>CM019064.1:460728895-460821678 GCA_009667805.1 Leptobrachium leishanense | reverse complement strand
TCTGTGTAGGCCTGTATCTGGGGTCTGATTTTCTGTGTAGGCCTGTATCTGGGGTCTGATTTCTAGGTAGGCCTGTATCTGGGGTCTGATTTCTGGGTATGCCTGTATCTGGGGTCTGATTTATGTGTAGGCCTGTATCTGGGGTCTGATTTCTGGGTATGCCTGTATCTGGGGTCTGATTTCTGGGTATGCCTGTATCTGGGGTCTGATTTCTGGGTATGCCTGTATCTGGGGTCTGATTTCTGGGTATGTCTGTATCTGGGGTCTGATGTCTCTGTGTATAAATGTATCTGGAGTTATTGTGAAGATGAAAAAAATGCAGTAAGTTTATTAATAAAAGCTGAGCAGTTACACTTAATATTTTGCTTGCATCCCTATTGATGTAAAGCACTTATTTTCCTTTAAATTTACATTGGTTTATGTTGATGTGGCTATTTAATTTTGTAGCTTTATTCTGAATAAAACATTTAACAGTGTCATTTCATAAGATAATTTAAGGGTGTGTTTGGGGCGGAGTTGAGGGCAGGGTTGGGGTTACGTGGGGCATCTGGTGGCGAGTAACTCTTAAGGCCTGGCTAGTAGCTCGGGACTTGAAATTTTGAGCCCTGGTATAACTCATTCTGCCGCAGTTATGTGCTACAATGTAACTACATGATCCACCATTGTGACATGTTAAAAGAGCTAAACTGGCCATCGCTGGAATCCAGACGCTCCCTTCACCTTTCCAACCTTTCCAACCGGTGTTTAAGAGATTTTCTGGGAAGCTGCCACCCTACCTGAATAGACTGCTTCCTCCAGCAGTTCCCTAATCCTATAACCTCCGATCCAGGACCAGCAACTTACTTGCAATACCACAATACAAACAGACAGAGGCTCGGTCCTCATTTTCCTACAGAGCACCGCAGTTATGGAATAACCTCCCAGACGCCATCAAATCTTCCCCCAGTCTAAAGTCACTCAAGAGAGCTCTATTAACATACGTCAATACGGAATGCACCTGTAAACATGTAACACAGTGACTATATACAGAATGCACCTGTAAACATGTAACATAGTGACTATATACAGAATGCACCTGTAAACATGTAACAGTGACTATATACAGAATGCACCTGTAAACATGTAACATAGTGACTATATACAGAATGCACCTGTAAACATGTAACATAGTGACTATATACAGAATGCACCTGTAAACATGTAACACAGTGACTATATACAGAATGCACCTGTAAACATGTAACACAGTGACTATATACAGAATGCACCTGTAAACATGTAACATAGTGACTATATACAGAATGCACCTGTAAACATGTAACACAGTGACTATATACAGAATGCACCTGTAAACATGTAACATAGTGACTATATACAGAATGCACCTGTAAACATGTAACATAGTGACTATATACAGAATGCACCTGTAAACATGTAACATAGTGACTATATACAGAATGCACCTGTAAACATGTAACATAGTGACTATATACAGAATGCACCTGTAAACATGTAACACAGTGACTATATACAGAATGCACCTGTAAACATGTAACATAGTGACTATATACAGAATGCGCCTGTAAACATGTAACATAGTGACTATATACAGAATGTGCCTGTAAACATGTAACACAGTGACTATATACAGAATGCACCTGTAAACATGTAACACAGTGACTATATACAGAATGCACCTGTAAACATGTAACACAGTGACTATATACAGAATGCACCTGTAAACATGTAACACAGTGACTATATACAGAATGCACCTGTAAACCTGTAACACAGTGACTATATTTCCTACATAGTTATTTTCTGGGTTAATCTGTATATTTGTGTTTTTAATATCTTGCATTTTATTACTTTGTGTTTCTGTAACAATTTAATGTTCTTGAATCCAGAACAAACTGAAAACCAGAGAAATCTCAATGTATCCTTCCAGGAAAACCAGAGAAATCTCAATGTGTCCTTCCAGGAAAACGAGAGAAATCTCAATGTGTCCTTCCAGGAAAACGAGAGAAATCTCAATGTGTCCTTCCAGGAAAACGAGAGAAATCTCAATGTATCCCTCCAGGAAAACCAGAGAAATCTCAATGTATGCTTCCGGGAAAACGAGAGAAATCTCAATGTATCCTTCCTGGAATCCAGAGAAATCTCAATGTATCCTTCCAGGAAAACGAGAGAAATCTCAATATATCCTTCCAGGAAAACGAGAGAAATCTCCATGTATCCTTCCAGGAAAACGAGAGAAATCTCAATGTATCCTTCCAGGAAAAGAAGAGAAATCTCAATGTGTCCTTCCAGGAAAACGAGAGAAATCTCAATGTATCCTTCCAGGAAAACCAGAGAAATCTCAATGTATCCTTCCTGGAATCCAGAGAAATCTCAATATATCCTTCCAGGAAAACGAGAGAAATCTCAATGTATCCCTCCAGGAAAACGAGAGAAATCTCAATGTATCCTTCCTGGAAAACAAGAGAAATCTCAATGTGTCCTTCCAGGAAAACGAGAGAAATCTCAATGTATCCTTCCTGGAATCCAGAGAAATCTCAATGTATCCTTCCAGGAAAACCAGAGAAATCTCAATGTATCCTTCCTGGAATCCAGAGAAATCTCAATATATCCTTCCAGGAAAACGAGAGAAATCTCAATGTATCCTTCCTGGAATCCAGAGAAATCTCAATGTATCCTTCCAGGAAAACGAGAGAAATCTCAATATATCCTTCCAGGAAAACGAGAGAAATCTCCATGTATCCTTCCAGGAAAACGAGAGAAATCTCAATGTATCCTTCCAGGAAAACAAGAGAAATCTCAATGTGTCCTTCCAGGAAAACGAGAGAAATCTCAATGTATCCTTCCAGGAAAACCAGAGAAATCTCAATGTGTCCTTCCTGGAAAACCAGAGAAATCTCAATGTGTCCTTCCGGGAAAACGAGAGAAATCTCAATGTATCCTTCCAGGAAAACAAGAGAAATCTCAATGTGTCCTTCCTGGTAAAATCCTTTATAAATAAATAAATAAAATTTGGCGCACTGCCTGCTCTCTGAATAGCCGAACGGCCAGGAAAGGTAACCGTACCCTGAATTTCTCTGTTTTTGGCTCTCTTTGAATAACCCTGATAGTGTCTCCACTTACCTGGATCCTTCAGGACATGGTCCAGCGTCATGATCCTCTATGTGAGGCTGGCTGTCTCTCCAGGTGTATGATCCTCTATGTGAGGCTGGCTGTCTCTCCAGGTGTATGATCCTGTGAGAGGCTGTCTCTCCAGGTGTATGATCTTATGTGAGGTTGTCTCTCCGGGTGTATGAGGCTCTGTGTGAGGCTGTCTCTCCAGGTGTATGTTCCTCTGTGTGAAGCTGTCTCTCCAGGTGTATGAGGCTCTGTGTGAGGCTGTCTCTCCAGGTGTATGAGGGTCTGTGTGAGGCTGTCTCTCCAGGTGTATGTTCCTCTGTGTGAAGCTGTCTCTCCAGGTGTATGATCCTGTGTGAGGCTGTCTCTCCAGGTGTTTGAGGCTCTGTGTGAGTCTGCCTCTCCAGGTATATGATCCTCTGTGTGAGGCTGTCTCTCCAGGTATATGATGCTCTGTGTCAGGCTGTCTCTCCAGGTGTATGAGGCTCTGTGTGAGGCTGTCTCTCCAGGTGTATGAGGCTCTGTCTCTCCAGGTGTATGAGGCTCTGTGTGAGTCTGTCTCTCCAGGTTTACGATCGTCTGTGTGAGTCTGTCTCTCCAGGTGTATGAGGCTCTGTGTGAGTCTGTCTCTCAGGTGTATATTCCTCTGTGTGAGGCTGTCTCTCCAGGTGTATGAGGCTCTGTATTAGTCTGTCTCTCCAGGTGTATGCGGCTCTGTGTGAGTCTGTCTCTTCAGGTGTATGAGGCTCTGTGTGAGGCTGTCTCTCCAGGTGTATGAGGCTCTGTATTAGTCTGTCTCTCCAGGTGTATGCGGCTCTGTGTGAGTCTGTCTCTTCAGGTGTATGAGACTCTGTGTGAGGCTGTCTCTCCAGGTGTATGAGGCTCTGTATTAGTCTGTCTCTTCAGGTGTATGAGGCTCTGTGTGAGGCTGTCTCTCCAGGTGTATGAGGCTCTGTATTAGTCTGTCTCTCCAGGTGTATGCGGCTCTGTGTGAGTCTGTCTCTTCAGGTGTATGAGACTCTGTGTGAGGCTGTCTCTCCAGGTGTATGATCCTTTGTGTGAGTCTGTCTCTCCAGGTGTTTGAGGCTCTGTGTCTCCAGGTGTATGAGGCTCTGTGTGAGTCTGTCTCTCCAGGTGTATGATCCTCTGTGTGAGGCTGTCTCTCCAGGTGTATGATCCTCTGTGTGAGGCTGTCTCTCCAGGTGTATGCAGCTCTGTGTGAGGCTGTCTCTCCAGGTGTATGATCCTGTGTGTGAGGCTGTCTCTCCAGGTGTATGAGGCTCTGTCTCTCCAGGTGTATGCGGCTCTGTGTGAGTCTGTCTCCCCAGGTGTATGAGGCTCTGTGTGAGTCTGTCTCTCCAGGTGTATGAGGTTCTGTCTCTCCAGGTGTATAATCCTGTGTGAGGCTGTCTCTCCAGGTGTATGCGGCTCTGTGTGAGGCTGTCTCTCCAGGTGTATGTGGCTCTGTGTGAGGCTGTCTCTCCAGGTGTTTGAGGCTCTGTCTCTCCAGGTGTATAATCCTGTGTGAGGCTGTCTCTCCAGGTGTATGCGGCTCTGTGTGAGGCTGTCTCTCCAGGTGTATGTGGCTCTGTGTGAGGCTGTCTCTCCAGGTGTTTGAGGCTCTGTCTCTCCAGGTGTATGAGGCTCTCTGTGGGGCTGTCTCTCCAGGTGTATGCGGCTCTGTGTGAGTCTGTCTCCAGGTGTATGCGGTTCTGTGCGAGGCTGTCTCTCCAGGTGTATGCGGCTCTGTGTGAGGCTGTCTCTCCAGGTGTATGTGGCTCTGTGTGAGGCTGTCTCTCCAGGTGTTTGAGGCTCTGTCTCTCCAGGTGTATGAGGCTCTCTGTGGGGCTGTCTCTCCAGGTGTATGCGGCTCTGTGTGAGGCTGTCTCTCCAGGTGTATGCGGCTCTGTGTGAGGCTGTCTCTCCAGGTGTATGATCCTCTGTTTGAGGCTGTCTCTCCAGGTGTATGCGGCTCTGTGTGAGGCTGTCTCTCCAGGTGTATGATCCTCTGTTTGAGGCTGTCTCTCCAGGTGTATGAGGCTCTGTGTGAGGCTGTCTCTCCAGGTGTATGCGGCTCTGTGTGAGGCTGTCTCTCCAGGTGTATGATCCTCTGTGTGAGGCTGTCTCTCCAGGTGTAGATCCTCTGTGTGAGGCTGTCTCTCCAGGTGTATGAGGCTCTGTGTGAGGCTGTCTCTCCAAGTGTAAGTGTTGAAGTGAGACAGCTCCTGAATATCTGGGACACCTGTGGTACCATCCAGTGGGCAGGACTCACCTGTCCTTCCAGTCTATTTATATGTATAATAAAAACCCCTTCCCATCATGCATATCCGGCCGCCTCGCTGCCTGTGAAAGCTGTATTCACCTGCTCTCACATACATTATGTCTGGCCCTCTCCTCCCTAACCTCGCGCTCTCGCTCGCTGAGTGGGCGTCTCTCTGATTTAATACTAATTATCATTGTGACAAGTTTAACAAGTATTGCAAACGCTGAGCATCTCTGCGCGCATTACTGGCGCGCTTGTAAATTCATGCGGCCTTTGTTCTGCCTCTTTATGTCCTGATTAACCCCTTACTGATAAATAAAAGGGGTTTATTTTCATGATCGGGCCCCACGCGCCGTCCTGTTCATGTGTCATCCTTCCCATCAGTAATAATAGTAATGGGGGGCCTGTACCTGCGGCACACACTGTTAGTCACACCTGGAGAGGCCAGTAATGGGGCACATTCATACCATCACACGGTTACGTGGCAATACAGTCCGGCCGGTTTCTGCATCGCCCGCCTTACAGTTACTGATCTTCCTCCAAGAGGTGGTGAAAATCCAAACTCCGGGTATTGGTGTTACCCCAAATTCTCTTCCTCAACAAGACAGTATTTAGGGGTTCCCAAAACGGGTTTATATAGGGGGGGTCTGTAACCGAAGCTCCCTCTACCTTTGTGCCCTCATCTAGGGATGAGCCGAACACCCCTGTGTTCGGTTCGCATTCGAACAATTTCAAAAGTTCGAGTTCGAACGCGAACACGAACCGAACTCAATGCAAGTCAATTGGACTCGAAAGTTCGATTTTTAGAGTGCCCTGCAGAGGGCATATATGCAAGATATTTGCCATAAAAGGTGTATGGGGGTCCGGGTAGTGCCCTGGGGGACAGGAAACAAAGACAAAAAGTAAAAAAAATAAAATAAAAAAAAAAAAAAAGGTTTTAAAGAAACAGTGAGTTTTCCATGAAATAAAGGTTAAGAATAAAAACGAAAAATTCCTTCAAATATCGTGCCTAGGAGGTCCCCATAACCTGCCCGTGAAGTGGCGGATTTGTAGGAGGTATAGAAACATTTAAAAACAAAAAAATGATGTTTCAAATTATGGTAAACGGTTTTCCTTTAATCTATTCATAAACAACTGCTTGGGGCGGCAGCCTGTATGAAAAGAGGAGACTTTTTAGGACACGCAGAACAAGTTTAGTAATTTTTTGGCTAAATTATGGTGAAACTTATGCAGGCTTTGGATGAAAGTAACAATAGGTGCTTTAAAGTTGGGCCTTTAGTGTCGGCAACAGTGCCGTCACACCGTAACCCCTCTGTGGTATTGTTGAAGAGTGCAGGGTTGGACCCTGCAGTCCAATATTAAAATGATATGAATCTTGTAATATAGGCGTCAGTGGCAGTGCACCCAAATATCGTGCCTTTGGTGGCAGCAAGTGCCTTCACACCGTAACCCTTTTATGGTATTGTGGAAGAGTGCAGGGTTGGACCTTGCGGTCCAATATTAAAATGATATGAATCTTGTAATATAGGCGTCAGTGGCAGTGCACCCAAATATCGTGCCTTTGGTGGCAGCAAGTGCCTTCACACCGTAAGTAACCAATCTGTGGTATTGTGGAAGAGTGCAGGGTTGGACCCTGTGGTCCAATATTAAAATTATATGAATCTGGAAATATAGGCGTCAGTGGCAGTGCACCCAAATATTGTGCCTTTGGCGGCAGCAAGTGCCTTCACACCGTAACCCTATTGTGGAAGAGTGCAGGGTTGGACCCTGCGGTCCAATATTAAAATGATATGAATCTGGTAATATAGGCGTCAGTGGCAGTGCACCCAAATATTGTGCCTTTGGTGGCAGCAAGTGCCTTCACACCGTAACCCCTCTGTGGTATTGTGGAAGAGTGCAGTGGTGGACGTTTTGTGCATGCAGAAGAGATCCCCAATCTATTCAGTTACGTCAGCATCAGGGGATTGATAGCTGCTGATCCAGGACTGTCAGGTACGGGAGTGCGGCGGTGGGTGAAGTGAGCCCAGGATGCAGTGATCATAGGAGTCACACAGGTTGCTGGGTATTGAAGGTTTATTAAATAATAAACAAAACAAATAGTAAATAATAGCAGCACTAGCAGGCAGGCAACAGACTGTATGCAGGATTCAGCTTGACAACAGGGATTCTCGAAAGCAGGGTATGCTTGACAAACGAGGATTCTTGGAAGCGGGGTACACTCGAAGAACGAGGGTTCTTGAGAGCGGGGTACCTTGGTGGGGAGATTCTCCTTGGTAGCAGGGTTCCACTTGGGAGTATCACTGGAGGGATTCAGGTAACACGTAGGGAGCTTCAGGGACAGGTCTGGTTGTCTGCACTTCCAGGGACGTTTATGTTGAAGCCCTGATGGAAGGGTGGAATCCCTCTTTTAAGCAGGCTTCATTTAGGTGAAGTAGTATACACCTGTAGGTATCACAACAGAAGCTTAACAGCCAGATAGGGGAATCGAACCTGCATACAAACCTAGACAGGTGAATAAGGGTTTGCCACGGTTTAGGTGCGGGCATAGGCTTAATTCATGACAAGGACTGATTCATTTTTATAAATGTCAGCCGGTCTACTAATATTAAAATGCAAGTGCCTTCACACCGTAACCCTTTTGTGGTATTGTGGAAGAGTGCAGGGTTGGACCCTGCGGTCCAATATTAAAATGATATGAATCTGGAAATATAGGCGTCAGTGGCAGTGCACCCAAATATTGTGCCTTAGGTGGCAGCAAGTGCCTTCACACCGTAACCCTTTTGTGGTATTGTGGAAGAGTGCAGGGTTGGCTCACAAGGGCTTGTCAGTGGTCTACTTCCTAAGTGGGCTATTTTCAAGTGGAGTTTAAAAACAGGAATTCAAATAACAGGTACAAATTGTGATATATATTCTCTTGTTGTGGGTATGAGTGTTAGCAAGCTTGAAGGTTTGACCCAGTGCACATCCTGCTGCATGTCTGGAGGAATCCTTCCAGGGTCCATATCTCTGTAGCAGGTGTGAACGTGTAGCTCTTCTGGAAGCTCATGTTGGAGATCTGGAAGGGCAAATCGTAACGCTGAGGCAGATTGACAATCTTGAAAGGAGCCTGCTTCTCACGGAGCAAAGTATAGTTGAGGAATCTAGGGGAGTGGGAGGAGTGGAGTTAACCGGGGAACAGGTTGGTAGCTGGGTGTCAGTGACACGTGGTAGCAGGGGGGGAGGGAAGAGGAAAAGGTGGCTAGTCCTGATCTTGCGCACACCAACAGATTTGCCCCTTTGAGCGAAGATGTTGGGTGCATCAGCTCAGGTGTAGCAGTACTGGAGGAGGCTGCTCCCTCTAACAGCCGGGGGATCAGCCCACCAAGTAAGGAGGGATAAAGAGGGCAAGTAAGCCTAGACAGGTTGTGGTGGTAGGGGACTCTATTATTAGGCTAGGGTCAGACTGAGGCAGTGCGAACGCGCGTGCAGCCGCACTTAATCACGGCCGGCCGCTAGCAGCAAATGCACGGGCGGCAATGACGGCCAATATACGAAGTACGGTCGCACAAAAGTGCGGCCGCGCAACGCAAGCGGCAAACAAACGCATTTTTTCGAGAACGTGAAACCACTAGTACTGACGTACAGAGTGCGCTGCGTCTGCTAGCGGCGTGTGTGCGTGATTAGGAGACGTCAGACGCTGCTAATGTCCGGCCAACATAACGTCCAGACGCAAAATGTGTTTTATTGATGATCCGTACAAAATCAACTGCGCATCGTATGACCGCTATTGCGTATTCCGTGAAAAAATACGTCCATTCGTTCGAACGCACTTTTTCACGGACAACGTGAAAAATGCGTTAGTCTGACCCTAGCCTTAAGAGAGTAGACAGGGTAATCTGTCGCGCTGATCGCCTTAACCGGACAGTTTGCTGTCTGCCGGGTGCCCGTGTTAGGCATGTGGTTGACAGAGTTGATAGTGTTATGATCTCTGCTTGTTCAGATATGAGGCTGGGCTGTCGGTTCACCATTGCTTTATTGCAGGACACTTACTGTTATATACAGGCTTGGATAACTGCAGGAACACAGGATCATGCATCTGCCTTTCATAACTGCATCACACTAACTGACCCTGAAGATGGCTGCCGTGCCCTCTGACCTGTGTCATCCTGGGCGGAGCCACTAGTTAAAGTGATAGCACAGGTTTAGTATAGTCAGCTATAACAGATAGATTATTGGGAGGGGCTGGAGATGACCCAGCTGTCATGGTCCATATTGGTACCAATGACAAAGTAAGAGGAAGATGGAAGGACCTGAAGAATGATTTCAGGGAATTAGGAAGTAAACTGAAGAAGAGGTCCTCCAAGGTAGTATTTTCTGAGATCCTACCTGTGCCACGTGCTACAGTGGAAAGCAGCGGGAGATCAGGGAGGTCAATGCGTGGCTTAAAGCTTGGTGCAGGAAGGAGGGCTTTGGGTTTTTAGAGCACTGGGCTCATTTTGCACTGGGGTACAATCTGTATAGTCGTGATAGATTGCACCTGAATGGAAGAGGGTCTGCTGTGCTAGGGGAGAGGATGGTTAAAAGGTTGGAGGAGACTTTAAACTAGTGGAAGGGGGGGAGGGATACAGTATCTTACAAAATGGAGACAGAGCAGATAGCGGAGGGTTTCGGCTCAGACTAAGGGATGGAGCCGGGGGATGGGTAATGTCAGAACAGTGGAGGCATGTAATGTAAAGTCACATTCAGCATGTGTGGGTAGAGACAACATTAAATGTATGCTTGCTAATGCAAGAAGCCTCAATAACAAGATGGGGGAACTAGAGGTAATAGCATACACTAAGCAATACGACATAATCGGAATAACAGAAACATGGTGGGACGAAACGCATGACTGGGCTGTAAACTTAAACGGTTATACATTGTTTAGAAGGGATAGGAAACATAAGAAAGGGGGTGGAGTGTGTTTATATGTAAATCAGGATTTAAAGCCTAATATTACAGAACTGGAAAGTGATGAGGGAAATGTGGAATCCTTATGGGTAAATATTTCGTTGGGGAATAAACAGGGAAGTCAACTATTGGTTGGCATATGCTATAAACCACCTAATATAGATAATGATGAGGAAGAACAACTGTTAGAGCAAATTAGGAAGGCTGCAGATCATGGTAGCACTTTAATTATTGGAGATTTTAAATTACCCGGACATTAATTGGGATAGTGGGACTAGTAATTCAGCAAAGGGATCCCGGTTTCTGAACATTTTAAATGATACCTTCATGTCACAACTGGTAGAAACACAACCCTAGAGAGGATAACTGTCTGGACCTGGTTATAACAAATAATGTGGATCTTTTCTCAAAATATTAATGTAAGGGAACAGTTGGGAAACAGTGACCATAATATGGTGACCTTTGAAATAAACTCAAAAAAACATTCATCAACAGCTAAATAATATAATTTTTAAAAAGGCCAACTTTATTAAAATATAAGGAAGCTCTCAATGTCATTGACTGGCAGAAACTCTTTCACGGGAAAAACACTGAGCATAAGTGGAATATCTTTAAACTAACACTAGAAAAGTACACGTCACAATATATTCCACTGGTTAATAAATATAAAAGAAACAGACTGAAACCAATGTGGTTAGTAGGAAGGTAATTAAGGAAATGAAAAATAAAAAAGAAAGCATTTAAAGCTTTTAAAATTGATAAATCTGAGGCATCCTATAAAGCATATAGGGCAGCCAATAAAGCATGTAAAAAATGCGATTAGATGGGCTAAACTAGAAAATGAAAAATAAATAGTCAAAGAGAGCAAGACCAACCCTAAAAGATTCTTAGGTACATAAATTCTAAAAAACCCAAGAGTGAAAATGTAGGTTCACTAAAATCTGAGTCAGGGTTATTGTTAACTGAAGATCAGGATCAGGGAGAAATTTTAAAATGATTATTTTTCTTCAGTATTTATCAAAGAGAAACCTATAACAGGAGACATGAAATTCATTAATAAAACTTACTAATACAAAGTGACTGGTTGACTCAAGGACAAGGTTTTGCAGAAATTAAACAATGTGAATGTGAATAAAGCCCCAGGGCCAGATGGAATTCACCCGCGAGTACTGAGAGAGCTATGTGTTGAAATATGTAAACCTCTGTTCTTAATCTTTCAAGATTCTTTTCTTTCAGGAAAAGTACCAGAGGATTGGAGAAAAGCTGACGTGGTCCCTATATTTAAGAAAGGTTTTAAAATTTGTGCCTGGGAATTATAGGACCTGTGAGCTTAACATCTGTGGCTGGGAAAGTATTTGAGGGGTTACTAAGGGATAATATTCAGGAATTTATTGGGAAGGTATAATGTAATTGGCAAAAATCAGGCATGGTTTCGTGAAACACAGATCATGTCAGACTAACCTAATTACCTTCTATGAGGAAGTAAGTAGAAGTATAGGATCAGGGGGTCGCAGTGGATGTGATTTACTTAGATTTTGCCAAAGCTTTCGACACAGTCCCAAATAAAAGGTTACTATTTAAATTAAGAAAAATTGGTCTAGATGAAAATACTTGTTCTTGGATAGAAAACTGGATAAAAGATAGGGTACAGAGAGTGGTCATAAATGGTACATTTTCAAGATGGACACCAGTGGTAAGCGGTGCCCCTCATGGGTCTGTTATAGGACCAATACTATTCAATTTATTTATAAATGACCTTGAGATAGGCATTGAAAGTCATGTATCAGTGTTTGCAGATGACACAAAACTAGGAAAAGTAATACAATGTGAGCAGGATGTTACAGTATGTGCAGGTGATACAATGTGAGCAGGATGTTACAGTATGTGCAGGTGGTACAATGTGAGCAGGATGTTACTTTGCTGCAGAGGGATTTAGATAAATTGGGGGACTGGGCACTTAAATGGCAGATGAGATTTAATCTAGATAAATGTAAAGTTATGCACTTTGGAGTGAAGAACACACAAGCAATTTATACCCTAAATGGTACGGAGTTAGGGAAATCCAAGCAGGAGAAGGATTTGGGAATAATCATAGACTTCAAACTAAGTAACAATGTGCAATGTCAAACAGCAGCCGCCAAGGTCAGCAAAGTATTGGCATGCATTAAAAGGGGAGTTCACTCACGGGAGGAAAACATAATTTTGCCTCTGTATAAATCAATGGTCAGGCTGCACCTTGAATATGCCGTGCAATTTTGGGCACCGGTCTTAAAAAAAGATATTATAGCGCTAGATAAAGTGCAGAGACGGGCAACTAAATTAGTAAGGGGAATGGAAGGGTTAAGTTATGAGGAAAGACTAACAAGCTTAAACCTGTTTAGTTTAGAGAAACGGCGCCTTAGAGGGGATCTGATAACCTTATATAAATATATACGGGGCCATTATCAACCATTGTCTGATAACCTATTCATTAACAGGACTATACACAGGACAAGGGGTCATCCATTTAGACTGGAAGAAAGAAAATTTAGCTTAAAGCATAGGAAGGGTTATTTTACGGTGAGAACAATAAAGCTGTGGAATTCTCTGCCTGTTGAGGTGGTTGAGTCAGAGTCTGTACAGACTTTTAAAAAAACGACTGGATGACTTCCTGCAGACACAGAATATTAAGGGTTATAATATTTAATATGTGGGTAAAAGCTTCTTGATCCAGGGAGAAATCTGACGCCATTCTGGGGTCAAGAAGGAATTTTTTCCCAGTATGTTGCATATTGGCAAGCATTTCAGACTGGGTTTTTTGCCTTCTTTTGGATCAACAGCAGTAGGTTATGTGGGAGAGGCTGAACCCGATGGACGCATGTCTTTTTTCAGCCTATATAACTATGTGTTGGACCCTGCGGTCCAATATTAAAATGATATGAATCTGGTAATATAGGCGTCAGTGGCAGTGCACCCAAATATTGTGCCTTTGGTGGCAGCAAGTGCCTTCAAACCGTAATCCTTTTGTGGTATTGTGGAAGAGTGCAGAGTTGGACCCTGCTGTCCAATATTAAAATGATATGAATCAGGTAATATAGGCGTCAGCGGCAGTGCACCCCAAATATTGTGCCTTTGGTGTCAGCAAGTGCCTTCACACCGTAACCCCTCTGTGGTATTGTGGAAGAGTGCAGTGGTGGAGGTTTTGTGCATGCAAAAGAGATCCCCGATCTATTCAGTTACATCAGCATCAGGGGATTGATAGCTGTTGATCCAGGGCGGATTCATTTTTATAAATGTCAGCCGGTCTACAAAGTCGGTGGACAGACGCACTCTTTTGTCTGTGACAAAACCTCCAGCGGCACTGAACGTCCTTTCAGAAATCACGCTGGATGAAGGGCAACCTAGTAGCTGCATAGCATATTGGCTACGTTCTGGCCAGTGATCCAATCTCAACACCCAGTAAGCCAGTGGATCATCTGCTGTAGAGGTATCCAGGTCTGCCCTTGCCCCTAGGTAGTCCTGCACCATATGGTGAAGATGCTGGCAATGCCTAAATTTACCGCTCTTCCTCTGATCAACCGCAGCCTCAGAAGCACCGGTGTCATCACTTGGTAACCTACCAGTGCCTGGAAAGGTGTTACACAAGTGTCGCTTTAGAGCATCCTCAAGTTTTTTCATCCTGTCCTCCCTCTGTGAGGGCAGGATGAGCTCTGCAACTTTCCCCTTGTATCGTGGATCAAGAAGGGTTGCCAACCAGTAATGATCCCTCTCCTTGATAGCACGAATCCTGGGGTCCTTTACCAGGCTTTGCAGGATAAGTGAGCCCATGCAGCGTAGGTTGGAGTTGGCATTAGCTTCCGAGTCTTCCTGGTCAATGAGGATAACCCCATCGTGCACTTCCTCCTCCCAGCCATGTACTAGTCCTTGTGTTTCTGGGCACACAAAACCCTCCCTTGAGGAATCCCCACCTTCAATGCCCCCACTACTTAAATATTCCTCCTCATCCTCCTCCTGTCTGATCTGAGGACCCGCAGGAATGCTGTCTGCGTAAAGACTGGGGCCTTGAGAGCTAGGGAAGGCCTCCTCTTCCTCCCGCTGCTCTGCCTCTAGTGCCACAGCTATAATTCCCCGCAGAGTGCGCTCCAGCAGGAACACTAAAGGAATTGTGTCACTGATGCATGCACTGTCCCTGCTCACCATCCTCGTTGCCTCCTCAAATGGTGACAGTACAGTGCATGCATCCTTGATCATCAGCCACTGCGGAGGGGGAAAAAAAAGAGGTTGACATGAACCTGTCCTTGTGCCATACTCACACAGGTACTCGTTGATGGCCCTCTGCTGCTTGTGGAGATGCTGCAGCATTGCTAATGTTGAGTTCCACCTGGTGGGCATGTCATAGATCAGACGGTTTGTGGGAAGGTGGAATTCTCTTTGAATTTCTGCCAGGCGAACACTTGCTGGGAATGACCGTCTGAAGTGGCTGCAGACTTTTCTGGCCTGGCTGAGAAGCTCTGCCAGCCCTGGGTACCTGGTTAGGAAAGGCTGTACCACCAGATTTAGGACATGTGCTAGGCATGGTACATGCATCAACTTACCCAGGCGTAGGGCGGAGAGAAGGTTGCTGCCATTATCACAGACGACCATTCTCAGCTGAAGCTGGCGTGGTGTTAACCATCTCTGCACCTGCCCCTGCAGAGCTGACAGAATTTCTGACCCGGTGTGGCTCCTGTCCCCTACACAAACCAGCTCAAGTACAGTATGGCATCTTTTTGCTTGAGCCATTGCGTAGCCCATGTCACGCGTCAGTTTAACTGCCACTTCGCCAGAGACAGAGAAGAAGGAGGAAGAGGGAGAGGTGGTGGTGGAGCAGACAGTCCTCATACAAGCAGCTCTCTGGAGGCGTGGTGGATGAACAAGCTCCAGCACAGAGCCCTGTCTTGGATCCCTCCCAGCTGCAATCAGAGTTACCCAGTGTGCCGTGAAGGAAATGTAACGACCCTGCCCATGCTTGCTGGACCACGTGTCTAAAGTCATGTGCACCTTGCTGCTGACTGCCTTTCCCAATGACTCCATAACATTGTGTTCCACGTGCTGGTGTAGTGCTGGAATGGCCTTCCGTGAAAAGAAATGGCGTTTTGGAACCTGCCACTGTGGTACAGCACATTCAGCAATTTCATGGAAGGAAGCAGAGTCCACCAGCTGGAAAGGCAGCAGCTGTAATGCGAGTCATTTTGCTAAGCTGGCATTTAGACGCTGTGCTTGGGGATGGTTGGGACTATATATTGTCTTACGCTGCGGCAGCTGGGGCAACGTAATCTGACTGCATAAATCTTCAGCTGATGGGATGCTGTCACATTGTGAGGAAGGACCTGGTACACCCATTACTGTAGCATCATCCCTGTTAGTGGAGGTTGTAGCAGGCAATGATATGGCAGGACATACAGTGGGGGTAGAGACAGATGAGGAGGAGGAGGACCTATGCAAATTGTTGTGCCAACGGGATGCGTGGCAGGTGGTCATATGTCGCCTCAAGCACGTGGTACCCAAGCGTGGGATGTCTTTCCCATGCTTGATCCTCATCTGACATAGATTACAAATAGCAACGTGCGGTCTGCTGCACATTTCTTAAAGAACTCCCAGACAGCAGAGTTCCTGGATGTGTGCTTTGAGACAACAGCGCTCTGCACCTGAGCAACTGTGACATCTGATGCCTTGGACTGGTGTCATAGAGGACGTTGTGCCTCGTGTTTGTTGTGCCTCCTCCTACTCACTTGACTCCTCTGTTCGATCAGGCACCCAGGTGGAGTCAGTGACCTCATCATCATTGTCATCACCCCCTATCTCCTCGTCACTGGAGCCAACTTGGCAGTATGCTGCAGCTGCTGGGGCAACATGAGTGCCAGTTATTTGTGTCTCACTGGCACTCCCCTTCCTCTAGGTTGATTATACTTCCTTCCTCAACCTCAGATTGAATCAGAGCACTGTAGTTGCTGCACATCCTCAAGCAGCATGTCACTGTCATTGTAGTCAAACAATTCAGCTGACTCCTCCATGTGTGATAGTGAGGCTACGGCAGGAGTAGCTGTGGACATGGAGGCTGCATTAGATGCTTTGGCAGCTGAGGTGGACTGTAAACCACTACAAGCCTGGCCGGCAGAAGACTGGGAGGATGAGGATGGCCTGGTTAGCCAATCCACCAAATCCTCTGTATGTTGCTGCTGCTTAAGACGGCCAGCACCCGTTAGAAAGGACAAGCGTGCTCCTGCAGAGGATGCACCACGTCCACGACGACCAGAGGCACAGCCTCCCGACACAGAGGCTGCTTGCCCTCTTATCTGTGTCTGGGAGCGTCTGCCTGTCCTTTTTGGTCTTTCTGACATGGTGAGTGATATATAGATTAAAGATATACAGAACTCTGATTCAACTCTGTTATAAAAATTGGAGATATGCAGAACTCTGGTATAACTCAGTGAGACACCCTGATAGCTAGCAGCCAGTGACAAGACACAGACTAAAATTCCCAGAAACCTCCTATAAGCCTGTGAGACCCCCTGATGGGTGGCAGTGACAAGACACTGATTAAAATTTGCAGAAATCTACTAGAAGTATGTGGGACCCCCTGATAGCTGGCAGTGAGAAGACACAGATTTCAATTCCCAGAAACCACCTATAAATCAGTGAGACCCCCTGGTGGGTGGCAGTGAGAGCACACAGATTACAACAATTCCCAGATATCTTGTAGAAGTGAGACCCCCCTCCCCCCCCAATACCTGGTGGCAGACTGGCTGTGAGAACACACACTAACACAACAATCTCCTCTCAAAAAACACGTTCTGGGGCTGTGTGAAGCCTTATATAGTGTGCTGCGGGACTTAGCTCTGTGAGGCTCATCCGTACCCTCATCCTCCTTGGCACGCTTGCCCACACTATACATGGCCTCTGTGCTGTTGGAAAAGTGTGGATGCTGACCTCCTGCCAAGAGAAAGCAGTCCAAGGTGGCAAAGCCGGTTCTAATGGACAATTGGCATAAATGGGCACCTCATGGTTAATGTATTTCTATCTTGAAACTGTATTTAAGGAGTTAGTTTGTGTTATTTATTTATCAAGGATTTTACCAGGAAGGATACATTGACATTTCCCTCGTTTTCAAGTACGTCCTGGGTTCAAGAACATTAAAATGTTACAGTTGTTACAGAAATACAAAGTAATACAATGCAAGATATTAAAAACACAAATATACAGATTAACAGAAAATAAATATGTAGGAAATAGTCATTATGTTACATGTTTACAGGCGCATTCTGTATATAGTCACTATGTTACATGTTTACAGTGCATTCTGTATATAGTCATTATGTTACATGTTTACAGGTGCATTCTGTATATAGTCACTTTGTTACATGTTTACAGTGCATTCTGTATATAGTCACTGTGTTACATGTTTACAGGTGCATTCTGTATATAGTCATTATGTTACATGTTTACAGGCGCATTCTGTATATAGTCACTATGTTACATGTTTACAGTGCATTCTGTATATAGTCATTATGTTACATGTTTACAGGTGCATTCTGTATATAGTCACTATGTTACATGTTTACAGGCGCATTCTGTATATAGTCACTATGTTACATGTTTACAGTGCATTCTGTATATAGTCATTATGTTACATGTTTACAGGTGCATTCTGTATATAGTCATTATGTTACATGTTTACAGTGCATTCTGTATATAGTCACTATGTTACATGGTTTACAGGCGCATTCTTATATAGTCACTATGTTACATGTTTACGTGCATTCTGTATATAGTCATTATGTTACATGTTTACAGGTGCATTCTGTATATAGTCATTATGTTACATGTTTACAGTGCATTCTGTATATAGTCACTATGTTACATGTTTACAGGCGCATTCTGTATATAGTCACTATGTAACATGTTTACAGGTGCATTCTGTATATAGTTACTATGTTACATGTTTACAGGTGCATTCTGTAAATAGTCACTGTGTTGCATGTTTACAGATGCATTCTGTATATAGTCACTGTGTTATATGTTTACAGGCACATTCTGTATATAGTCACTGTTATATGTTTACAGGTGCATTCTGTATATAGTCACTGTGTTACATGTTTACAGGTGCATTCTGTATATAGTCACTGTGTTACATGTTTACAGGCACATTCTGTATATAGTCACTGTGTTACATGTTTACAGGCGCATTCTGTATATAGTCACTGTGTTACATGTTTACAGGTGCATTCTGTATATAGTCACTGTGTTACATGTTTACAGGCGCATTCTGTATATAGTCACTGTTACATGTTTACAGGCGCATTCTGTATATAGTCACTGTTACATGTTTACAGGCGCATTCTGTATATAGTCACTATGTAACATGTTTACAGGTGCATTCTGTATATAGTTACTATGTTACATGTTTACAGGTGCATTCTGTATATAGTCACTGTGTTGCATGTTTACAGATGCATTCTGTATATAGTCACTATGTTACATGTTTACAGGTGCATTCTGTATATAGTCACTGTGTTACATGTTTACAGGTGCATTCTGTATATAATCACTATGTTACATGTTTACAGGTGCATTCTGTATATCGTCACTGTGTTACATGTTTACAGGCGCATTCTGTATATAGTCAACGTGTTACATGTTTACAGGTGCATTCTGTATTGAGGTATGTTAATAGGGAGCTCGAGTGACTTTAGACTGGGGGAAGATTTGATGGCGTCTGGGAGGTTATTCCATAACTGCGATGGTCTGTAGGAAAATGAGGATCGAGCCACTGTCTTTTTGAATTATGGTATTGCAAGTAAGGTGCAGGTCCTGGATCGGAGGTTATAGGATGAGGGAACTGCTGGAGGAAGCAGTCTATTCAGGTAGGGTGGCAGATTCCCAGAAAAGCTCTTGAACACCAGGTTGGAAAGGTGAAGGGTGCGTTTAGTCTCCAGCGATGGCCAGTTTAGCTCTTTTAACATGTCACAATGGTGGGTCATGTAGTTACATTGTAGCACAAAGCGGCAGAATGAGTTATACAATGTAGTAAGTTTCTGAAGGTGTGTTTGAGGGGCCAGGTACGATGCCTGATTCCGTTGGCAGATGCAGGGGGGGACGTTTACTGGGGAGTGGGGCGCTTCACCCTGTTTCTCCATACCCCCTGCTGTAAGAATGGCTCCCGAGCAGGCGACCGTTGGTGAGTGTTTGGCTGCCTGCAAGACTGAGGGGCCAGGTGAGAGTAAGCCACACGGGCTGCACCCCCAAACGGTGTACCCGCAGGGGCTGCAGAAGCACAGGGACTTCTCAGAGTCGGTGCCGTGTTGTGAGTGCAGTATGAGTGACCCCCTCCCCCAGGTTTGGGAGAGGTGGGGGAGAATGGTGGAGTCGTCAAAGGCCTGCATGGGGCAATGTGTGATGCGGTTGCGAGAGGGAATGCACGCTTTGGTGGGCAAAGTGCACGGACACCTGTGCGTCCCCCACTCCGTAATAGCGCCGGCGACTGGGGCAGGTGCCAGATGCCGGTTGGCGAACCCGTGTTAAGACGTACGTGAGAGGCATATTAGCCCCTCCCTTTCTGCGTCTCCCTTTGTATGGGAGATGTGGCAGACTAGATCTGTATTTCTATCTATATCAGGGTCTGCCTGTGTATATGTGTCTAAGTGCCTCTATATATATAATATATACAGTTGTGTTCAAAATTATTCAACCCCCACTGAAATTGAGTGTTTTGGTCAGTTTGACATTGATTTTGATCATTCAGTCATCTTGCTTACAATTAAATCAAAGAGGCACGTGTAGGTCAGACAAATATAACATAACATTTATAATTGAAATAACCACAAATGTCTTTTCTTGTGCTCACATCATTATCAGTTTTATTCAACCCCAAGTGACATTCAATCTTAGTACTTAGTACAACATCCTTTTACAGTTTATACAGCTTTTAAACGTGAAGCATAGCTTGACACAAGTGTCTTGCAGCCATCTACGGGTATCTTCGCCCATTCGTCATGGGCAAAAGCCTCCAGTTCAGTCACATTCTTAGGCTTGCGCACTGCAACTGCTTGACTGATTAAACCTGGGACCTCCTTGACCCATACCCCTTAAATATAAAGAAAGACACAACAACTTCTTAACTGGAAAGGGCCACAGCTTTATTAAATATTTACACCATGTAATCCAGCAGTGCTTTTCCTCCGTTATCCGCCCTATTACTCCTGTAATAGGCAGTTCACCGATCCAAAACCAGGAGCTCGTCACCCCGCCTGACCGAGATCAAGCGGGGCTCGTCTCGTTAAATGCCTCACCCAAAGGCGGCTTAACCATTTTAAAGCACCGCTGTCCAGGAACCACGCCAACGCCAGGGGCACCATGGTCTCCTAATGGCTGCCCCTGCGCCCCACCGCAGACAGCGCCTCCTCGATCCCCGACATCAAACCAAGCAAAAAGATATCCAAACCAATGTCCGTCAAATGGACCCCATCACCACGAATCACATTCCGATTGTCACCTTCCAACTCCTTGTGACGGACTGAAACCCCCCTAACTGCTGAACAAATTTAGAAACCTCCCTGTTAACCCTCTTCCTGGCCCTGTCAATGGCCCGTGGCGCCGCCATCTCCTCCCAACGAGGTCGAGAAATAATGTCGGACCACACCAGCGACAATCCCCCAAATTTAGCAAAACAGCGGACCAGATCCAGCTTCATAGCCCGAATCAGGTCCACCGAACTAACAATCCCCAAATCATTCCCCCCCGCATGAACAACTAAAATAACCTCCCTGGGAACCTTCCCTGCCAAAATATCGCATTCCTTCGACACCAGAGCCCAACGCAAACCCCGGATACCCAACCAGCAAATCTACACCACTTCCGTTGAAAAGCCAAGGTTCCTGCCATGCGGCCGTTGTTCAGCCCGCACGGCCGCCCAATGCACGAAGGAATGACCCAATATCCAGACCATCCGCGGGAAAGTACCTGAAATTATAAAAAGTTAGGACGAACATACGAGCAAAATCGATCCGATCGCCACCTGCCCAACCGACGAATCATGCCATCCGACGCGCCCGCAGCCACCATCGCCGCGCCAATCCGAAAAGAATGGGAGGCAAACAATCCCGGGTCGTAACCCAACACTTGCACGCATCGCTTGAAAACAGCCGAAAATTGATACCGGGTCAAAGGAACCCCACTAAGGTGAATCAAAAAGGAGTCAGTCAAATCTGGACGAACCACTAAATACTCCCGCGTGAGGCTCAAAGGACACCCGATCCCCCCAACCGCATCCAACGTAATCAGCACACCCCTACCCAACTGATCCGTCTTGGACCTGGCAATCAAAACCCGCACCTGAGCGGCAGCCACTGAGACATGTGCAAAGCGCAAGGCAGAATGGGTCCGAGAGTTAGGAGCAACCAGCTCACCCACCCTCAAAGCCCCATAAAAAGCGAAGGCAAACGCCACCCGAAATAATCGCGCTTCAAAAAGATCGCGACAGACCCCACTTAAAACCTCCAACAAATCCAAAAACATGGAGCCAGAAACCGGGCGCCGAACATCAGGCATCGTCGTCCGTCTCCAACCCGAAACAATTCTGCGAAGCAGGAAATCCCGACCAACATCTTCCCACCCAAGCGCCTTGCACAAAAATGAAAGGGTAGTCAGTACTCTGGCCGCTCCCGAACCAGAGCCCCCTTGCTCCCGGAGGGAATTGAAATAAATCAAGGTGGCCCACCTTCGATCCACCGCCGTATGCCAACCCCATTCCCCCTGTGCCACAACCCCCACCTCCGCCAGACCTGAGAGTAGGCAGTCCACGATGCTCCCGACAAAGAGTCCTCCAGCAACATTCTCAGCCCGGCGAAGCAAGGGTCCAGAGCCACAGAGGAAAGGGTGTCGCAGCCCTCGCTGCCCCCGGAGCCACCTGCCATAAACGGTCCCACTGGAACCGGGAGAGAGCGTCAGCAATCACGTTCTGAACACCCGGCACATGTCGAGCCCGCAACCATACATTTCGCTCTAGACAGCGCAGTACCAGGTGTCGCAAAAGAGCCAAGACGGGAGGGGAACCAGACGACGAACGATTTACCACCTGCACCACGCCCAGGTTGTCCGTCCAGAACACCACCCGCCTATTAGCCAGACGCTCCCCCCACAGCTCCAGGGCCACAATCAATGGAAAAAGTTCCAAAAACGTGAGATTACTCACCAATTCAGACGCCGCCCAATGCGGGGGCCACGCTTCGGCACACCAAGCGCCCTGGAAGTACACTCCAAAGCCATGCGCCCCAGACGCATCAGCAAAAAGCTCGAGGGACTGATTGTCCTCGTCCGCCTCTTGCCAATACGTCAGCCCATTGTACTGCAGCAAGAAGGATTGCCACATCACCAGGTCCGCCTTCAAAGCACTAGAGATGCGAACAAAGTGGTGCAGAGACAACCTGCGACAAAAAGCCCGGCCCATTGGCATCACCCGGCACGCAAATGTCAGGTGACCCAATAGCGACTGAATCTGAAAGCCGCATTTTCGCAACCCCTTGCGCCCTCCCCACAACCGCAACAAGGTCTGGATTTTGTCGACCGGCAAACGGAAAACACGGAGGACGGTATCGATCTCAATGCCCAAAAATGCAAGCGATTGAACCGGGCCCTCCGTCTTCTCCTCCGCCAACGGCACACCAAACTCACCTGCAACCTCACGGAAAATCTGCAGCAGTGCGGCGCAGTCGACGGAATCCACCGGTCCCACAAACAGGAAATCATCCAAATAATGGACCACCGAATTCCGACCAGCGCGCCGACACACCACCCAGTGTAAAAAGGAAGAAAACAATTCAAAATAATAAGAGATCGAGCAGCCCATTGGAAGACAACGGTCGTAGTAAAAACCCCCACGAAAGGAACACCCCAGCAAATGATAGCTGTCCGGTCGAATTGGCAGCAAACGAAACGCTGACTCAATGTCTGCTTTCGCCAACAAACAACCAGGACCAGCCTCCCGCACAATCTGCAATGCCTCGTCAAAAGAAGAATATTGCACGCGACATCCCTCTTTTCCAATACCGTCATTGACAGAAAGACCGGCCGGGTAGGAAAGATGGTGGATCATGCGGGAACTTACCCTCCTCCCTCTTGGGCACAATGCCCAACGGAGACACCCAAAGATTAGAAAAGGGGAGCTCCGCAAAAGGACCCACCATCCACCCAATCGAACCTCCTTAGCCAACTTGTCCGCCACCACCTCGCCTTGCTGACGCGCAGAAATTAAATTTTGAGAAAATTGAGGAAAATCCGACGCCACATGCGGAATAACAAAACCGTCACGAAAACCATCGAACAATAACGCAGCGCATCGCCTATTGGGGTACCCTGTCTAGCCAAGGAACCATAGCCCGAACCATCACCGGGGTGATCCCTTCTATCAGGCTTACCCCGACCTGGAGCCCTAAAGGCCGATCCATGTCCCTTTCTAAAGCATCGAAATGCTGGGTGGGATCCCCCACAGGAGGAACACTCATGTTTGAAACGGCAATTAGCGGACCAACGGCACTGGGACTCATTGAAAAGCCAGCACCATCCCTTTCCGGTACCCACTGGCGCTCCTGGGGTTCTGGGCACCGCGGATCCAGGAAAGGGTGACACCACTGGACGGTTCGGCGTCATGAGCAGCAGCCACAGATTGGTGTCCTGCAAATCAAAACGAAGCCCGGGCCGCACCGCCATCTTCTGACAAAACTGTTGGTCATATTTAAACCAGCAAAGCCCCCCGTAAATTTTGTAAGCCCCCCAAATCAGATCCAAATAAGAAAATAAAGCCATGCCGCGCTCCGGAAATCGCTCGCACAAAATCGCGCTATAAGCCAAAAAACCCTTAAGCCAATTGCCAAACGTCTGGGGCAATGACTTCACTTTCTCCTTATCCTTGTCCCCCGGTAACTGATCCATGCGTCTAGGATGATCAACCGTCTCCCTATCCGGAGAAATCAAAGTGAGCACGTCTACGTACTCCCCCTTCCAAATCTTCTCCCGCACCTCCGCAGCGACAATCAAGCCCAGCGGAGACAAATCACACGCCCCATAAGAACGCACCTCCGCACCAACCGCACCAAGCCCCGGAGCCCCACTAACCAGCGCTGCAGGACCGCTCAAAGACGCAGGAGCCAAGACCACTGCCGCGGCAGAAACCAGGGCATTCACCACAATTGGTAACGCTGCGCCAAGCACCGCAGGGGCCGGAACGGGAGCAGAGGCAAGAGGAATACTCCCAGAGGGAGCAGTATCAGGGACCCCAAAGCAGCTGAACTAGACGCGAAAGCAGACGTCTGCGCTGCGCCCCCGGCAATAACCCCCCCAGCAGGGGACCCAGACGCATGCGACACAGCAGATGTCCTATCCTGCCACTGTCTGAGGGCCTCAACCAGGGATTCCATGAACCCCGTTGTTAACCCACCGATACTACCTGACGCAGCTGCGGCCGAAAGGTCCCTTGAGCCAGCAACCGCACCACCAAGGTCAGACTCACGTGCTGCCAGAAGGGACGATCTTCCTGGAGCCACTGGGACAGCAGGAACAAGCGGGACCGGCGATGGGCGCCCTGGAACCACACGACCAGACGACATCTGCACGTTCAGCATACCCCCGGACCTGGACCCAGAGCCACTCACAGCCGGAGAGCGCCGATTACGGTCCCCACGAGCCACAGAAGGACCTCCAGAAACCGATAAGGAAGCCACCGACTGATCCACCGCCGCCACTCCCGAATCCACAGCCACTGCAGCCGCCGAAACCGCCATCCTCCTCCTATTGGCGGCAACAACATGGGCGCCGCCATCTTGGGGGCGTGTCCGGCACGCTGCCCGTGACGCCGCGGGCCTGCACCGAGTAGGTGGGGGCCTTTGAGCGGAAGTCGTTGATTCTGCCATTACACTTCTGGCCGCCGGAAGTAAAGGCTGCGCTCGAGGGCTCCTGGATCGCGCCAACCGCCGGCTATCCTGACGGGTACGTGGGGCGCCCCTCCTCCCGACTCTTCCATCTATCTCCGCGCCAACTGGTCGCCGAAGGCCATCCACCACCGCATCCACAACCTGGGGAAGAGCTGCAGGAGAAAGTATGCTCACCCTCCTCCGCAAACCAGCTCGATGTCCACGCGGCGGCATATCCATGACTACCGATCCCTCTGAAGACCCGGAACCAGCATCCTGCGCAGCTGCTCCACCGTCAGGCATCCGTATCCCACGAGGTCTTGGAGGACTTGGACTCAGGCGCACCGGAGGCCTAGAACGCCGCTCTCTCTGCCACTGGCGGGGCTCTTCAGGTTCCTCCGGAGACTGATCCCGAGCTGGCACCGATGCCTCCACGAGAAGGTCCAGCATGGTCGAACCCCGAGCCGCAGCATGCTCCCTCAGCTGCTCCAGCAACGCATCCAGTGAAGTAGAAGCCATATCAGCAAACAATTCCCGAACAGATCAGCAAACAAATCAGCAAATTAATCACCAAGTTTTTTTCCTTCTCTCTCACAGAATCTCCTTGATGCACAGTTGAAGCTGGCAGGGAACAAAGAGACAGAACACACCCCCACAGATGCATATATAGGTAAGTGAAACAATGTTGCACACATATGACCAATGGTTCCACATTTCTTATCTGACCATCCGGCCCAGGCCATCAGTCATGTCCCCCTTCCTTAAAGGTGCAGGGGATTCTTTCTTTAAGTCCCACCAGAGGTTCTCAATCGGATTTAAGTCAGGTGACTGCGATGGCCACTCCAAAATGTTCCAGCCTTTAATCTGCAACCATGCTCTAGTGGACTTGGAGGTATGCTTGGGATCATTGTCCTGTTGAAAGGTCCAACGTCTCCCAAGCCTCAGGTTTGTGACGGACTGCATCACATTGTCATCCAATATCTCCTGGTACTGAAGAGAATTCATGGTACCTTGCACACGCTGAAGCTTCCCTGTACCTGCAGAAGCAAAACAGCCCCAAAGCATGATTGACCCCCCGCCATGCTTCACAGTAGGCAAGGTGTTCTTTTCTTCATAGGCCTTGTTCTTCCTCCTCCAAACATAGTGTTGATCCTTGGGCCCAAACAGTTCTAATTTTGTTTCATCAGTCCACAGAACACTATCCCAAAACTTCTGTGGTTTGTCCACATGACTTTTGGCATACTGCAGTCGACTCTTATTCTTTGGAGACAGCAAGGGGGTGCGCCTGGGAGTTCTGGCATGGAGGTCTTCATTACGCAGTGTGCGCCGTATTGTCTAAGCCGAAACTTCAGTACCCACATCTGACAAATCTTTTCTCAGTTCCTCAGCAGTCACACGGGGACTTTTCTCCACTCTACGCTTCAGGTAGCGCACAGCAGTCGAAGTCAGCATCTTCTTTCTGCCACGACCAGGTAGCGTTTCAACAGTGCCCTTTGCCTTGAATTTGCGAATGATGCTTCCTATGGTCTCTCTTGGTATGTTTAACATCTTTGCAATCTTCTTATAGCCATTGCCCTTCCTGTGAAGAGTAATCACCTCTTCTCTTGTCTTCCTGGACCATTCTCTTGACTTCACCATGTTTGTAACCACACCAGTAAATGTCTAGAAGGAGCTGAGTATCACAGTCATTTTAAAGCTGCCTAATTGGTGCTTATTATGCTTTATTGCTGCTCCGTGACATCCACAGGTGTTTTCAATACCTGATTGAAAACACTTGAATGAACCTCTGTTCTTCAGAGTGGTAGTCTTTAAGGGGTTGAATAATTGTGTCAATGAAGAATTCACAAAAGAAACATTTACTACTGTATTACAAAACCAATTGATGTCATTTTAGTTGCATATGGTTCTTTAAAAAGTCCTTGTAGGATTTCATTCTGAATACAATTACAAATGTCACTAAATTCCCTAAAACCCTTTACAGCATTGGGGGTTGAATAATTTTGAACACATCTGTATATAATGTATATAATTTTATTAAAAATCAAGAAGGAGGAGGTTGATCTGGACCTCCATGGAGTTTTTCTCTCAGACTACCATAGAGCCAAACGCATCCCTAGGGGTTTCAGAATTAGAAACTCCCCTACCATTGGGCGACAAAGTTCTGAACTTTGCAAAAAATGGATGGCTATTGCCAACAAATGTTCACTGGACTGGATGGTCCTGGTCATTGAAGAAGTGGGCACCAAATTGCAAAACCTTCGGAAGGACTTAGCTTCCCTCGAGCACAGTCATGCAGCGATTTTACAATCAGCTGACTTTGCCCCACAGATTAACAAACTCAAGGAGGAGGTGCAGAAATACAAAACGGAATTGATTCGATTCAAACATCAGAGATTGGAGCGAGTCAATTATGACTACACCTCCCATCAAGTATAGGGTTGGCTCAATGGCAATAGGCGCCAAGGCGCACCTCGCCGAGCACGACCACGAATCAACAAATCCACTGTGCCTACCATTGATGTTACCTCTGGAGAATCGGCATCAGACACAGAGCATCCTCACCTCCCAGCCACAAGGCAAGCAGCCCGCCTAATGACAACATGGTTCCTTTTTTGGAAACACGGGGGGCTCAAGCCGAGACAACCCCCCATCTAAGAATTCGCACCAGGGGCTACATCAACAATATCGGCACAGACGCACACGACCCCCAGAAGGGGCAGGCGCTCGACACGCAGCTCGAGGCAGAAGCATACCACCACTCCCCAGGAGATAGTGCCGATTTTCAATTTATCCAATAAACATCTAGACGAACATCACATCTCCATCCTCTAAAAAGGCCTATCTTTCATTCCCACAGCACGCTTGACACCTTTTCAGCCGGAGGTAGAAATATACAAAATCAACCAAGCCCTTGCTATTCAGGAAAACCTCGTGGATGGCAGCATATCTTTATCTGCCACTCAGGCTCAAGGAAATCCACTCAAATTGAAAAGCACCATTGACTTTAAGAGTAATCATATCATGGTTAAAGCCTTTTCTCAGATTCTACAGAACACTGCCAATTCTCTATATCATCCGCAGAACATCTCGGCTACACAATGTAATCTCTCCAAGAAACAACGGATGGCTATGCAGGACTTGGCCTCCGACTCCTCCATCGTCATCCGCTGTGCGGACAAAGGAGGGGGCATTGTCCTCATGAACTATCAATATTATAGTCAGGAAATCCATCAGCAACTATCTGATATTCAAACATACAAGAAACTGACATATGACCCTACTGCTGCCTTTCAGTCGAAAATTACAACCTTAATTGAACTAGGTTTACAGGCTGGATATTACAATGAAGCCACTGCTGCCTATCTACGTGTAACACATCCTCGTACACCCATTTTATATACCATTCCAAAGATTCACAAGGACAGCTCCCGAACCCCGGGACGTCCTATCGTCTCGGCTCGCGGGGGTCTGTTAGAACCATTGGGCAAATACATAGATAGTAGAGTAGATTTGCAGAGCCTATCTTTGCCCACCTTCATCAAAGACACTCCGGAGTTCCTACGGAAATTAACTCAAATCTCAGCCTTGGAGGACAACCTCACTCTCACTACTCTGGATGTCAAGAGTCGTTATACGGTTATCCCTCACAATGATGGAATGG
The DNA here is from genome assembly GCA_009667805.1 of Leptobrachium leishanense. Taxonomy (NCBI): domain Eukaryota; kingdom Metazoa; phylum Chordata; class Amphibia; order Anura; family Megophryidae; genus Leptobrachium; species Leptobrachium leishanense. The sequence continues at coordinate 460,792,769 of CM019064.1, read as the reverse complement.
AAGCATTTCGCTCCACATTGATGACCTCAGAACAATACTCGGGCCCTCCTATTGATTTTCTTATAGAAATGTTACAACTCACTCTACATCTGAACTATTTTCGTTTTGAACGGCACTTTTACCAACAAACAGCGGGCACTGCAATGGGGGCATCCATGGCAGGAGTCTATGCCAATTTTTTCATGTATCAGTTTGAGTCCTTTTTACCTTCACTGTCAGATAACCTCATTTTTTATGTTCGTTACATCGATATTTTCCTTATTTGGCGAGGTGAGGCAAATACACTGGAGAAATGGATACAGGACATCAATTCACTCAATACTCCTATTCAGTTTACTTTACACCATCATCCTCAGCGCATCCAATTCCTCGATGTTGAGGTCTTTCGTAAAGGTACCACCCTGGGATACACGCTTTTTCGTAAAGAAACAGATCGGAACACACTCTTGCAAGCGGACAGCCACCATCCTTCCTCACTCATTAGATCTTTGCCCATCTCTCAATTTTTGCGGGTCCTCCGCTATAATAGTGAGCCAGATCTCTGAACAGCAACTCATCGATATGCAATCACGATTTCAACAAAGAGGATATTCTCCCACTACACTCACCTCAGCGCTCAGTAAAGCCCGAGCTAAACATGCAGATACCATTGTCGCAACTCCACCCATAAGAGAGAATCGTAGAATCACATTACCTCTCACCTATCACTCTAAGAGTCCTCTCATTACAGCCAATATTCATCAGCACTGGCACCTACTTCGGCATGACAAATCCCTGCCTGCACAATTCACGCAGCCGCCGCTCATCGGATACCGGCGTCAGAGAAACTTGAGAAACATACTGGTCCATACTGATTGTACACCAGTTGGATCTGTAAGTGCAACATTAGGCAAGCGAGGCTGCTACCGCTGCCCCAATTGTGTTACCTGCAACCATATGACGGCGGGTGACTCATTTGCTCACCCATACACAGGCAAAAGATTCCCCATTCAACACCGCATCTCCTGCATGACCACGCATGTCATCTACCTTATTACTTGTCCGTGTGGCCTGGCATATGTTGGCAAGACTGACCTAACACTTCGAGACAGAATCAGAGGCCACCATTCAGCCATCACCATGGCTTTCAGGGACGGCCGCACAGAGAAACCGGTGGCCAAGCATTTCTTGGCAATTAACCATCGATTACCAACTTTACGTTTTGTGGCCATAGACCACGTGCCTCCACCATCCAGAGGTGGCAATCGATCTCAAATCCTCCTGCAGAGGGAAACTTACTGGACTCGCACCTTGGACACTGTGACCCCAAGGGGACTCAATGAATATATTACTTTTACCCCATTTCTGTCACCACGTTAACTTTATTTTTTAATAGTACATTCACACTTTCTTGTACTTTTCTTCATTCCTTTGTTCTGTTGTTTCCCTACCCCTTTCTTTTCTTCCCGTCCCTTTTCCCTTCTTGTTTCTTTTTCTTCAAGATCTTCCATCCCCACTTTTTCTTTCTTCACTCTCTATATTGATTCATTCACCTATTTAGTTGTACCTTCATCTTGATCTGCATTTTTTTTCTATTTTGCCCCTCCCCCTTTTTTCTTTCTTTTTCTATCTCCCTCTTTTTATTACTTTTTTTTCTCATTTTATCCTTTATTATCTTTTCTCACTTTCCATTTGTTTTCCTTTTTTTCGCTCTCCTTTTTTTTCTCTTTTCTCTCTCCCTTTTTTCCCCCCTTTTTCTCCCCTCCCCTTTTCTCCTTCCTTTTTCTTCTTTTTTTTCCCCCCATTCTTCCCTCCTCCTTTTTGTTTTTCTTTTCTTTGTCTCTTTTCTCCTCTTCCTCCTTTTTTCTTTCTCTCTTTTTTCTCCTTCCCCCTTTTTTCACTTTTTTTCTACTTTAGCACTCCATTCAGGAATTTACTTATCACATGTGCATAATTTTTCTCTTCTCACTTAAGTGGGAATTGCATATCACGTTTTCGTTTGTAATTAGAATTTGGTTGAGTATTTCACTATGATTGATTATTTCACTTTAATTATTTTACTTTACTCACGCAGCTCATCACGTACCAACATGTGATTTACTTAGATTTTGCCAAAGCTTTCGACACAGTTCCACACAAAAGGTTACTATTTAAATTAAGAAAAATTGGTCTAGATGAAAATACTTGTTCTTGGATAGAAAACTGGCTAAAAGATAGGGTACAGAGAGTGGTCATAAATGGTACATTTTCAAGATAGACACCAGTGGTAAGCGGTGTCCCTCATGGGTCTGTTATAGGACCAATACTATTCAATTTATTTATAAATGACCTTGAGATAGACATTGAAAGTCATGTATCAGTGTTTGCAGATGACACAAAGCTAGGAAAAGTGATACAATGTGAGCAGGATGTTACTTCGCTGCAGAGGGATTTAGATAGATTGGGGGACTGGGCACTTAAATGGCAGATGAAATTTAATGTAGATAAATGCAAAGTTATGCACTTTGGAGTGAAGAACACACAAGTAATTTATACCCTACATTGTACTGAGTTAGGGAAATCCAAGCAGGAGAAGGATTTGGGAATAATCATAGACTTCAAACTAAGTAACAATGTGCAATGTCAAACAGCAGCCGCCAAGGCTAGCAAAGTATTGGCATGCATTAAAAGGGGAGTTCACTCACGGGATGAAAACATAATTTTGCCTTTGTATAAATCAATGATCAGGCCGCACCTTGAATATGCCGTGTGATTTTGGGCACCTGTCTTAAAAAAAGATATTATAGCGCTAGAAAAAGTGCAGAGACGGGCAACTAAATTAATAAGGGGGATGGAAGGGTTAAGTTATGAGGCAAGACTAACAAGCTTAAACCTGTTTAGTTTAGAGAAACGGCGCCTTAGAGGGGATCTGATAACCTTATATAAATATATACAGGGCCTTAGAGGGGATCTGATAACCTTATATAAATATATACGGGGCCATTATCAACCATTGTCTGATAACCTATTCATTAACAGGACTATACATAGGACAAGGGGTCATCCATTTAGACTGGAAGAAAGAAAATTTAGCTTAAAGCATAGGAAGGGTTATTTTACGGTGAGAACAATAAAGCTGTGGAATTCTCTGCCTGTTGAGGTGGTTGGGTCAGAGTCTGTACAGACTTTTAAAAAAACGACTGGATGACTTCCTGCAGACACAGAATATTAAGGGTTATAATATTTAATATGTGGGTAAAAGCTTCTTGATCCAAGGAGAAATCTGACTGCCATTCTGGGGTCAAGAAGGAATTTTTTCCCAGTATGTTGCATATTGGCAAGCATTTCAGACTGGGTTTTTTGCCTTCTTTTTGGATCAACAGCAGTAGGTTATGTGGGAGAGGCTGAACCCGATGGACGCATGTCTTTTTTCAGCCTATATAACTATGTAACTATGTAACATTTACACATTTCATCTACACTCACACCCAGGAGCTCAGCTCCTCCTACATGTACATTATATCATTATTTAGTATACATCTACACACGGATATCACATCACTGCCAGTATCTGGCCACACACTTGCTAACCCATTGCACACATAGGTCATTTTTAGATGCTCTTTACACATTTTTTTGCATATTACACTCAGCTCTCTCTATTTTGCCCGCTGTTCCTCTACATTGCCCAACAAGCTTGTTTGCTTTGGCGATCGATCGATCATTCCTCTATATGCTTCCAAGCGTTGTTTTTGTTTTTAACGTTGCCTAGGGACTTTCTCACTCCTCCCCTCAGGCGTCGGTTGCGCAGAGCAACGCGATCGGATATCGCAGCTCGACGCACACGTGCCAGCGTCTTCCGGAGTTCCGGAACGCGCGGTGGCTCCCACGCTGGGGAGGGGATGGGTGAGTATCCCGTTTTATACTGTATCCTTCATTCCTTGAAAAAGGCCCGCTACTTTGGGGCCGAAACGTTGTTTTTTTTCACTCATGTTAGAATAAACTTAATTTTTTATTCAATTCCGGAGTGCCTCCCACCGCCTGCTATCTTTTCTATATATATATATATATCCTCCATATCTTCATATTCATTTGTGTCTGACCATTTGGGAAGCGTATCCCTGTGTCCACAGCTGGTGAGGAATTAGCATTTTACCTGCTAAAATGTAATTAAAATGGTTAGCTTTCTCCCTTGGGGGGGGGGGAGGATATAACACGTAACTGTAAAAGGGAATGTCCTTTGTACCTTGACATATTAATCACACCTTGGAAGCCAGCCAGGCACCATGATTTAGACCCAATCTTCAAAGACAGGAAGCACATCCTTGATCTTTAAGGGGGGTCTGGGGGGAAGAGGGACACCTTTGGGCAATTAAAGATTAACGACGAAGCTTACTGAGCATGCTCCGGAGAGGGGAACTCTGGGGATTGTAGGCAAAGGCTCTGCCAGCTAGGAGGCTGGACTTAGAAAAAAAAGGCAGACCTATATATATTCTGAATCAAGCATGGCTCAGGGCTGATCACTTGGGGCACCTTCTAAAGAGGACTGATCTGTCCATGCTATCTCCAGGCTCCAGGAGGCACCGATGCTAGCTTACTGATTAGTCCGTCGTAAGTAAGGCTCTGTGATTAACCCCTTTTCTTTTATTTGCTGTGTAGTGTGTAATTAATTGATTTATTCTAGTTATAATTTTTTCTGTAACAAAGCACTGTGATTTTTTCTATATCATAAATAAACAAAAAGTATTTAAGTTTTGACTCTGGCTGATGAGATCCACGCTAAGAGATTGGGAGTATTGCTATTTGCTTTAAGCTCGGTTATATATAAGAAATTGCGAGTTGCGGTCGTCAGACGGCAGGGATTGTGGGATCTGTAGTCACTGTCAGAGCCTAGGGTAGGCAGATAGTGCGGCTGCTAAGCCCTGCGTCTCCAGTTGCGACGCGCGTAGTGTCCATGAGGACTGGTGGCAGCGTTACGAATAGAATAAGAAAGTGAGCTCAGGGATTGTGGGAGACGTAGTCATTACCCGCTTCAAGAGAAGATTTGTACTGCGTTGCAATCCTGGGATCAGTATATCGCGCTCTACTTGCCTGTTGTGAGAGAAAATGTGGCCGGGACGGGTAGATAAGCGCGCGTGATTATCTGGGTCTAGGATAGATACATAGTGAGCAGCTTAATCCGGCGTCATGGCGCAGCAGCGCGCATAGTGGTCGTGACAGAGATCACCTGCTGAACGGAGTTGTCTGGATGGGACGTGCTTGAGGAGTAACAAAGACATGTAGGGAGAGGTTGAGTTATTGAGCGATTTGAATGTGAGCGTCAGCATTTTAAACTGTATCCTGAAACATACAGGAAGCCAATGGATGGACCGGCAGAGAGGGGAGGTACAGGAAGACAATGGAGGGACCGGCAGAGGGGGGAGGTACAGGAAGCCAATGGAGGGACCGGCATAGTGGAGAGGTACAGGAAGCCAATGGAGGGACCGGCAGAGTGGGGAGTACAGGATGCCAATGGAGGGACTGGCAGAAGGGGGGGGGAGTACAGGAAGCCAATGGAGGGACCGGCAGAGGGGGGAGGTACAGGAAGCCAATGGAGGGACCGATAGAGTGGGGAAGTACGCAAGGTGCTTTTAGTGAGAAACATAAGCCTGGCCCCTGCATTCATTACAGATTGTAAAGGGGCAATACGGGAGTTGGGGCCAATAAGGAGCGAGTTGCAGTAGTCAAGTCGTGAAATGACAAGAGCATAAACCAGCTCCATCGCGTTATCTTGTGTCAGAAAGGTGCGGACGCTCATGATGTTTGAGTTGAAAGTAACAGGATTTGGTCACTGTCTGGATGTGGAAAAAGAACGTTAGGTCAGAGTCAAAAGTGACACCGCGGCAGCGAGCTTGAGGTGTCATGCTAATGAGCGTCCATTTACTAGTAGAGCGATAGGTGGGATTGGGTTCTTCTTGGAGGGAGGAATGAATTTCAGTTTTGGCAAGATTGAGTTTAAGGAAGCGGGAGGACATCCAATTTGAGACAGTGGAGAGACAGTCGGTGACTCGATCCAGGAGACCTGGAGAGAGATCAGGGGAGGAGAGGTATATAGGAGTGTCTCGGCGTATAGGTGGTGCTGGAATCCAAAGGAAATAATCAGTTTTCCTAGAGAGACCGTGTAGACTGAAAAAAGGAGAGGGGCCCAGTACTGATCCTTGGGGCCCCCCAACAGAGACAGGCTGCCGGGAAGAGGTACTTCCTGCAAGTGAGACACTAAACGATCGTTGGGACAGGTAGGAAGCGAACCATGAAAGAACAGCACCTTGAAGGCCTATATCACCAAGAGTTTTCAGGAGGAGCGAGTGGTCAACGGTATCAAAGGAAGCAGAGAGGTCAAGAAGGATCAGCAGTGAGTAGCACCGATTGGATTCAGCAGTTACTAGGTCATTGGTCAGTTTTACAATAGCTGTTTCTGTCGCATGCAGTGAGTGGAAGCCAGATTGCAGATGGTCAAAGAGAGAGTAGGTGTTGAGGTAGTCAATCAGACAGGCATACACAAGCTTTCTGAGGAGTTTGGAGGCAAAAGGGAGCAGGGAATCGGGGCGGTAGTTGAGGGAGCAGTTGGATCCAGAGACGGTTTTTTTTAGGATTGGGAATACTGTGGCATGTTTGAGGGGAGCAGGAAAGACCCCAGAGGTTAAAGACAGATTAAAAGGTGTGGGTCAAGGATGGTACAAGAGAAACAGAAAGTGTTTTGGCAAGATGTGAGGGAACGGGGTCGAGGGGGCAGGTAGTGGGATGAGAGGATTGTAGTAGTTTAAGGATCTTTTGTTCAGTAGCTGAAGGGAATGAGTTAAACATGTGAGGATAAACATGGTTTCTGCGTCTTCTGAAGGAATTCACCCCCCTCAAGTAGACAATGCCCACCAATTTATATACTGGGGGGGGGGATCTAACCAGCAGTTTATATACTGTGGGGTGGATCTAATGCCCAGCAATTTATATACTGGGGGGGATCTACCCAGCAGTTTATATACTGTGGGGGGGGATCTAATGCCCAGCAATTTATATACTGGGGGGTGATCTAACCAGCAGTTTATATACTGGGGGGGGGAATATAACCAGCAGTTTATATTCGGGGGGGGGAAATCTAATGCCCAGCAATTTATATACTGGGGGGGAATCTAATGCCTAGCAATTTATATACTGGGGGGGGGGATCTAATGCTGGGCATTAGATCCCCCCATATATAAATTGCTGGGCATTAGATTTCCCCCCCCCAGTATATAAATTGCTGGGGCCCAGCAAGTTATCCACTGGGGGGGAATCTAATGCCCAGCAATTTATATACTGGGGGGGGGGGTAATGCCCAACAATTTGTATGCTGGGTGGGTTGACTAAATTTAGGTTTTTTTATGTGGATTCTGTGATACGCTCATACACACTGCACAATACTGTGGGTTATATTGCTGTGGATTCTGTGATACGTGTGACGGAACCGTTCTCTTCCGCCTGTCCCTGGCTCTCCAGACACCCCCTTGCCAAGATCAGCCCGGCCTCTGAGTTGCTTGGAGCTCAGTGCCTCGAGCAGCCTGATCTGCAGCTCCAAACCTGCTGGGTCTGAACCTCTGCCTTGGAGCCTCTTTGCATTTCCAGAAGGCCGCTCTCTGCCTTCTAAGGTTGAGTGTAGTGTAATGTAGCTGAAGGAGACACCAGACGAGCTGTATGTTCCAACAGGCTGCATGTTTGATTCAAGAAGTCTGGGATAGTGTTTGTCTTTTTAATCTGATGTGTTAGAACTATAGATTATGTAACAGTTATGTGAGCTAAAGGTTAAAGAATGTTTATTGTAAATATCTAACTGACATAATGTAATTAGAGACTTTAGGTACATGTTCACCATTTGGTATGCAAATTATAACTGAAGAGGACCTGAAGGAAACCTGCAGTGCTCTTGGAACCAACCAATCAGAACTGTTGGGGTGGGCGGGAAGTTTGAATGTGCATTGCTGTATTTTGTATAAATATCCGAAATATTCCATAAAAAGAGAGAATCCTGTTGGAACATACAGCTCGTCTGGTGTCTCCTTCAGCTACACTACACTACACTCAACCTTAGAAGGCACAGAGCGGCCTTCTGGAAATGCAAAGAGGCTCCAAGGCAGAGGTTCAGACCCAGCAGGTTTGGAGCTGCAGATCAGGCTGCTTGAGGCACTGAGCTCCAAGCAACTCAGAGGCCGGGGTGATCTTGGAAAAGAGGTGTCTGGAGAGCCAGGAACAGGCGGAAGAGAACGGTTCCATCACATTGGCTGGCAGCGGTGGGATAGCGGCTCTCCAACACCAAGAGACCCCGAGATGGCCAACTATGCAGCCTGCAAGCAGGACACCCTGAAGGACCTGCTGGAGAGCCGTGGATGGAACGGATACTGAAGTAAGGGTCATAGGCACAAGTGTGGTGCAACCCGGAGCGAGTGGAGATGTGTCCCCGCTGAGAGAGACCGCAGAGGTTTTGCCTGCAGTGAAGGAAAACAGTCTACAGAGGACTACGGAGCAGGAGAGCTCGTTTATTCCTTATGAGCAGAGGATCACAGAGAACCTTCAGCTGTGGAGACCCCAAGTCTTGGGGCCTCAGCCCACTGTGAGCTATGGAGACCAGTTGGTGTGTTGGCTGCGTGCCGCACTCGATCTAGAGTGCAAATACGAGGACTTGCTGCAATGTGTGAGTGAGGAGGATTGGGAAACTGATGAGTAGCCTCCCCCAGGCTATGTGTTCCGCGGTCCTGGCCCAGCATGGATCCGCTTTAATGGGGGAGACACTTATGGCAGTCCACAGGCTGCCAGACATGCAGAATTGATCAGCATCCAGGGGCACTACCTTGACGTGTATGAGGACTCTGCCTTTTGGCCCATGCTAAAGGGACTTGCTGCCCTGGAATGGGCACTTGAAATAGATTTAAAAAGGTTGCAGACTGCAGCCCAGCTACAAGTCTCCGAAGCCCCTGGAGGAAGCCTCCCCACACCAGCCAGCGGGAAGCAGAAGAAAAAGAGGTGGCCGAGCCAAAGCAGACCAGAGCAAAACACTGTCACAGCCCGGGGATTACAACAGTAAGCCATCTTCCAGCGGGCAGTATCAGGGCACCAGAGAGACTGACACCCAGGTTGTTCCCCTCAGAGATGGGGCCTCACAGACCATGGACGATCTGGTCAGCTTGTTACAGGCTGAATTGCTTACTGCTCGGGCACAGATAATGGCCCTTACAGAGACATTACAGAACCAGCAAAATGAGCTGCGAGCTGTCACGGTGGAGAGAGATGGTCGCTGCATGGAAGTGCAAGAACAGGCAGCCACCATACAACAATTAGAAACATAGAAACATAGAAAAATGTCGGCAGATAAGAACCTTTCGGCCCATCTAGTCTGCCCAATAACATGGATACTTTACCTGGATTTATCTTTTGTTTAGGATAGCCTTATGCCTATCCCATGCTTGCTTAAATTCAATTACTGTTTTGGCCTCTACCACTTCTACTGGAAGACTGTTCCCTGTATCCACCACCCTCTCAGTAAAATAATGCTTTCTGATGTTACTTTTAAACCTTTGCCCCTCTAATCTAAGACTATGTCCTCTTGTTTTGCTACTTTGTTTCCTTTTAAATATACTCCCTTCCTCCTTGTGGATTCCCTTTACGTATTTAAATGTTTCTATCATATCTCCTCTGTCTCGTCTTTTTTCCAAGCTGTACATGTTCAAGATCATTAAGCCTTTCCTGGTAACTTTTCTTCTTCAAAGCCGTACACCATTTTAGTAGCCCTTCTCTGAACTCTCTCTAAGATGGTGTCGGATATAATCTCTGCACGTGAATACAACACGTTTATATATATTGGATTGATCAGCCAATCCTCCAATATGTCTATATTGGACTTACTGGACCTACCTCGGCAGTTGCCTCCAATATATCAGGGATTATTATTTCATAAGAAACTTATACGAGACACATATCAATCGTCTATATTTCTTAGACAATTAAAAGAATTCAGGATAATTTCTAAGTTTTGCTTTAAAAAATACAATAATCAATAATCGGATAAAAATATATATATATTTATTACGTATACAAAAAAGTTTCAAATTCTCATATCATAAACCACAATTTATAAACCACAATCCATCAGCATATAAAAACTAGCTTCACAATATATGTATCTCCGGTTAGTAACTGCATATATGATTAATATCATTTACCTTATCAGTTAGTAACTAATACACAAATGGTTAATAAACATTTCTGCTTAATACAACATGCATTTCCCAGCAAACAATGTTTAACCAGCCAGCTCTATAGATAATATATATATATATATATATATATCTCTATGCTACATGAATCAACAAAAGATGAGCTAATTTAATAAGTAAGAAAAACTTATTAAATCAATACATAGATCGTGCTCCGTCCGTTGTCTCACTGCGGGCTGGGGCTCTTACGGCCGCGGCTGATGTGCTGGTCTGTGGCACTGCTTGGGCATCACCGGAGCTGCGGGAATGGTGTCATGGCCTCTCCTGGGCTCGTTGTGTCCTCTGTGTGATGCTTCGGCACGATGGGGCTGCCTACAGTATCCTCTAAGCTGCCGGACATGCAGAATTGTGTGCCATCCAGGGGCACTACCTGGACGTTTATGAGTAGATCTGCCTTTTGGCCCGTGCTAAAGGGACTCGCTGCTGAGGAATGGGCACTCGAAATGGATTTAAAAAGTTTGCAGACTGCAGCCCAGCTACAAGTCCTCGAGACCCCTGGAGAAAGCCTCCCCACCCCAGCCAGCGGGAAGCGGACTAAAAAGAGGGGTGGCCGAGCCAAAGCAGACCAGAGCAAAACACCGTCACAGCCTGGGGATTACAGCATTAAGCCATCTTCCAGTGGGCAGTATCAGGTCACCGGAGAGACTGGCACCCAGGCTGTTCCCCTCATGAGAGATGGGTCCACACAGACAATGGACGATCTGGTCAGCTTGTTACAGGTTGAATTACTTGCTGCTCGGGCACAGATAATGGCCCTGACAGAGACATTGCAAGACCATCAGACCGAACTGTGAACTGTCACGGAGGAGAGAGATGGTCGCTGCATGGAAGTGCAAGAACAGTCAGTCACTATACAAAAATTGTCGTCCCAGCTGCAGGTCTGTGAGGACTGTAACCACACCCTACACAAGGAGCTCAGTAAAGCCCACGCTCAAATAGAGAAGCTGGAACGCGGCTCCCGTGTAATGATTGAACAGTTGGAGGACGAGCGGCGAACTGGAGCTGCTCTACACACAGAGGTGACCACTTGCCAGGTTCGTCTGGAGCAGGAGTTGGGGTAGACACAGCTCTCCCGGGATACTATTCAGGCATGGGCCTGGGAGCAGGAGGAGGAAATACAGCTGCTCCAGAACCAACTCCAGCTGTGCCAACACCAGCTACTAGAAGCAGATGCAGCTCGGAAGGAGAGCCTCGCTCAAACCAAGGCAAGCGAGATAGAGGTGAGCCGTCTGACACATCAACTAGCTGTATTGGAGCAGGAGTACCAAGGCACTGTCAGTGCCAACAGCTCCAACATGAGTTGTCCCTGGCACAAGCTGACAGCACCCATGTGCCCACCACGGAGGAGAGCAGCACAATAGGGAGTCAAGTCATTGCCCCTGTTATATTTTGCATAGCGGAGCGATTGTACCCAGTGTTGCTGGAGGTGGATGCTGTGCTGGCATCAGAGTGTGCCTTGTCCCCGACAAAGATGGAGACCCCCCAGTACTCCACCCCTATGACCCAAGGTGCTACCAGAGAGGGAACCTCTTCTTACCTGCCCAGAAGACCAGCAGAATCGGTGAGTGACTACCCTGAGAGACTACCAAGATCCTGGTCCCAGGAAGAATTGCGTCCTTTTGGGATTGCCGTGGGCTGGGCCCTTTTTAAATGTTCAGGAGGGGGGCAGCAGCAGAAGGAGAGACTGGGGACTTGGATTGCTGACTGTGTTCTGGTCCTGGGTCTACAGAGGGGACCTGGAGACAGAAAGATGTGGGGGGGAATTACAGTGTGCCCGCTAGAAAACGTTTTGTGTCTGGACTGTGGTGGCCTGTTGCCTGGCAGACACTACTGCGGTGAGTCCTTGTGAGCACTGGACAAGAGGGTTGGCTTGCCTCTTACCCCGGGACTATGGACCCACACTCAGGCATACCCTGTGGCGACCGTCAGACCCCGCTGACTTTGCTTATGTGCCCGCAACCTGGAACTTTGAAAATGGCACAGAAAAGGGGCAAAGTGAGAGGTCTCGTCAGTGGCAAGCGATCCGTTTGGGATCTAAGCTTGCCCTGCCGTTCTGGAAGGGGGGACATATGTCATGGAACTGATGTAGCGCTCCATGCTTCAAATCCCAAGAGACTTCATGTTCAATTATATAGTATCGTGTGATTTTAAATATATTTTACATTGCTTGGTTTTAGTTTAAATATAGTGTAAATTGCGTAGCTTTAGTTTTAAATGCTTATATTTCTGTAGGTAAATGTGTTTTTGTATAGCCAGTAAACAAGCTTGAGTAGTGTGTGATTTATGCAAAAGGGCTTTTCCCCTTATCTGGCTGCAGGCTTGATTCAAGAAGTCTGGAATAGTGTTTGTCTTTAATCTGATGTGTTAGAACAATAGATTATGCAAATGTTGTGTGAGCTAAAGGCTAAAGAATGTTTATAGTAAATATCTAACTGACATAATGTAATTAGAGACTTTAGGTACATGTTCACCATTTGGTATGCAAATTATAACTGAAGAGTAGGGATGAGCTGTTCGGTTCGGAGTTCGCATCGAAATATAGCCTGTTCGCATGTTCGCGAACTACGAACATTTCCGCGTGTTCACCGCGTGTTCACCCACAATGCACTTTTCCACTGGCCTGAAGCTTGTAATTGGCTACAGCCTTGCACCTGACCTCAGTTTAGGTGCAAGACAGGTTCAAGACTATGCCAATCACGGCTCAGAGTCCTGATTAGGCAAATTTTGCCCAATCATGGGCTCACAGAGCTAAGTCCCGCAGCACACTAAGGTTTCACACAGCGCTTTAGCATGCGTTTGAGAGGAGATTTTTGTTGTGTTAGTGTGTGTTCTCACTGCCAGTCTGCCATCAGCTACTAGGGGGGGGGGTCTCATTTCCACAAAATATCTGGGAATTGTTCTAATCTGTGTCTTGTCACTGCCACCCAGTATTTTGGGGGTCAGTAATTTCTACAAAATATTTGTGAATTGAGGTGATCTGTGTCTTGTCACTGCCAGTGCCACACAGTATTTTGGGGGTCAGTAATTTCTACAAAATATTTGGGAATTGAGGTGATCTGTGTCTTCTCACAGCCAGTGCCAAGCAGTATTTTGGGGGTCAGTAATTGCTACAAAATATTTGTGAATTGAGGTGAGCTGTGTCTTGTCACTGCCAGTGCCACACAGTATTTTAGGGGTCAGTAATTTCTACAAAATATTTGGGAATTGAGGTGATCTATATCTTGTCACTGCCACGCAGTATTTTGGGGGTCAGTAATTGCTACAAAATATTTGTGAATTGAGGTGATCTGTATCTTGTCACTGCCAGTGCCACGCAGTATTTTGGGGGTCAGTAATTTCTACAAAATATCTGGGAATTGAGGCGATCTGTGTCTTGTCACTGCCACGCAGTATTTTGGGGGTCAGTAATTTCTACAAAATATTTGGGAATTGTTCTAATCTGTGTCTTGTCACTGCCACCCATCAGGGGTCTCACTGATTTATAGGAGGTTTCTGCGAATTGTAATCTGTGTCTTGTCACTGTTGCCAGCTATCAGGGGGTCACACATACTTCTAGCAGATTTCTGCAAATTGTAATCTGTGTCTTGTCACTGTTGCCAGCTATCGGGGGGTCTCACTGACTTGTAGCAAATTTCTGTGAATTGTAATTTGTGTCTTGTCACTGGCACCCATCAGGGGGTCTCACTGATTTATAGGAGGTTTCTGGGAATTGTAATCTGTGTCTTGTCACTGGCTGCCAGCTATCAGGGTGTCTCACTGAGTTATACCAGAGTTATGGAAATCTTTAATCTTTATACCAGAGTTGAATCAGAGTTCTGTATATAATTAACCCTTTCGCTGCTGAGGCTTTTCACACCTCTGTACTAGGGTCATTTTTACCGCTTTCGCTCATCATGTTTAACCGTGTTTTGAAGCCATATTTTGATATATGACCCAGACATATTATAGATCGTTCTTTCCGGCAGACATGGCAGATTCATAATATGTCATTATTATATGTATACGTCATGTCCTGTCTGTATATTATAACAAAAAATGCAATAAAATATGAATTTAATAATTTACTATGTGTAAAGTGGTTTTTTTTTCACATTTTAACATGCGAGCATTTGCGGTTATATTTTCTATGGGGTGCGCTTGTTAAAAAAAATAGAAATGGGGACTCGTTACTTTTTTTTGGGGAAAATGTCGCTATTTTTAACAAATGCACCGCATACAAAAATCGTTAGTGCAGCATCATTGTTCACATTTTAACTGAAATGGGAACAATAATGCTGCATTAACAAAACAAAAACAACTTATTTATTTTTTTAGAATTTTTTTATTTTAAATATTTTTTTATTTTTAATTTTTATTTTTGTAAAAAACTATTTTCAGGTTAATGTTTGGTATCTTTGGAAAGGCCATGCTCTGGCCGATCCAACAATATCACAATAACCCCTAGCTGCCACGGATCGGGAGAACCCGGTTCATTGGAACCCCCTATCTCCACCATTGCTGGCAGCTAGGGGTTAACTCCAGGACTGGCGTCATCGTGCATAGCACGATGACGCCAGTCCTCAGGGGGAGTTCCCAGAGGCTTGGTCAATATCCAAGATGTCGGCCAGCTCTGGGAGAGGATCACGATCCGGCGCTTTTCAGTGCCGAATCGTGATCCGGCTCCCCAGGGGTTAATGACAGCCACCGTCTGGAAGGGCAGGCTGTGCCCTTCCGAATGGTGCCTGCCTTAACTTCGTGCCCCCGGCGATCGGGAGGGAGAGAGCTCCGAAGGACCTCCCCCCCTCCCTTTTAGGCGCCTCCTCCGCACACGCGGGGGGGCCTAAATTAGATGTCATCGCGCTGCCGCGATGACGTCTAATGGCCCCGCCGGTGTCCCGGAGTGCTGGGCTGACATCCAAGATGTCTGTCCGCACCGGGGGGGCGCAGCAATCCGCCGGAATCCAGCGGATTGCTGCCTCCTATGCATGGACGCGCTCAGCGCGTCCATAGCACAGTAGAACCACTTGGCTGGACGCGCTGAGTGCGTCCATAGCAGCCAAGTGGTTAATCTATATATGGGAAAAGACACCTACTGAGGAAGCGAGGTCGCTCGCGAAACGCGTTTAGGTGTTATACCCATGTGTCTGTTTTATTTATTTATTTTAAATAAATTTTGCCTTTTAAATCTACATTTGGCGTGCCACACTTTTTGGGTCAACAAGACTACGTATCCTGGGGAAATCCGGCATTCCCATCTAATTCTGCCTGTTATTTGGAGCATCTAGTGTCTGATTGAGACACATTAAAATGTGAGTGTACTTTTTCTTTACTACTTCCAGCTGTATAGAAAGTTTACTATGCTATGGCAGCCTTTCTGTTTATTTTAAAGGTATACAGAAAAGAAGAAGACACTCTTTGAAGGAAGCGCTGACTCGATCGTCTCTTTTTTTGTTATATTTGTTAATCTATATATCACTCACCATGTCAGAAAGACCAAAAAGGACAGGCACACGCTCACAGACACAGATAAGAGGGCAAGCAGCCTCTGTGTCGGGAGGTTGTGCCTCTGGTCGTGGTAGACGTGGTGCATCCTCTGCAGGGGCACGCTTGTCCTTTCTAACTGGTGCTGGCCGTCTTAAGCAGCAGCAACATACAGAGGATTTGGTGGATTGGCTAACCAGGCCATCCTCATCCTCCGAGTCCTCTGCCAGCCAGGCTTCTAGTGCTTTACAGTCCACCTCAGCTGCCAAAGCATCTAATGCAGCCTCCATGTCCACAGCTACTCCTGCCGTAGCCTATCACACACGGAGGACTCAGCTGAATTGTTTGACTACAATGACAGTGACATGCTGCTTGAGGATGCGCAGCAAGTACAGTGCTCCGATTCAATCTCTGAAGTTGAGGAAGGGAGTATAATCAACCTAGAGGAAGGGGGTGCCAGTGAGACACAAATAACTGGCACTCATGTTGCCCCAGCAGCTGCAGCATACTGCCAAGTTGGCTCCAGTGACGAAGAGATAGGGGGTGATGATGACAATGATGATGAGGTCACTGACTCCACCTGGGTGCCTGATCGAACAGAGGAGTCAAGTGAGGAGGAGGAGGCACAACAAACACGAGGCACAACATCCTCTATGACCATCCGTAGCACTAGCCAGTCCAAGGCATCAGATGTCAGAGCTCCTCAGGTGCAGAGCGCTGTTGTCTCAAAGCACACATCCAGGAACTCTGCTGTCTGGGAGTTCTTTAAGAAATGTGCAGTAGACCCCACCATTGCTATTTGTAATCTATGTCAGATGAGGCTCAAGCATGGGAAAGACACCGGACGCTTGGGTACCACGTGCTTGAGGCGACATATGACCACCTGCCACGCATCCCGTTGGCGCAAAACTTTGCGTAGATCCTCCTCCTCCTCATCTGTCTCTACCCCCACTGTATGTCCTGCCATGTCATTGCCTGCTACAACCTCCACTGACAGGGATGATGCAACAGCAACGGATGTACCAGGTCCTTCCTCACAATGTGACAGTGTCATGGAGCTGACGTAACGCTCCATGCTTCAAACCCCAAGAGACTTTATGTTTAATTTATATCGTGTGATTTTAAATATATTTTACATCGTTTGGTTTTAGTTTAAATTAGTTTAGTGTAAAATGGCGTAACTTTAGTTTTAAATATACTTATATTCCTGTAGGTAAATGTGTTTCTGTATAGCCAGTAAACAAGCTTTACTGCTGTGTAATTTATGCAACAGGGCTTTTCCCCCTTATCTAGCTGCATGTTTAAATCAAGGGATCTGTGATAGTGTTTGTGTTTAATCTGATGTGTTAG
This sequence comes from Leptobrachium leishanense, assembly GCA_009667805.1. Classification (NCBI taxonomy): domain Eukaryota; kingdom Metazoa; phylum Chordata; class Amphibia; order Anura; family Megophryidae; genus Leptobrachium; species Leptobrachium leishanense. Next base: position 460,775,721 of record CM019064.1, on the reverse strand, counting down.
AACAATGGATTATACAAATGTTGTGTGAGCTGAAGGCTAAAGAATGTAAAGAATGTTTATTGTAAATAACTGACATAATGTAATTAGTATATTGGTAGGAAGAGGTGCGTCATTTATGCAAATTATGACTGTTGGACTTCAGCATAAATGATGGCGTTTTGTTCATTAAAAGTCGGAGAACTCTCAGAGCTCAGAGAGAGAATCCTGTTTTAAAGCATACAGCCGCGCCTGGTGTCTTTATTACAAACTGCGCTACACTATATACTCAACATCAGAAGGCACCGAGCGGCCTTCTGGAAATTCCTAACGGCTCCAGGTCAGAGGAACAGAAGCAGGTGGGTCAAGCTGCTCGAGGCGCTGAGGACAGCGCTCCCAGTAGCCGGGCTGACCGCAACGAAGGGGTGTCTGGAGAGTCAGGACAGGCGGAAGAGAAGGGTCCCGTCACAGACAGCATCCCATCAGCTGAAGATTTACGCAGTCAGATTACGTTGCCCCAGCTGCTGCAGCGTAAGAAAAAATATAGTCCCAACCATCCTCAAGCACAGCGTCTAAATGCCAGCTTAGCAGAATTACTCGCATTGCAGCTGCTGCCTTTCCAGCTGGTGGACTCTGCTCCCTTCCGTGAATTTGCTGAATGTGCTGTACCACAGTGGCATGTTCCAAAACGCCATTACTTTTCACGGAAGGCCATTCCAGCACTATACCAGCACGTGGAAGACAATGTTATCGAGTCATTGGGAAAGGCAGTCAGCAGCAAGGTGCACATGACTTTAGACACGTGGTCCAGCAAGCATGGACAGGGTCGTTACATTTCCTTCACGGCACACTGGGTAACTCTAATTGCAGCTGGGAGGGATCCAAGACGGTGCTCTGTGCTGGAGCTTGTTCATCCACCACACCTCCAGAAAGCTGCTTGTATGAAGTCTGTCTGCTCCACCACCACCTCTCCCTCTTCCTCCTCCTCCTTCTGTGTCTCTGGCGAAGTGGCATTTAAACCGACACGTGACAGGGGCTACGCAATGGCTCAAGCAAAAAGATCCCATACTGTGCTTGAGCTCGTTTGTTTAGGGGACAGGAGCCACACCGGGCCAGAAATTCTGTCAGCTCTGCAGGGGCAGGTGCAGAGATGGTTAACACCACACCAGCTTCAGCTGGGAATGGTCGTCTGTGATAATGGCAGCAACCTTCTCTCCGCCCTACGCCAGGGTACGTTGACGCATGTATCATGCCTAGCACACATCCTAAATCGGGTGGTACAGCATTTCCTAACCAGGTATCCAGGGCTGGCAGAGCTTCTCAGCAAGGCCAGAAAAGTGTGCAGCCACTTCAGACGGTCATTCCCAGCAAGCGTTCGCCTGGCAGAAATTAAAAGAGAATTCCACCTTCCCACAAACTGTCTGATCTGTGACATGCCCACCAGGTGGAACTCGACATTAGCATCTGCACAAGCAGCAGAGGGCCATCAACGAGTACCTGTGTGAGTATGGTACAAGGACAGGTTCAGTTCAACTTGTTTCCCCCCCCCGCAGTGGCTGATGATCAAGGATGCATGCACTGTAGACATGTGCATTCGTTTTAGTACTAAAACGATTTAGTCCGAATTTTGGGATAATTTAGTTTTAGTATGACTCAAGAGAAACGAAACTGCTCAGTACAAAAAACGAAAGAAACTAAAAATAAAATGCACTACATTTTAGTTTCAGTCCTTTTTGTGATATTACATTGATGAGTGAAGGAGACCAGCAATGAAGATCGCAACATCGCAACATCCGAAGTTCTGCACCCTCCACATACCAATGCAGTAGGATGTTCTATACAGAGAGTGGCATTAATTAATGCAGGAGTATGTTCTATACAATATACAGAGTGGGGTATTAATGCAGGAGGATGTTATATACATTATACAGAGAAAGGTATAAATTGAGGAGAATGTTCTATACAGAGAGGGACATTAATGCAGGAGGATGTTATCTACATTATACAAAGAGGGGTATTAATTAATGCAGGAGGATGTTCTAAACATTATACAGAGAGGAGCCTTTTTTTTTAGCACTTTAAATCCAGTGGTTGTGAGCGCTGAGATCGGCTGCTTGTTATATTATCTCTCAATACAATGTATCAGGCTCAGCTGTTACAGTAACTGACTGTAACAGCGCTCAGAGTTTCAGTAAAACAAGGAAATAATATTGTTCTAACCTCTTATATATAAAAATTTATTTACTAGTTTTACAGAAACTCTGAGCGCTGTGATGAGCAGCAGTCAGTTACTGTAACAGCTTTGCCTGACACGGGGCAGTATTACAATGTTGGTGCTAACTTAACCAGAGCTGTTGTAAACTGAAAACCTCCATAGGCTATAATGGCTCTGGGAAGTTTACAACAGCTCTGGTTAAGTTAGCACCAACTATGTAATATGGCCCACATTGTGCTGAGAGTGAGAGATACTGTAACAAGCAGCGATCTCAGCCCTCTGAGGAGCCACCACTACAATAGTAATTGTATCCACTGGTTTTCGGATGAACGAAATTAGTTTTCATACTAAAGAACTGAAAACGAATTTCTTTAGCAACTAAATAAATTGCATTTTAGGACTAATCCATTAGTTCAAAACGAAATTTTGTGCTGTGCACATGTCTAATGCACTGTACTGTCACCATTTGAGAAGGCAACGAGGATGGTGAGCAGGGACAGTGCATGCATCAGTGACACAATTCCTTTAGTGTTCCTGCTGGAGCACACTCTGCAGGGAATTATAGATGTGGCTCTAAAGGCAGAGCAGCGGGAGGAAGAGGAGGCCTTCCCTAGCTCTCAAGGCCCCAGTCTTTCCGTCCTCCTCAGATCATCAGACAGGAGGAGGATGAGGAGGAGGAATATTTGAGTAGTGGGGGCATTGAAGGTGGGGATTCCTCAAGGAAGGGTTTTGTGTGCCCAGAAACACAAGGACTAGTACGTGGCTGGGAGGAGGAAGTGCACGATGTGGTCATCCTCCTCATTGAGCAGGAAGACTCAGAAGCTAATGCCACCTCCAACCTACCCTGCATGGGCTCCCTTATTATGCAAAGCCTGCTAAAGGACCCCAGGATCCGTACTATCAAGGAGAGGGATCATTACTGGTTGGCAACCCTTCTTGATCCACGATACAAAGGTAGAGTTGCAGAGCTCATCTTGCCCACACAGAGGGAGCACAGGATGAAAAAACTTGAAGATGCTCTAAAGCGACACTTGTGTAACACCTTTCCAGGCACTGGTAGGTTACCAAGTGATGACACAGGTGCTTCTGAGGCTGCGGATGATCAGAGGAATAGTGGGGAAGGCCAGGGCTGCTTGACTGATGCCTTTTTAATTTTTTTTAATGCCCAGGGACGTCAAATGTAGGCACCCATTGCCAGTGTCTTCACCATATGGTGCAGGACTACCTAGGGGCAAGGGCAGACCTGGATAACTTTCCAGCAGGTGATCCACTGGCTTACTGAGTGTTGAGATTGGATCACTGGCCAGAACTTAGCCAATATACTATGCAGCTAATAGGTTGCCCTTCATCTAGCGTGCTTTCTGAAAGGACGTTCGGTGCCGCTGTATATCTGGCTCTGATACTAACCAGTGCCTCACCAGCCACTGACCTCACCGCACGTCACTGCTCTGTAGACTGGCTGACATTTATAAAAATGAATCAGTCCTGGATCAGCAGCTATCAATCCCCTGATGCTGACGTAACGGAATAGATCGGGGATGTCTTCTGCATTCACAAAACCTCCAGCACTGAACTCTTCCACAATACCACAAAAGGGTTACGGTGTGAAGGCACTTGCTGCCATGAATGGCACAATATTTGGCTGCACTGACGTCTTTACCAGATTCATATCTTTTTAATATAGGATCGCATGGTCCACCCCTGCACTCTTCCACAATACCACAGAGGGGTTACTGTATGAATGCACTTGCTGGCCTGGCACCAAAAGCACAATATTTGGGTGCACTGCCACTGACGCCTGTACCAGATTCATATCCTCAGAGGGGTTACTGTGTGACGGCACTGTTGCCGACGCTAAAGGCCCAATTTTAAAGCACCTATTGTTACTTTCATCCAAAGCCTGCATAAGTTTCACTTTAATTTAGCCAAAAAAAAATCACTAAACTTTTTCTGTGCTTCCTAAAATGTCTTTTCATACAGGCTGCCGCCCCAAGCAGTTGTTTATGAATAGATTAAAGGCAAAGCATTTACCGTCATTTGAAACGTAAATTTTTTGTTTTAAAAGGTTTCTATACATCCTAGAAATCCGCCTCTTCACGAGCAGGTTATGGGGACCTCCTAGGCACGATATTTTAAGGAATTTTTAGTTTTTATTTTTAACCCTTATTTCATGGAAAACTCACTGTCCCTTTTAAAAACTTTAAAACTTTTTGTCCTGGTTTCCTGTCCCCCGGGGCACTACCCGGACCCCCATACACCTTTTATGGCAAATATCTAGCATACAGTATATGCCCTCTTGTTGGGCACTCTAAAAATCGAATTTTGAGTCCCATTGACTTGTATTGAGTTTGAGTTCGAGTTCGAGTTCGAACCGAACTCAGGGGTGTTCGGCTCATCCCTACTGAAGAGGACCTGAAGGAAACCTGCAGTGGTCTTGGAACCAACCAATCAGAACGGTTGGGCTGGGTGGGAAATTTAAATGTGCATTGCTGTATTTTGTATAAATCTAGTGAAATCTTCCATAGAGATTCCTGTTGGAACATACAGCTCGCCTGGTGTCTCCTTCAACTACGCTACACTACACTCAACCTCAGAAGGCACAGAGCGGCCCTCTGGAAATGCAAAGAGGCTCCAAGGCAGAGGTTCAGATCAAGCAGATCTGGAGCTGCAGATCAGGCTGCTCGAGGCACTGAGCTCCAAGCAACTCAGAGGCCGGGCTGATCTTGGCAAGGGAGTATCTGGAGAGTCAGGACGAGCGGAAGAGAACGGTTCCGTCACAGGTTTTATTGCTGTGGACTCTGTGATAAGCTCATACACTGCACATTACTGCATTTTATTGCTGTGGAGCTCTGTAATACGCGCATCGCACATACACACTGCACATTCCAGTGAGTTTTATTTCTGTGAAGCTTTGTAATGTGCAGTGTGTCAGGATTGTACAGTATCTGTTAAAGTGATCGGTTTCCCACATTTTCCACAGGGACTTTCTGTGCCACGGCGTTGCCTTAGCTGCAATGAGTGGGTGATGGCTGCTGCAGCAGTGCGGTGGCCAGCTGTAAGTATGGAGGGGGCACAATGGATTCCCCAATTCGCTGCTGAGTCCAAGTGGATTTTCAAAAAGGTTATTTTTAGGAGTTCAGAAATAAATTCTTTAGCACAATAATGTAGATGTGGGTGTTGCGTGGTAGGGGGTGTTTTTTTTTTTGGGTGTGACCTCCTGTGGGTGTGGAACAAGGGGGACCCATGACCTCCTATTGCCCGGGGGCCCCATTAGTTTTCAGTCCACCCTTGGATCTGGCTGGAGGTCGTGTCGCCAGAATGGGCTCTGGCTGGAGGCAGTGTCGCCAGAATGGGCTCTAGCTGGAGGCTAGTATGTTCCAACAGGATTCTCTCTTTATGGAAGATTTCACAGGGATATTTATACAAAATACAGCAATGCACAGACTTCCCGCCTACCCCAACAGTTCTGATTGTTGGTTCCAGGACCACTGCAGACTTCCTTCAGGTCCTCTTCAGGCTTCACTTTGGTCCACTGGCTGTATGCAGATGAAGTCTTGACCCCACAGTGACCACACACCGTGATTTACATAACCCATTGTAAAGGGAATCAGATAGTGGGTGGCTAAGACAACGGTGACTCTCAACCTTTCAGACATGTAAACAGATAACAGATAACCCAAGAGAATGCACTTTTGCATAATCCACAAGCTCAGTCAGCAGGGACTGACGGATGCCGCAGTGTACGCAGTGTGGGTCCATAGTCCAGGGGTAAGAGGCAAACCAACCCTCTTGTCCATTGCTCCGAGTCCCAAGGACTCACCGCAGTAGTGTCTGCCAGGCAACAGGCCACCACAGTCCACAGACACAAAATGTTTTCTAGTGGGCACACTGGAATTCCCCCAACATCTTTCTGTCTCCAGGGCACCTCTGCAGACCCAGGACCAAGAAACAGTCAGCAGTCCCAGTCCCCAGTCTCTCCTTCGGCTGATGCTCCCCTCCCGAACATTTAGCAGGAGACCAGCCCACGGAAATCCCCACAATCCCAAAAGGGCGCGATTCTTCCTGGGACCAGGAACTTGGTAGTCTCTCAGGGTAGTCACTCACCAATTCTACTGGTCTTCTGGGCAGGTAAGAAGAGGTTCCCTCTCTGGTAGCACCTTGGGTCATAGGGGTGGAGTACTGGGGGGTCTCCATCTTCGTTGGGGACAAGACACACTCTGATGCCAGCACAGCATCCACCTCCAGCAACACTGGGTACAATCACTCCTCTATGCAAAATGTAAAATGTAACAGGGGCAATGACTTGACTCCCTGTTGTGCTGCTCTCCTCCATGGTGGGCACATGGGTGCTGGCAGCTTGTGCCAGGGACAACTCAACTTGGAGCTGTTGGCACTGTGCTCGTGTCCCTTTGAGCTCAGGTGGCTGACAGTGCCCTGGTGCTCCTGCTCCAATACACCTAGTTGGTGTGTCAGACGGCTCACCTCCATCTCGCTTGCCTTGGCTTGAGCGAGGCTCTCCTTCTGAGCTGCGTCTGCTTCTAGTAGCTGCTTCTGGAGCAGCTGTATTTCCTCCTCCTGCCTGTGCCTCCTACAGGCCTGTGCCTGAATAGTATCCCGGGAGAGCTGTGTCCGCTCTAATTCCTGCTCACAGTTCTCCAGGCGAATTTTAAAAGCTGTCATTTTTTATGTGTAGAGCAGCTCTGTTTCGCCGCTCAGCCTCCAGCTGATCGATCATTACATGGGAGCCGCGCTCCAGCTCCGCTATATGCGCCTGAGCACCACTGAGCTCCGTGTGTAGGATGAGGGTAGAGTCCTCACAGGCCCGCAGCTGGGCCGACAATTGTTGTATGGTGGCTGCCTGTTCTTGCACTTAAATGCAGCGACCATCTCTCTCCACCATGACAGCTCGCAGCTCATTTTGATGGTTCTGTAATGTCTCTGTCAGAGCCATTATCTGTGCTCGAGCAGTAAGCAATTCAGCCTGTAACAAGCTGACCAGATCGTCCATGGTCTGTGAGGCCCCATCTCTCATGAGGGGAACAGCCTGGGTGTCAGTCTCTCTGGTGACCTGCTACTAGACGCTGGAAGATGGCTTAATGCTGTAATCCCCTGTGACAGTGTTTCCCTCTGCTCTGCCACCTCTCTTTTTCATCCTCTTACCGCTAGCTGGTGGGGGGAGGCTTCCTCCAGGGGTCTTGGGGACTTGTAGCTGGGCTGCAGTCTGCAATCTTTTTAAGCCTACTTCAAGTGCCCATTCCTCAGACGTGAGCCCCTTCAGCACGGGCAAAAAGGCAGAGTCCTCATACACGTCCAGGTAGTGCCCCTGGATGCTGCACAATTCCACGTCTGGCAGCTTGTTGACTGCCATAATTGTCTCCCCCATTAAAGTGTATCCATGCTGGGCCAGGACCGCAGAACACATAGCCCGGGGGAAGCTTCTCGTCAGTTTCCCAATCCTCCTCACTCCCACATTGCAGCAAGTCCTCATATTTGCACTCTAGATCGAGTGCGGCACGCAGCCAGTGCACCAACTGGTCTCCATAGCTTGCAGTGGGCTGAGGTCCCAACACTCGGGGTCTCCACAGCTGAATGTCCTCTGTGGTTCTCTGCTATTAAGGAATAAATGAGCTGTCCTGCTCCATAGTCCTCTGTAGACTGTTTTCGTTCACCACAGGCAAAAACCTCTGAGGTCTCTCTCAGCGGGGACACATCTCCACTCGCTCCGGGTTGCACCACACTTGTGCCTTTGACCCTTACTTCAGTATCTGTTCCATCCACTGCTAGCTGTATAGTTGGCCATCTCGGGGTGTATTGGTGTTGGAGAGCCTCTATCCACACCGCTGCCAGCCAATGTGGCTGAACCATTCTCTTCCGCCTGTCCTGACTCTCCAGATACCCACTTTCCAAAATCAGCCCGGCCTCTGAGTTGCTTGGAGCTCAGTGCCTCGAGCAGCCTAATCTGCAGCTCCAGACCTGCTGGGTCTGAACCTTTGCCTTGGAGCCTCTTTGCATTTCCAGAAGGCCCCTCTGTGCCTTCTGAGGATGAGTGTAGTGTAGCGTAGCTGAAGGAGACACCAGACGAGTTGTATGTTCCAACAGGATTCTCTCTTTATGGAAGATTTCACAGAGATATTTATACAAAATACAGCAATGCACATTCAGACTTCCCGCCCACCCCAACAGTTCTGATTGGTTGGTTCCAAGACCACTGCAGGCTTCCTTCAGGTCCTCTTCAGGCTTCACTTTGGTCCACTGGCTTTATGCAGATGAAGTCTTGACCCCAAAGTGACCACACACAGTGATTTACATCCCATTGTAAAGGGAATCAGATAGTGGGGCTGAGACAATTGGTGACTCCCAACCTTTCAGACATGTAAACAGATAACCAAACAGAAAAGCATTTTTGCATAATCCACAAGTTACTCAAACCTATTGTACATTCTATAGGAAGGAAAGCATTTGACACTAGCAGCAGGTTGTATCTTTAAAAAAAACACATTTACCTAAAGAAATATAAGTCTATTTAAAACTAAAAACGAGCAATTTACAATACATTTAAAACCACACAAAATAACTGAACATAAAGTCTTTTGGATTTTGAAGCGTGGATTGCTACGTCAGTTCCATAACAGCCGTGTCACCAGAATGGGCTCTGGCTGGAGGCCGTGTCACCAGAATAGGCTCTGGCTGGAGGCTGTGTCACCAGAATGAGCTCTGGCTGGAGGCCGTGTCACCAGAATGGGCTCTGGCTGGAGGCCGTGTCACCAGAATGGGCTCTGGCTGGAGGCCGTGTCACCAGAATGGGCTCTAGCTGGAGGCCGTGTCACCAGAATGGGCTCTGGCCAGGGGCCGTGTCACCAGAATGGGCTCTGGCCAGGGGTCGTGTCACCAGAATGGGCTCTGGCCAGGGGTCGTGTCACCAGAATGGGCTCTGGCCAGGGGTCGTGTCACCAGAATGGGCTCTTGCTGGAGGCCGTGTCACCAGAATGGGCTCTGGTTAGAGGCCGTGTCACCAGAATGGGATCTAGCTGGAGGCCGGGTCACCAGAATGGGCTCTGGTTAGAGGCCGTGTCCCCAGAATGGGCTCTGGTTAGAGGCCGTGTCACCAGAATGGGCTCTGGACAGGGGACGTGTCACCAGAATGGGCTCTGGCCAGGGGATGTGTCACCAGAATGGGCTCTGGCTGGAGGCCGTGTCACCAGAATGGGCTCTGGCTGGAGGCCGTGTCACCAGAATGGGCTCTAGCTGGAGGCCGTGTCACCAGAATGGGCTCTGGCTGGAGGCCGTGTCAACAGAATGGGCTCTGGCTGGAGGCCGTGTCAGCAGAATGGGCTCTGGCTGAAGACTGTCACCAGAATGGGCTCTGGCCAGGGGTCGTGTCACCAGAATTGGCTCTGGCTGGAGGCAGTGTCACCAGAAAGGGCTCTGGCTGGAGGCAGTGTCACTAGAATGGGATCTGGTTAGAGGCCGTGTCACCAGAATGGGATCTGGTTAGAGGTCGTGTCATCAGAATGGGCTCTGTCTGGAGGCGGTGTCACCAGAATGGGCTCTGGCCGGAGGCGGTGTCACCAGAATGGGCTCTGGCCGTAGGCGGTGTCACCAGAATGGGCTCTGGCCGGAGGGGGTGTCACCAGAATGGGCTCTGGCTGGAGGCCGTGTCACCAGAAGGGGCTCTGGCTGGAGGCCGTGTCACCAGAAGGGGCTCTGGCTGGAGGCCGTGTCACCAGAATGGGCTCTGGTTAGAGGCCGTGTCACCAGAATGGGCTCTGGTTAGAGGTCGTGTCACCAGAATGGGCTCTGGTTAGAGCCCGTGTCACCAGAATGGGCTCTGGCCGGAGGCCGTGTCACCAGAATGGGCTCTGGCCGGAGGCCGTGTCACCAGAATGGGCTCTGGCCGGAGGCCGTGTCACCAGATTGGGGTCTGGTTAGAGGTGGTGTCACCAGATTGGGCTCTGGCTGGAGGCCGTGTCACCGGAATGGGGTCTGGTTAGAGGCGGTGTCACCAGATTGGGCTCTGGCCAGAGGTGGTGTCACCAGAATGGGCTTTGGTTGGAGACTGTGTCACCAGAATGGGCTCTGGCTGGAGGCCGTGTCACCAGATTGGGCTCTGGTTAGAGGCCGTGTCACCAGAATGGGCTCTGGCCGGAGGCCGTGTCACCAGAATGGGCTCTGGCTGGAGGCCGTGTCACCAGAATGGGCTCTGGCTGGCGACAGTGGCGCATGGCACCGGGATCTTGGGGGGACAGGGTGTATAGGGTGGGATTACAATAGGTTCGGATTTTGTTCTATATAAAAGGCTGTCAGCCCCCAATAAAGATGTGCATTTCTTCACCTCATTTTACACTCCCCCGTGTGTAGATAGTGACCTGCCAAATTCCTGCTCGCAGTTCTCCAGGCGAATTTTAAAAGCTGTAATTTCTATGTGTAGAGCAGCTCTGTTTCGCCGCTCAGCCTCCAGCTGATCGATCATTACACGGGAGCCGCACTCCAGCTCCGCTATCTGCGCCTGAGCACCACTGAGCTCCATGTGTAGGGTGAGGGTAGAGTCCTCACAGGCCTCACAGGATGAATAACTTGGCGATTCCATCTGAATCGATATTTACCAGATACGGCAGATCAGTTACGCCATTTACAAGCAACGCTTGGTTTTGGTTTTATGTACACGTTGGTTTATAAACAACACGTTCTTAACTGGAAAGGGCCACAGCTTTATTAAATATATACAACATGTAATCCTGCAGTGCTTTCCCATCCTCTGCACTATTACCCATGTAATCCTGCAGTGCTTTCCCATCCTCTGCCCTATTACCCATGTAATCCAGCAGTGCTTCCCCATCCTCTGCCCTATTACCCATGTAATCCTGCAGTGCTTTCCCCATCCTCTGCCCTATTACCCTGTAATCCTGCAGTGCTTTCCCCATCCTCTGCCCTATTACCCATGTAATCCTGCAGTGCTTTCCCCCATCCTCTGCGCTATTACCCATGTAATCCTGCAGTGCTTCCCCATCCTCTGCCCTATTACCCATGTAACCCTGCAGTGCTTTCCCATCCTCTGCCCTATTACCCATGTAATCCTGCAGTGCTTTCCCCATCCTCTGCGCTATTACCCATGTAATCCTGCAGTGCTTCCCATCCTCTGCCCTATTACCCATGTAACCCTGCAGTGCTTTCCCCATCCTCTGCCCTATTACCCATGTAATCCTGCAGTGCTTTCACCATCCTCTGCCCTATTACCCATGTAATCCTGCAGTGCTTTCCCCATCCTCTGCCCTATTACCCATGTAATCCTGCAGTGCTTTCCCATCCTCTGCCCTGTTACCCATGTAATCCTGCAGTGCTTTCCCCATCCTCTGCCCTATTACCCATGTAATCCTGCAGTGCTTTCCCCATCCTCTGCCCTATTACCCATGTAACCCTGCAGTGCTTCCCCATCCTCTGCCCTATTACCCATGTAATCCTGCAGTGCTTTCCCCATCCTCTGCCCTATTACCCATGTAATCCTGCAGTACTTCCCCATCCTCTGCCCTATTACCCATGTAATCCTGCAGTGCTTTCCCCATCCTCTGCCCTATTACCCATGTAATCCTGCAGTGCTTTCCACATCCTCTGCCCTATTACCCATGTAATCCTGCAGTGCTTTCCCCATCCTCTGCCCTATTACCCATGTAATCCTGCAGTGCTTTCCCCATCCTCTGCCCTATTACCCATGTAATCCTGCAGTGCTTTCCCCCATCCTCTATTACCCATGTAATAGGCAGTTTCACCGATAACCAAACCGAGATCAAGCGGGGCTCGTCTCACCAAGGCCTCACCCGAAGGCGGCTTATCCAATTGAAAGCACCACTGTCCAGGAAACACGCCAACACCAGGTGCAACATATCCTCCTAATGGCTGCCCCTGCGCCCCCCCCCGCAGACAGCGCCTCCTCAATCCCCGACATCAAACCGGTCAAAAATATATCCAAGCCAATGTCTGTCAAATGGACCCCATCTCCACATAACACATTCCGATTGTCGCCCTTCAATTCCATGTGCCGGATCAAACCCCCCCCCCCAACTGCCAAACAAATTTTAAAATTTCCCGATTAACTCTCTTCCTAGCCTTGTCAATGGCCCCGCAATTGCCTCCCAACGAGGGTGAGAGAAAATATCGGACCACACCAGTGACAATCCCCCAAAGATAGCAAAGCTGCGGGCCAGATCCAGCTTCATAGCCCGAATCAGGTCCACTGAACGAACCGTCCCCAAGTCATTTCCCCCAGCATGAACAACTAAAATAACCTCCCTGGGAACCCTCCCAGCCAGAAAATCACATTCCTTCAACACCCGAGCCCAACGCAAACCCCGGATACCCTTCCAGCAAATCTCCGCCACCTCTGCCGGAAAACCAAGGTTTCTGCCATGTGGCCGTTGTGCAGCCTGCATGGCCGCCCAATGCACGAACGAATGACCCAATATCCAGACCATCCTTGGGGAAGCACCTGAAATCATAAAAGGTTAGGACGAACCTAAGAGCGAAAGCGATCTGATCCCACCTACCCAGCCGACGAATCATGCCGTCCAATGCGCCAGCACCCGCAGCCAAGGTCGCCGCGCCTATACGAAAAGAATGGGAGGCAAACAACCCCGGTTCATAACCCAACACCTGAACGCACTGCTTAATAACTGCCGAAAGTTGGTACCTAGTTAAAGGAACCCCATCAATATAAATCAAAAAAGAGTCAGCAAAATCCAGTCGAACCACCAAATACTCCCGCGTGAGGCCCAAAGGGCACCCGATCCCCCCCAATAGCATGTAAAGTAATAAGAACGCCCCTACCCAACTGGTCCGTCTTGGACCTGGCAATCAAAAACCGCACCTGATCAGCTGACACAGAAACATGCGCCAATCGCAAGGCAGAATGCACCCTAGCGTTGGGAGCAACCAGCTCAAACACCCTCAGGGCACCATAAAAGGCAAAGGCCTAAGCCACTCTAAACAAGTGCACCTCAAACTGGTCACGACAAACGTCGAGTAAAACATCCAACAGTTCCAAAAACACAGGGCCAGAAATTGGGCGCCGAACATCAGGCACAGCAGTCCGCCGCCAACCCGAAACAATCCTTCGAAGCAGGAAATCGCGACCAACATCCTCCCAACCAAGCGCCTTGCACAAAAAAGAAAGGGCAGTCAGAACTCTGGCCGCTCCCGAACCAGAGCCCCCTTACTCCCGGAGGGAATCAAAATAAATCAAGGTTGCCCACTTACGATCCTCCGCAGTATGCCAACCCCGTTCCCCCCGTGCCACCGACCCCACCTCCGCCAGACCTGGGAATATGCAGTCCATGTCGCTCCTGACAAAGAGTCTTCAACAAAATCCTCAACCCGGCGAAGCGAGGGTCCAGAGCCACGGAGGAAAGGGTGTTGCATTCCTCGCTGCTCCCGGAGCCACCTGCCAAAAACGATCCCACTGGAACCGGGAGAGAGCGTCAGCAATCACGTTCTGAACACCCGGCACATGCCTAGCCTGCAACCACACATTCCACTCGAGGCAGCGCAGCACGACGAACGATTTACCACCTGCACCACACCCAGGTTGTCCGTCCAGAACACCACCCGCCTATTAGCCAGACGCTCCCCCCACAGCTCCATGGCCACAATCAAAGGAAAAAGTTCCAGAAATGGGAGATTCCTCACCAACTCAGACGCTGCCCTTTGCGGGGGCCACACTTCGGCACACCAAGCACCCTGAAAGTACACGCCAAAGCCATGCGCCCCAGACGCATCAGCAAAAAGCTCGAGGGACTGATTGTCCACGTCCGCCTCTTGCCAATATGTCAGCCCGTTATAACGCAGCAAGAAGGATTGCCACACCACAAGGTCCGTGTTCAATGAACTAGCGATGCGAACAAAATGGATGAGGTGCGTGTATCCCAGCGGTAGCCAGAGATAACCTTGCGGCAAAAAGCCTGGCCCATTGGCATCACCCGGCACGCAAATGTCAGGTGACCCAATAAAGATTGAATATCAGAAAGCCGCATCTTCGCAACTCCCCGCGCCCTCCCCACCAAAAGCAACAAGGTCTGAATTTTCTCAACCGGCAAACGGAAAACACAGAGTACGGTATCGATCTCAATGCCCAAAAAGGCAAGCGATGGAACTGGGCCCTCCGTCTTATCCTCGGCCAAAGGCACACCGAATTCCCCGGCAACCTCCTGAAAAATCTGCAGCAGCGCGGCGCAGTCGCCGGAATCTATGTTTCTATGTTTCTATGTTTCTAATCCGCCGGTCCCACAAACAGGAAATCATCCAAATAATGGACCACCGAATTCCGTCCAGGGCGCCGACACACCACCCAGTGCAAAAAGGAAGAGAACAACTCAAAATAGTAGCAAGAGATCAAGCAGCCCATCGGAAGACAACGGTCCTAGTAAAAAACCTCCACGAAAGGAACACCCCAGCAAATGATAGCAGTCTGGCCGAATCCGTAACAACTGAAACGCCGACTCTGTCCGCTTTTGCCAATAAACAACCCCGACCAGCCTCCCGCACAATCTGCAATGCCTCATCAAAAGAATAATATCGCACTCTTTACCAATACCGACATTGACAGAAAGACCGGCCGGGTAGGAAAGATGGTGGATCATGCGGAATTTACCCTCCTCCCTCTTGGGCACAATGCCAAACGGAGACACCCGAAGATTAGAAAAGGGGAGCCCCGCAAAAGGACCCACCATCCTACCCAATTGAACCTCCTTAGCCAACTTGTCCGCCACCACCTCGCCTTGCTGACGCGCAGAAATTAAATTTTGTGAAAATTGAGGAAAGTCAGACGGCACATGCGGAATAACAAAACCTACATGAAAACCAGTAAACAACAATGCAGCGCATAGCCTATTGGGGTACCTGTCTAGCCAAGGAACCATAGCCCGAACTATCACCGGGGTGATCCCTTCTATCGGGCTTTCCCCGACCTGGAGCCCTAAAAGGTCGAGCCATGTCCCTTTCTAAAACACTGAAATGCCGGGAGGGATCCCCCACAGGAAGAACATTCCTGCTTGAACCTGCAATTTGAGCACCAACGACAATGGGACTCATTAAAGAGCCAGCACCACCCCTTTCCTGTTCCCGCTGGCGCTCCTGGGGCTCTGGGCACCGCGGATCCAGGAAAGGGTGACACCACATGGCGGTTCGGTGTCATGAGCAATAGCCACAGATTGGTGTCCAGTAAGTCAAAACGGAGCCCTGGCCGCACCGCCATCTACTGACAAAACTGTTGGTCATACCTAAACCAACAAAGGCCCCCATAAATTTTATACGCCCCCCAAATTAAATCCAAATATGAAAACAAAGCCATGCCATGCTCCAGAAATCGCTCGCACAAAACCGCGCTATAAGCCAAAAACCCCTGAAGCCAATTGCCAAATGTCTGTGGCAACGGCTTCACCTTTTACTTATCCTTGTCCCCCGGTAAAGGATCAATGCGTTTAGGACGATCAACCGTCTCCCTAGCCGGAGAAATCAAAGTGAGCATGTCTACGTACTCCCCCTTCCAAATCTTCTCCCGCACTTCAACAGAGACATTCAAGCCCAGAGGAGACAAATCACACGCTCCATAAGAGCGCACCTCAGCACCAACCACACCAGGCACTGGAACCCCACTAACGAGCGGTGCAGGAACGCTCAAAGCAGCTGGAGCCGAAACCGCTGCCGCGGCAGAAACAGGGTGTGACGGAACTGTTCTCTTCCGCCTGTCCTGACTCTCCAGACACCCCTTCGTTGCAGTCAGCCCGGCTACTGGGAGCGCTGTCCTCACACAACATTTACATAATCTATTGTTCTAACACATCAGATTAAAGACAAACACTATCACAGACTTCTTGAATCAAATATGCAGCCAGATAAGGGGAAAAGCCCTGTTGCATAAATTACACAGCAGTAAAGCTTGTTTACTGGCTATACAAAAACACATTTACCTACAGGAATAGAAGTATATATAAAACTAAAGCTACGCCATTTTACACTAAACTAATTTAAACTAAAACCAAACGATGTAAAATATATTTAAAAACACACGATATAAATGAACATAAAGTCTCTTGGGGTTTGAAGCGCGGAGCGCCACGTCAGCTCCATGACATATGTCCCTCCTTCCAGAACGGCAGGGCAAGCTTAGATCCCAAACGGATCGCTTGCCACTGACGCGACTTCTCACTTTGTCCCTTTTCTGCGGAATCTTCAAAGTTCCAGGTTGCGGGCACATAAGCAAAGTCAGCGGGGTCTGACGGTCGCCACAGGGTATGCCTGGGTGTGAGTCCATAGTCCCGGGGTAAGAGGCAAGCCAACCCTCTTGTCCAGTGCTCCCAAGGACTCACCGCAGTAGTGTCTGCCAGGCAACAGGCCACCACAGTCCAGTGAAAAATTGTTCGGTAGTGGGCACACTGGGCCTCCTCCCCACAGGTCTTTTTCTCCAGCATATTTCTGAAGCCCCAGGACCAGAACCCAGTCAGCATTTACAGTCCCCAGCCTCCTCTTCTGCTGATGCCCCCCTCCCAAACATTCAAAAGGGGCCCACCCCACAATCCCAAATGGATGCAATTTGTCCTGGGACCAGGAATTTGGTAGCCTCTCAGGATGGTCACTCACCGGTTCTCCTGGTCTCTTGTGCAGGTGAGAAAAGGTCACCTCTCTGGTAGCACCTTGGGTCATAGGGGTGGAGTGCTGGGGGGTCTCCATCTTCGTTGGGGACAAGGCACACTCTGATGCCAGCACAGCATCCACCTCGAGCAAACACTGGGTACACTCTTTCATTCGTGCCAAATATAACTGGGGCAATGATTTGATCCCCCATTGTGCTGCTCTCCTCGAGTGGGCAAGTGTGTGCTAGTGGCTTGTAGCAGGGAAAGCACGTGTTGAAGCTGTAGTCACTGTGCTCGTGTCCCATTGAGCTCAGCCCTCAGGTGGCTGGCAGTGCCCTGGTGCTCCTGCGCCAATACACCCAGTTGGTGTGTCAGGTGTCTCACCTCTGCCTCGCTTGCCTGGGCTTGAGCAAGGCTCTCTTTCCGAGCTGCGTCTGCTTCTAGCAGCTGATGTTGGCACAGCTGGAGTTGGTTCTGGAGCAACTGGATTTCCTCCTCCTGCTCACAGGCCCGTGCCTGCATAGTGTCCCGGGAGAGCTGTGTCTGCCCCAACTCCTGCTCTCCCAGAGCTCCAGACGAACCTGGCAAGCGGTCACCTCTGCGTGTAGAGCAGCTCCAGTTCGCCGCTCGTCCTCCATCTGTTCAGTCATTACACGGGAGCCGCGCTCCAGCTTCTCTATTTGAGCGTGGGCTTTACTGAGCTCCTTGTGTAGGGTGTGGTTACAGTCCTCACAGACCTGCAGCTGGGATGACAATCTTTGTATAGTGACTGTTCCTGCACTTCCATGCAGCGACGATCTCTCTCCTCAGTGACAGTTCGCTCTGATGGTCTTGCAATGTCTCTGTCAGGGCCATTATCTGTGTCCGAGCAGCAAGTAATTCAACCTGCAACAAGCTGACCAGATCGTCCATTGTCTGTGTGGCCCCATCTCTCATGAGGGGAACAGCCTGGGTGCCAGTCTCTCCGGTGACCTGATACTGCCCGCTGGAAGATGGCTTAATGCTGTAATCCCCGGGCTGTGACGGTGTTTTGCTCTGGTCTGCTTTGGCTCGGCCACCCCTCTTTTTATTCCGCTTCCCGCTGGCTGGTGGGGGGAGGCTTCCTCCAGGGTTCTCGAGGACTTGTAGCTGGGCTGCAGTCTGCAAACTTTTTAAGTCCATTTCGACTGCCCATTCCTCAGCAGTGAGTCCCTTTAGTACGGGCCAAAAGGCAGAGTCCTCATAAACGTCCAGGTAGCGCCCCTAGATGGCGCATAATTCTGTATGTCTGGCAGCTTGTGGACTGCCATAATTGTCTCCCCCCTTAAAGTAGATCCATGCTGGGCCCGGACCGCGGAACACATCGCCTGGGGGAGGCTTCTCATCAGCTTCCCATCCTCCTCACTCACACATTGCAGCAAGTCCTCATATTTGCACTCTAGATCGAGTGCGGCATGCAGCCAGTGCACCAACTGGTCTCCATGGCTCGCAGTGGGCTGAGGCCCCAACACTTGGGGTCTCCACAGCTAAATGTCCTCTGTGATTCTCTGCTCAGGAGCTGTCCTGATCCATAGTCCTCTGTAGACGGTTTTCTTTCACCGCAGGCAAAAACCTCTGCGGTCTCTCTCAGCGGGGACACATCTCCACTCGCTCCGGGTTGCACCACACTTGTGCCTTTGACCCTTACTTCAGTATTCGCTCCTTCCATGGCTCTCCAGAAGGTCCTTCAGGGTGTCCTGCTTGCAGGCTGTATAGTTGGCCATCTCAGGGTGTATTGGTGTGGGAGAGCCTCTATCTACACTGCTTGCCACCAATGTGACGGAACCGTTGTCTTCCGCCTGTCCTGACTCTCCAGACACCCCTTCGTTGCGGTCAGCCCGGCTACTGGGAGCGCTGTCCTCAGCGCCTCGAGCAGCTTGACCCGCCTGCTTCTGTTTCTCTGCCCTGGAGCCGTTAGGAATTTCCAGAGGGCCGCTGTGTGCCTTCTGAGGGTGATAGTGTGTACCCTGAGACACCAGATGAGCTGTATGTTCCCACAGGATTCTCTGACTGATCTTTTAATGAACAAAACGCGACAATTTATGCTGAAATCCAACAGCCATAATTTGCATAAATGACGCACATCGTCCTACTAAAATGCTAATTACGTCATATTTACAATTAACATTCTTTAGCCTTTAGCTCACACAACATTTGCATAATCTATTGTTCTAACACATCAGATTAAAGACAAACACTATCACAGACTTCTTGAATCAAATATGCAGCCAGATAAGGGGAAAAGCCCTGTTGCATAAATTGCACAGCAGTAAAGCTTGTTTACTGGCTACACAAAAACACATTTACCTACAGGAATATAAGTATATTTAAAACTAAAGCTACGCCATTTTACACTAAACTAATTTAAACTAAAACCAAACGATGTAAAATATATTTAAAAACACACGATATAAATGAACATAAAGTCTCTTGGGGTTTGAAGCGTGGAGCGCCATGTCACTGCCATCGGTAACGCTGCGCCAATCACAGTAGGGGCCTGAACAGGAGCTGAGGCAAGTATAAGACCCCCCCCCGAATGAGCATTAGCAGGGACGCCCAATGCAGCCGAACTAGCCGCGACAGCAGGTGCTGGCACCGCGCCCCAGCAACATCAAGCTAGGCAGGGGACCTGGATGCAAACGCATGCGACACAGCAGACGACCCATCCTGCCACTGTCTGAGAGCTGCAACCAGGGTTTCCATATACCCCGTTGTTAACCCATCGCAACTACCTGACGCAGCATTGGCCGAAAGACCCCCCGAGCCAGCAACAGCACCACCAAGGTCAGACTCACGTGCTGCCAGAAGGGACGATCTTCCTGAAGCCACCGGGACAGCAGGAACAAGTGGGTCCGGCGATGGGCGCCCTGGAACCACATGGCCAGATAACCTCTGCACATCCAGCATACCCCCGGACCTGGACTCCAAGTCACTCACAGCAGGAGAGCGCTGATTACAGTCCCCACGAGCCACAGAACAACCTCCAGAAATGGATAATAATGACGCCGGTTAATCCACAGCCGCCTCTGCCGAATCCACAGATGCAACACCCGCCGAAATCGCCCTTCTCCTCGAATTTCCATTAACAGCATGGGCGCCGTCATCTTGTGGGCGTGTCCGTTGCGCTGCCCGTGACGTTGCAGGCCTGCGACGAGCAGGAGGGGGCCTGGGGGCGGATGCTGACGCTCGCGACATTCTCCTTCTGGCCACCGGAAGTGCAGCATCTCCACGAGGGCTCCTGGAACGTGGCAGCGCCGGCCATCTTGACAGGTACGGGGGTGGGATCACGCCGCTCGCCAGCAGCCAGGTCCGCACCATCAGTCTGAGGACTCTCCCCATCCGCCGCACCTGAAAACAAAGGGGAAACAGCCACAGCACGCCCTGTGCTCACCTCCTTAGGCCAGATCACAGCTCCCAAGGCGGCATATCCAGGACTATCGACCCCTCAGACGACTGAGAACCAGCATCAGGCCCATCCACGCCACCATCTCGATGCAGAGCTCCACGAAGCCTGGGGGGGACTAGGGCTCACCCGAACCAGAGGCCTGGAAGGCCGCTCTCTCCCCCATTGGTGAGGCTCCCCCGTATCCTCAGGAGACTGCTCACGGGCCGGCACCAACGCATCCTGCAGCAGATGCTGCAGAGTTGCACCACGAGCAGCAGCATGCTCCCTCAACTGATCCAGCAGACCAGCAAGCGAAGTAGAGGCCATTTCAAACAAATCATCACGTTTTTTCTTCTCTCACAGAACCTCCTTGATGCACAGTTGACGCTGGCCGGGAACAAAGAGACAGAACACACCCCCACAGATGCATATGTAGGTAAGTGAAACAATGTTGCACACATATGACCAATAGCTCCACGTTTCCTTCTCTGACCATCCGGCCCAGGCCATTAGTCATGTTTCCCTTCCTTAAAGGTCCAGGAGATTCTTTATATCGTTTTGGATTTGCGCTGTTTAAGGGATTTTCACAAGGCCCGATGCCTTTATAATAAATCCTGAGAAAGCCCGGGCCGTCTGAGCTCGCCCGGATCTGGACCCTTTCCAGTGGATAGTGTTCAAACATCGAGGAGTATCCATCGCGGCCGCTAGAACGAGGCTATAGGAGAAAAACATCACGTTGATTATAACCCAAGGTAAAGGCCTCCTGGGAAAACATGTCCCTTTCCTATATAGGCAGCTTTCCTGCGACTCCTTGATCCCATCCAGACGCTTCCCGTCCTCATTAAAAGGAAAGATGCCTCTACCTTAAGCTAGGGTCAGACCAACGTGATTTCTATGTACTGTGCGTCCGTCCAGGACGGACGGACGTCAGTACGGAAGACGCAGTAGTGGCCACACAGTCCGTTTTTTGACGGACGTATATTTTGATGGAGGGAAAATAAATTAAAAAGCAAAACCATTTTGTCCGTGAAAAATGCTGGACGTATAAATGCAGCCCGTCTGACCACGTTCCAGCACTCGCACACAAAGCTATGCGGACGTTGCTGACGCAGCGCACTTTGTGCTGCCGTTCTAGGGGTTGTACATTCTTGCCCAACTTGCGTCCGTTTTGCGTCCGCAGTTCAGTGCGGACGTACTTCGTGTGTGGGACTCCATTGGCCTTTATTTCATGCCATCACGGACGTGAACGCTGCGCTCGTCTGACCGGAGCCTAAATCCTATGTTTTCAAGCTTTATATATGGAATGGTGGGAAGGCGCTGTGACGGGACGCCATCTCTTCCCGTCTGTCCTGGCTCTCCAGACACCCCCTTACCAGGATCAGCCCGGCCTCTGAGTTGCTCGGAACTCAGTGCCTCGTGCAGCCTGATCCACAGCTCCAGACCCGCTTGTTCTGAATTCCTGCCTTGGAGCCTCTTTGCATTTCCAGAATGCCGCTCTGTGCCTTCTGAGAGTGATTATAGCTGTAGCGTAGCTGAGACACCAGGCAGGCTGTATGTTCACACAGGATACACACTGGCCATTTCACATGGTCTGCTTTTATTTGGTTCACAATCAGATAACAGTTAACATTCCCGCCCCCCAGACATTACGGCACCGTCATTCAGCAGTTCCCCATCAGGTCCTCTCAGAGTGCAAGCTCTTGAACAGGGGCTTCTCTGGTACTGTTCTAGGTGTTTAACTTGCATGTACATTGGTTATCCTGTCTTTCCCATTGTACAGCGCTACGGTACATGGTGGTGCCTTATAATTAACTGTACCTGCAGTCATACAGAGCACAGGTCCTTGTTTGGGGGGATTCCAGAGGAGCAGCAGCGATCCAGGGGTACCGTTTGATAGCTCGGGTCCCTAGGGTGTCACAGTCCAAAAAGCGCCCAGATCTGGGGGTAGGGGCACGAATGGCAGCATATAGTAGATATCCCCCTTGGATGCCGCATGGTCAGGGCTGCTTAAACTCCTGGGGTCAAGAAGGGCTCAGCAAAGTGGGTTCCCAATGGAGCTCCCTCCTGAAAATCACCACAACGGTAGCTTGCCTGAGGATCACCCCATGTCTGGAAAATCACCCAGCTGGAGCAGTTAGTATTCGGGGCGCAGACGTTTAAAGCTTCTACAGATGGCTCCATTACAGGCAATGAGGTGTATTCTGTTTTGGAAATTAATCTACTATCAATTCCCTAATGTAGTTTGATCCGCTGTACTTACAAGCAGCTCTGCGCTATCCCATGGCATACGTACCTGAACAAGCGCAGAAAAGAGACACAGACCCACACGCTGCTTCTAGCCGGAGTTCATCTGACCACGTGAGCCAAGAGCCAAGTCCCAAGTGAGCTAAGTGAGCTCCTGGCTTCTGGTCATTTGTTTATTACACAATTGGACAACGCCCAGTGGCCACTGACTATACAACAGAAAAACAAGTTTGTCCAGTAAATACATTTACATATCAAAAGGACAGAGGTGTGGACTAGAATGACGGACCGGCCCCCTGTACACACCTTATCCCTACAGTATAATGTCTGCCGCTGGCTTGGATTTGAAACCACATTCAAATCCAACACAGGGAAACAGATGACAACTTATAAAAACACACACATCCTAGACTATAATGTCCACATAATAAAATTTCCACAACAGTCCCTCCTCTTTGTCATTTGCTCCCCAGTGTCCCTCGATGAATCTCGATCTTCCTTGGAAAGAAACAGTTCCTCTTGTAAAGTTCTGAATGCAAAAAACCAAACACATGATAGAAAACAACAGACAGTCCATCTTGACACGCCGAATCTTAAAGCAAGTGTAAAAGCAAAAAACTAATCTTGACACGTGGATAAACCAATCTAAAACCAAATCTTGACACGCCGATTTTTTTGGCAAATCTTAAAACAAATCTTGACACGTAGAACTTGACACGTAGAATCTCCTTTAGGGGAGGTGACTCAGAGGGAGGTCATGAGGTGGTGGGTTGCGTCGATCGTTGGTCGGTCTGAAATTCTCTGTATCCGGTCCATGGGTTGATCTTCTGAGCGTCTCATCTGTTCAGGCTCTGGTAACTCGGCCGGTCTGAAATCCTCTGTGTCCGGTCCATGGGTTGGTGCTCTGGGCGTCCCATCTGTTCGGGCTTCTGTAACTCGGTCGATTAGACATCAGGAACATCTCACTCCGGCATATAGAAGGAATAGAGACAGAAACACCATAAGTATTTATACTCCCATTACCTTTAGCCAGGATCGAATGGAAAACAAGAAATCCCCCGAAGCTTCCCAAAGCTTTAAAAAATATTCCAACCCTCACTAGCTATAGCTCCGCTTCTGCCCTGCTCCCATCAGTGTGGACCTGACCCTTGTAAATCCCCCCTTTGGACGCTCTACTGTCGTTGTTTCTTGGTGATCTCCCTCACTACAACACCGCACAAGAATTTAAACAAGCGAACGACAGGAGCCAGAGTTACTATTACAAATGTCTCCTTGTGACCCTTGCTAGTCTTAGTTTAGTTTTTAGGGAGGGAAATGTACCTAAACAAATAAAGAAAATGATACTCTTCACTCTTTGACGTAGTTGAGAAACTTCTTGCAGTGACCGGCGTGGATCCAGTTGTCTTGTCCATTGAACTTCAGGGAGGTTGGCGTCGTCTGCAGCACCTGGAATGGCCCATGATATCTCACCTCTAGTCCTGTCCTTGGATGTTTCTTTAGAATGAACACTGGTTATTGAGTTTGGGTCTGGGAGAGACTCCTGGACCTGGTGGACTTTTTGGAGCTCATCAAGGAAAAGCAATCATGATGGTCCTCAAAGTGTTTCCCTACTAAGTTGGAAAATTGAGAGGTTGAGAGGTTAGAATGGTTAGTAAAAGTTGGAAAATTTACTTTTTTTTTTTCACACCATTAATCTCCCCCCTTCTCTTCCTCCTTCATAACAGGAAGAAGAGACGCTGTGTTCAAAAATGGTGCATCATCTTAGAGTCAGTTTAGTGGGTGTTAGAGCCACTTAATGTCTTTACTCTCTGGGTGATTAATGTCGGGTACCCTGAGAGATACAATGTCCTAAAAAGATAACCTTTTCCTTTCAAAACTGTACTTTCTCTTGTTAGCCTTATTACCTGTGGGCACCAGATGGTTAAGAAATGATACATGTAGCGGACGGGTGTTGTCCGCCTGCGGGTGTGCTCCTATCTGCTTCCTCCCACTGCGCTTACCGCCGACCGACTACCGAGTGTCATGGCACTCGGCGTCTCGAGCGGCCTGGGATGACCCTGGGAGGGTTGTTGCGGGCTGTGGAGGGGACCCGGAGCGAGATCAGCCCGACCACTGAGTGACACGGCACTCAGCGTCTCGAGCGCTGATCTACTGACCTTGGTGATATTCGGATCGGAATGTGGAGCGGCCGTTCGGGTGTGAAACGTTTCGTCCGGAACCGTTCGGATGGGAAACGTTTCGGATTTCCCTCAGTTATGCAGCGCTTCGGTCTATCGATGCGCGGCAGACGCGCCGCGGCTTCGGTTCGGAAAGCAGCACCTCAGCGTGATCGATCGTTCGGCAACGTCGAAGCCCATACGATGCACCCCTGCTCTGATCCGGGATGCAGAGACAGGGTGATCGGTTCGGATGTCGGGATGCCGCACTTTGAAGACCGCGCGGGATCTCAGGAATACGGACGAAAATAAAGGACACCAGGCGGAGCTGTATGCACTAGATAATCTGCGTTTATTTTTACACTTCACATATTTTATAAACATTGGGACAGCAAGAAAACAATAGGAATCCCTGCCCGCCCCCACAAGCCTCATTGGCCCTCGCTGGAAGGAGGCACCCGGGTCCCGATTCGTATTGGCGGTTACGAATCGGGGTGTTGCCGATTCGCAGCCGGATGGTCCGAATCGGCCATTTTCCGATCCGATCGATTCGACCGGATCCACGAGGCGCTGGGAAAATGGCGGCGAGCAAGGCACACAATGGAATTTACACACATTTCACAATACTTATACGGGGACACTTTTATTACACCACACAATGAAACCACATCTAAATAAAATAACACACGGAATTCCGCTGGTGCAACGGCACCTAAGAGTCTGGAGGGATCGAAACGTCCCAAAGGACCGCCCCTGGCTGAGGGTGCTGGGCCATTCCGTGACAATACAGTATGCCGATAACAAACCTCCCGTGTGGGACATCAAAGTACCAAGTCATCCACATACCACCCCTGGATCGATTGGGGCCCACTAATCTAGCACGATCTTCAGCTTGCAACTGTATTCCGAGGGACTAGTCACCGACCCCTGATGAAGACGTGTCCATGTTAGGTGTTGACCTTTGAATGTAAGAACACAAAAAAACTGGAGAGAGCAGAGTTAGTTACATTGGTGATAACAGAAACATCAGAGGAAACTACAACAGATCCAGTGTTAGTGGATCCAGCCTGCCTTAGCAGAGTTAGCCCAGAAAGAGCCTCTTCCGTTCCATCATTGGATTACCATCGCGGCTATCCCCTCTGGCCAGGTGTACATAATGCAGTTCTTCCGGATTGAAACCGCCTTCTGTATACCCTGTCAGTTTACCTTAAAAGACTTCTGAAGCTACATCTGAGCTACACCTAAGGTCTTTGTCGTCCAGAGTCTGGGTTTAAACTCAGTTATGAATTTCTCCCATCTCCAGGCGTCAAATGTCCCCTCCAGAGGGATACCCCAAGCGGTACCCTTGGACCATCTCTGCCATTCTTTAAATGGGGTATCATGGCCTTCGCCCCAAACCTAGGATTTTCGTGTGCTGCGCAGCCGTCTGACTGTGGGAAGCCTCGCTTTCCTTCCCTTGCATGGACGGCACATTGCCATGGCGATTCGAATCGGCTTATCGTCTTACCCCTGCGTCCAGGGAAACCCTGCACCAATTTAGGAGAGCACCATCTGGTGTCGTTCTTTTACGGTGGATTGTCAGACTATATCCACTATAGTCCCCCAACTAGAGACCCTAACCGAGGCAACGTGTAACTCTATGGCTTGTTGTCCCAACAGGTTTGGTACAGAACTATGCCCCAAACGATTAGTCAACAACCAGATTACCCCCCTTGAATTATGTCTCTACCCCTCACAGTGTATGCATACACAAACGTATACGCTGTACGCCCGTACACTGCGTCGCCAGACTAAACCGCACAGCACAATGACTATCCTCTTTCTCTACAGAACAATGTGGCTTCTCTCAGTATACATTTGTTAAATGGGGATAGCCTTCTGCTGTCTATTTCCTAGTTGTACGATGTCTCAGTACAGTACATGAATCACTGTCACCAAATGAAAAACTTCTCAAAAAAACTAACAGTCTGAACTTAAAACCGAAATGACCTACTTGCTGCGCAAAGCAACTCTAAACCAATAAAAGCGTGTTATTCTCGCTTGCACAATCCGCTTTGACGTAGTAAATATAAAAGAAAGTTTTAAAACCAAATCCTTTCTTTTTCTACCGCAAAACCAACCGTAATGCGATACTATGCAAAACGCAGCAAAGGTTCTAAAACTCAAAAATAACATAAAAAAACACAACTGAAGTACACTCTCTACCAAAACTTCAGTTACAGGACGTCTTGCTATATACATTGAGATTCAGTAAAAAGTAACTTAACTTAAAACCAAAACTCAATGCAAACACCAAGAACAAAACAAAGAAACCCTTAGAAGAAACAATTGTATAGGACTGAATTAACACATCAATGCATGAAACCGTCCAGTTCCCAGCCACCTTTATATTACCATAGAAACAGGATTTAACATTACAATAAGGTCCCCAAACAGGTTTCCAGCGAAAGGAAAAAGTCAATTTGAATTAAGTTTTAAAAGTTCAATTTTTTTCTTTTTTTTTTCCTGCAAAAATACAAACAGTAAAATAGTTTAGAAAGACCTCAATAACATTTCTTCATTTCCCCTTTTCTGGAACCCAAAATTAGGAACTCTGCTGAATTCCCAGAGGCGATCTCTTTCCTCTCTAAGCTTCACATTTTCACATTTCAGCCGTTCATATTGGGATTTTAAATCTGTTTCCTGGATCCATGACCTTGGCTGCCCCTGGCTTCTATGCCTTTGCAAAGATCCATGTCTGGGACCATTACCCCACCTTGCTGAATAAACCGCTTTACTTCTAGCTGTGGTTCTGGATACTTAGAATCTCTCTGTCTGTTGCCATTAGTTACCACACAATACCTGGCAATATGTGAACAATCCCCCGCACGCAAAGCAACGAATAGCTTGTCTCCCTGCACAAAACCTTCTCTGGGCACATGGTGATCGGCCTTGCTGCCCAAACTAGCCATCCTAGCATGACTAGATCCCACACCACTATCTGAATGGAGTACTTTTACCACAGACTCACCTGAGTTATCCTCCGCCATTGCACCAACATTCCAACTCCAGGGTCAGACAAATTGTCCATCTCCATCCCTGAGTCGGTTTCAGTATCTGACCCAAAGTCCTCAGACTTCTCCATACTTACAGCACAATGTTCAGCTTCTGTCCTGCTGCGGGGACCAGACAATTCCCTTACAGCCTCCTGTGCATGCGTCGAGCTTTCAGACAAACATTCATTCTCCTTGCACAGCTCAGTATTAGACCTCACAGTACATTCATAATCTGTGCTGGCTTCAGCTGCTTGCTGGACAACAAGAGCTCTCAATTTATCCATTTCTACTTTTAAATCTTCCATCTCTCCTTCCAAACTCAGCTTCAGCCTACAAGACTCCTGAAATTTATCAGCTATCCAAACAGCAGCAGAAATCAGAGCATACTTTCCTTTCCGTTTGCGGAACTTTCCGTTACCCATCAGGTCTGCTACACAATTCTTGGCCTCCCACCAAGGGTCAATAGATCCCTGCATAGCTTGAACAATGGCCGCCGTGTGTTGTACCTTAGCTACTTCCTTAAAAATGCTTTCCATTGTACAGGAATACAAACACTACAATGCTTACTACGAAAAAGACACTGCTATCAATCTCTATGAGTTGTCCCAATACTTTTGGCACAGAACTACAAAGCACCACCCTCCTACACTGTAGTACCCGTATTCACTATACCAAACAATTACCCTGAGAGATACAGTTCAGTGTAACAGCCACAGATATACAAACATTAAGCAGAATCATTAACCATCACACAATGATTCCCCTATCAGGCTGGTCACTGGGCTATAACATAACCGAACACTCAAAACAAAATCAAGCCGTACATAGAAAAGTTACAAAAGAGACAAAAATAACTTCAGGACAAAAACTAACATTTGAGGCAAAAACAAACTAATCGCTTTCCATAGACACCAAAACTAAAAGTGAATCAGCTCCATCTAAAACTGAATTCCTTGTTAAAAAACCTGCAGCACCAAACTAACCAAGATGGCTGCCAAAGCACATTTTTTTCACACAAAGGTAAGATGGCTGCCAAGCCGCATGGTTTTTTCACACAAAGGAAGTCAAAGATGGCTGCCAAGCCGCATGGTTTTTTTCACACAAAGGAAGACCAAGATGGTGTCTCCAAAATCCAGCAATAGAGAAACCAAATTAAACAAACCTGTTTCTCTATTCCCTGTGCCCCACCCCCGAAACCAGAGTAAAAACCTCCTCTGATTTACAGGCTAACAGTATAAAAAATCCTCTAAATGACGTTTCTCCTGTACAAACATTAAAACAAAATTCTGCCTCTACAAACCAAAATAACCTCTTACAAACATAAAAGTTACACAAATAGAAGTTACAACAAAAACGATATCCTGTACTGGTCAGCACACACGTCACAATCTCACCATACAGTCTCTGTACAATCAGCTCAGATCCACCAAAAACTACAAAAAGAATTACTTATCTCGTTCTTACACAAAACGAGCAAAATCGTTCTTTTATCAAGCAGACATTTCCTCAACGAAAAGTAAATTACACTTTACTCTCTCTCCTTTTTTCTTCTGTGCAGAGGAAAAATCTGTTGGTTCCTTGTTTAGCTGACTCGCCATATGTTTTGGAAATTAATCTACTATCAATTCCCTAATGTAGTTTGATCCGCTGTACTTACAAGCAGCTCTGCGCTATCCATGGCATACGTACCTGAACGCGCGCAGAAAGAGACACAGACCCACACGCTGCTTCTAGCTGGAGTTCATCTGACCACGTGAGCCAAGAGCAAAGTCCCAAGTGAGCTAAGTGAGCTCCTGGCTTCTGGTCATTTTAATTTATTACACAATCGGACAACGCCCAGTGGCCACTGACTATACAACAGAAAAACAAGTTTGTCCAGTAAATACATTTACATATCAAAAGGACAGAGGTGTGGACTAGAATGACGGACCGGCCCCCCCCTGTACACACCTTATCCCTACAGTATAATGTCTGCCGCTGGCTTGGATTTGAAACCACATTCAAATCCAACACAGGGAAACAGATGACAACTTATAAAAACACACACATCCTAGACTATAATGTCCACATAATAAAATTTCCACAACAATTCCAGGAATGGGATTGGTTGACCCTTCTAACTCCTTGGATGGTGATTGGCTGGGGTTTCAAACCCAGCTCATGCTTTCAATCCCAGGCTAACCCTGGTGTCGGATAACACAGTGAGCATAAGGGACAGGCTTAAAGGCATTTTGATTACATGCTGATATAGGGGGGGAGAGTCACAAAAACACCACTTTAAAACACTAACAGACAAATAGCTTAACTGAGGGGAATAGCAGAGGAGCGAGGGGTTAATACAGTCTCTGAGCAAGGGGTTCCGTGACAACGATACATTTAAAACCACACAATATAAATGAACATAAGGTCTTCCCCAAAGCAACAGTCTATGTCTTCTGGGGTTTTCGCCATGGGAATAAAAGTCTTGGGGTTTGACGCGGGGATCGCTACGTCAGTTCCATGACAGGCGCATATTGCGCTGCGTAAGCTCCACCTTCCCTACAAATCAGGGTGGAATAAATTTGCCAGATATTACCTCCTACATTAACATCGCAGCACTAGTACAAGGAAAAAAAAAAAAAAGTCCCTTAAGGACCAAGGATGTACCCTGTACGTCATGGTCCCCTAAACCCCCCTCCCTATTCTTACATCTCTGGCCGGCGTCCCACAGTCTGGCCGACGGTTTTAAGTACCCCGGCCATCGCACTGAGATCATCGCTGGGTGCAATGACATCAGTTTCAGGTGCCACAGCCGGGAAAAGGATAGATATACTGTATATAGTGTGGGCTTGGGTGATAACTAGGGATGGGCTGGCGGTTCGATCCGAACAGGAGTTCGATTCGACCATTGTCCGTTTGGCGAACATCGAACATTTCCGCGTGTTCGCCCACAAAGGACCACAATGCACTTTTCCACTGGCCTGAAGCTTGTAATTGGCTACAGCCTTGCACCTGACCACAGTTTAGGTGCAAGATGTCATGGAGCTGATGTAATGCTCCATGCTTCAAACCCCAAGAGAGTTTATGTTCAATCTATATCGTGGGTTTTAAAATATTTTACATCATTTGGTTTTAGTTTAAATTAGTTTAGCGTAAAATGGCGTAGCTTTAGTTTTAAATATACTTATATTCCTGTAGGTAAATGTGTTTCTGTATAGCCAGTAAACAAGCTTTACTGCTGTGTAATTTATGCAACAGGGCTTTCCCCCTTATCTGGCTGCATGTTTAATTCAAGGGATCTGTGATACTGTTTGTATTTAATCTGATGTGTTAGAACAATGGATTATGCAAATGCTGTGTGAGTTTAAGGCTAAAGAATATAAAGAATGTTTATTGTAAATATCTAATTGACATAATGTAGTTAGCATATTGGTAGGACGAGGTGCGTCATTTATGCAAATTATGACTGTTGGATTTCAGCATAAATGGTGGCGTTTTTGTTCATTAAAAAGGTCAGAACTCTCAGAGCTCAGAGAGAGAATTCTGTTTTAAAACATACAGCCGCGTCTGGTGTTTTATTTCAAACTACGCTACGCTCGACCTCAGAAGGCACAGAGCGGCTTTCTGGAAATTCCTAACGGCTCCAGGGCAGAGGAACAGAAGCAGGCGGGTCAAGCTGCTCGAGGCGCTGAGGACAGCGCTCCCAGTAGCCAGGCTGACCGCAACGAAGGGGTGTCTGGAGAGTCAGGACAGGCGGAAGAGAACGGTTCTGTCACACTGGTGTCAAGCGGTGGGATAGAGGCTCTCCAACACTAAGACACCCTGAGAGACCTGCTGGAGAGCCGAGGAGGGACCACCGGCTCAAAGAAGCTCTGGTTGAGGAACTGATCAAAATGGACCAACAAAACGGGGGCACAGGGACCCTGTCCGCAGAAGACCTCTATGACGGAATGGGATGTTGTTCCGCCTGCGGGTGTGCTCAATCTGCGTGACCCCTTCGCTTACCGCTGGCCCGACTACCGAGTGACGCGCACTCGGCGTCTCGTGCGGCCTGGCGTGACCCTGGGGAAGGGTTAGCGGGCGGTGGAGGGGACCCCTGCCTAGAACCAGCCCGACCACTGAGCCATACGGCACTCAGCGTCCCGAGCAGCTGGTTCACTGACCTTGCGGGTGTGGGACGTCCGTGGGGATCGGATCTGCCAGCCGCGGAGGAATCTTCGGTTCGATGTGGGAAACGTTTCGGATCTTGCGGGAAACGTTTCCGATCGCGGTGCGGGTAACTTTTCGGATCTCGGTGAACGACTTTTCGGATCGGACCAGGCGGAAGGAATCTTCGGATCTGCCGGGATGGGCGAGGGATTCGGATCGCACCGCAATCCCTCGCAATTCCGAAGCGCGGTACGCGGCCGCGCCCTTCGGTTCGGATCTCTGAATTTCCCCGATCGAATCTTCGGATGTAGCGCCGCTGCCCTGATGCTCGATGCAGGGTCAGCGCGCTCGATTCGGATCGGATGGGCACCGTATTCTGAGGCCGCGGGGGACACTCAGATCCGAAATACGGCGGAGAATCAAGCCACACCAGACACAGCTGAATGTACTGCAGAATCTGCCTTTATTGTTTACATTACAGACTTTTATTACTTCTCATTAGAATTAGAATACAATGGGACTCCTTGCCCGCCCTCCCGGGACCCATTGGTCACCATCCTTCAGGGAGTCGCCAATTCGGACCGGATGGTCCGAATCGGCCATTTTGCGATCCGAAACGGCGGATGGTTCGGATCGGCCATTTTCCGAATCGAAATTCAACTGCGCCACAAGAATCGGAAAAATGGCGGCGAGAAGGCAAACAAAGGGAAAAATACATTACACCATAACCCAACGGGGAAGCACTTTAATTACACCACACAATAATCACCTCTAAATAAAAATACTGGTAAAACGGGGTGCGTGCCACCACACCCAAGTGTCCATGTCAGGACTGTCACTGCAGACGCCCCTGGCTGAGGGTGCTGGGCCATCCGCGTGACAACCTCTTTCAGAAAAGAGTCCGGGAGAGGATAGCCATGTACGGTGCCACCCCCTCGGAGACCGCGATCCAACGAGCCATCGAGGACATCCAAAGACAAGATGAGCAGAGAGACCGAGAGCTGCAGCGAAAAGCCCAAGAAATAGAACGAGAAAAGGAGCGCCAGCATGAACAGCGGATGGCGGAACTTCAAACGGGCTGGGTAGAAAATCCCAACCCAGGGACACCAGCGCCCCAGAAGGTACCCTTCCAGGCGTTCAAAACATTTAATGAGGCGGAGGAAGAAATTGAGGGCTTCCTCCAAGACTTTGAAAGACTATGTCAGGTACATGGAGTACAACGTTCCGCCTGGGTCGGAATTTTGGCAAGGAAACTTTCAGGCCGAGCGACGGAAGCATACAGAACAGTCCCTGATGAAGAGGCCATGGACTATGCTCAGGTCAAGCAGGTCCTGCTGGCCCGCTTCGCCATCACCCCAGAAGCCAGTCGGCTAAAATTCCGGACCTCCCGCCGGCCCAACACATGCGGAATGGGCCCACCGGCTGCAGCGTGATTTAAAAAACTGGTTCCAGGGTAGTCAAGCCCGAACAATCGAGGACATTACCCAACTAGTGCTGCTGGAGCAGTTCCTGGAACACACGGCCATGGCGGTGCGAGATTGGGTGTGGGACAAAAAGCCCCAAACGGTGCAGCAAGCTGCTACCTGGGCGGACGAATATATGGACACCCAGAAGACCAGAGGGGGCGATCGACAGCCTGCTCCTCGACCCCCCCCTTGCCCATCCACAATTTTGACCCCCCCCCGCACGCTGGCCGGCGTCTCGTCCCGCAGTCCGCACCAACTCAGCTGTAACCATCCGTTGTTATGGCTGCAACCAAGTGGGACATTATTGCCAGAACTGCCCTAACCGACCCCCCCCCATACCAAGAGGCCCGGCCCGTGCAGCACCACCAGCGGCTCACTGTTATGACAATGAACCCCGATACCAGGACAGTCAGGAGGAGTGGGGCATGCTACACGAGGCAGACCCCGTAGAAGCCGCCGCCGCCAGCATCATCGACAGGCCGTATGGATAAATGGGTGGGCGGCCCAGGGTCTCCACAATTCGGGGGCCACCATCACCCTCATCCGACCCCACCTGGTACCCACGAAGGCCCGATCTGGCCCGACCATTGCCATCCGAGTAGCCGGAGGTAGAGTGCTACGCCTCTCCACCGCCCGAGTCCATCTAGACTGGGGCTCCGGGGCAGGATCCGTGCAGGTGGGCCTATTGGAACACTTGCCCGCCGAAGTTCTCCTGGGGAATGACCTGGGACATCTGGTCTCCGCCTACGACACAGATGCCATACTACCCGTGACCACCCGCCAGCAGAGCCACCGGACAAACCACGCCACTCCAGCCGGGACCCAGGTGAGACCACAAAGAAAACCCCCCAAACCTCGACAAAAACAAACCCCGTCCCCCCGACCCGACCAGACCATAACCTGGGACTCCCCGGCCAACCTCAGACACCAGACCCAGACTGATCCCACTTTAGGAGGGTACCGGGACAGGGCAGGCAAAGACCAGGGAGGGGTTGGGGACGAACGCATAGAGTGGGAAGGAGGGCTCCTATACAGATACACCGAGAGGGTGGGCACCAGGAGAAAACAGGGACCCCACAAACAGCTGGTTGTGCCCCAGACCGGAACTTTTAAAACTGGCCTACGACATTCCCCTTGCCGGCCACCTTGGGATAGCCAAGACCCGGAGTCGGTTATCCCGAGCCTTCTTTTGGCCCAGACTCCATGCTGATGTGCGTGAATATTACCGCACGTGCCCGGTCTGCCAAAAGGTGGGGAAAACTGGGGACCACCCAAAAGCCCCGCTTCAACCCCTACCCATCATCCAGGAACCCTTTAGCCAGGTAGCAGTAGATATAATCAGCCCCTTGGCCCACCCCAGCGCCACAGGAAAAAAATACATCCTTACGGTGGTGAACTATGCCACCCGGTACCCTGAGGCCATTCCCCTGTCTAACATTCAGGCCGATACAATAGCTGACGCCCTCCTGCGGGTGTTCTCCTGGGTGGGGTTCCCCCAGGAGATACTGTCTGATCAGGGTTCCCAGTTTACCGCTGAGCTGACACAGCAGCTCTGGCGCCTCTGTGGTGTCAAGGCCCTCCACAGCGCACCATACCACCCCCAGACGAACAGACTGTGCGAGCGGTTTAACGGGACCCTAAAGCAGTTGATCCGGGCCTTCACCCAGGAGAGGAAGGACTGGGAAAAATATCTGCCCCATCTGTTATTTGCATATAGAGAGGTGCCCCAGGAATCCACTGGGTTCTCCCCCTTCGAGTTGTTATACGGGCGCAGGGTTAGGGGCCCCTTAGATTTAGTTAGGGCCCAGTGGGAAGGGAGACAGGAGCTTGAAGGACTCCCTGTCCTGAGCTACGTTTTGTAACTACGTGAGCACCTGAGAGAGCTCACGGGCCTAGTCCAGGTGAATATGCAGGCAGCCCAGGCCCAGCTGAAAGCATGGTATGACCGATCCGCCCGAAGCCGCTCCTTCTTCATGGGGCAAAAGGTCCTGGTACTAAAACTACAGCGGCAGAACAAGCTGCAGGCATCCTGGCAGGGCCCCTATCAGGTGGTACACCAACTTGGGGATACCACCTATGTGGTTGTCAGCTGCGCCGACACCAGGATCAAGCGGACATTCCACATCAACATGCTGAAAGCCTACCACGAACGGGCTGAGGCAGTGGCTGCCATCTGCGCTCCGGCCACCGAGGAGGCAGAACAGATCCCCATATCAGAACTCCCTGGGATAAATAGCAAGTCCTCCGGAGTGGAAGATGTTCAGCTAGGGGAGGGGTTGGGACCCCACGAACAGGCCCAAGTTAGGCAGGTACTCCAGGACCGCCAGGAGGTCTTCTCCGCACTCCTGGGCTATACCGTCAGACCCTTCACAAAGTAGAAACCCCTGGGCAGAGGCCATTGAGGCAGCCGGCGTACCGGCTCCCGGAGGCAGTCCGAGAACCCATGCGGGCCGAAATCCGGGACATGCTTGAGCTAGGGGTGATTGAACCCTCCGCCAGCCCGTGGGCCTTCCTGGTGGTGCTGGTCCCCAAGAAGGATGGCACCACCCTGTCTGTGTCGACTATCTACTATAGAGGTTGAATGATTGCACCGTCACCGACGCGTACCCCATGCCCCGAGTCGACGAGCTGTTAGACCAGATCTCCCAGGGGCACTTCTTGACCACTATTGATCTGTGTAGATCGTGTCGAGGATGAGGCCATCCCCAAGTCGGCCTTCATCACCCCGTTCGGCCTGTACCAATTTCGGGTCATGCCGTTCGGGATGAAGAACGCTCCGGCTACCTTCCAGCGGTTAATTGATCGCCTCCTCGACGGCCTGCAGGAGTTCGCCTGCGCCTACCTGGACGACATAGCCGTCTATAGCCAGACCTGGGAGGAACACCTCCACCATCTGGGGGTGGTGTTAGATAGGATAAGGGCCGCTAACCTGACCCTGAAGCCTGACAAGTGCCGGATCGGGATGTCCGAGGTACAGTACCTCGGCCACCGGGTGGGGTGTGGGAAGCAGCGACCCGAGCCGGCCAAGATAGAGGCCATCCTAGATTGGCCCACTCCCATAACCAAGACCCAGGTCCTTGCCTTCCTAGGGACCGCCGGGTACTACCGGAAATTCGTCCCCCATTACAGTGACCTCGCCAAACCCCTGACTGACCTGACAAAAAAATCCCTACCCCGCCAAGTCCTGTGGTCCCCGGAGTGTGAGGCGGCATTCCACCAACTCAAAACCGCCCTAACTCAAGCTCCCATCCTGGCGGCACCAAATTATAACAAACGCTTTGTCGTCCACACGGACGCCTCCATGTTTGGACTGGGAGCCGTATTGAGCCAAGTGGGCGATGACGGAGGGGAGCATCCGGTGGCTTTTATCAGCCGCAAACTTCTACCCCGGGAAGTGGGGTACGCCGCCGTAGAAAAGGAGTGTTTGGCCCTGGTTTGGGCCCTAAAGAAATTTCAGCCTTACGTCTATGGACGCTCCTTCACCGTGATGACCGACCACAACCCCCTGGTTTGGCTCAACCGAGTGGCAGGAGAGAACGGCAGATTGCTGCGCTGGAGCCTGGCATTGCAGCCATTTAATTTCACGATCCAATACCGGCCCGGGGCCCAAAATGGGAATGCCGATGGACTGTCCAGGCAAACGGCCCTGGAGCCCTGACTCACCTTGCTCCGACCTCCCCTAGTCGACCAGTTTGGGTCCAACTGTGTCTGTCGGACTCTTTTTGGGGGGAAAATAATGTCATGGAGCTGATGTAACGCTCCATGCTTCAAACCCCAAGAGACTTTATGTTCAATCTATATCGTGTGTTTTTAAATATATATTACATCGTTTGGTTTTAGTTTAAATTAGTTTAGTGTAAAATGGCGTAGCTTTAGTTTTAAATACTTATATTCCTGTAGGTAAATGGGTTTCTGTATAGCTAGTAAACAAGCTTTACTGCTGTGTAATTTATGCAACAGGGCTTTCCCCCTTATCTGGCTGCATGTTTAATTCAAGGGATCTGTGATAGAACAATGGATTATGCAAATGTTGTGTGAGCTAAAGGCTAAAGAATATAAAGAATGTTTATTGTAAATATCTAACTGACATAATGTAATTAGCATATTGGTAGGACGAGGTGCGTTATTTATGCAAATTATGACTGTTGGATTTCAGCATAAATGGTGGCGTTTTTTCATTAAAAAAGGTCAGAACTCTCAGAGCTCAGAGAGAGAATCCTGTTTTAAAACATACAGCCGCGTTTGGTGTTTTATTTCAAACTGCGCTACACTCCACACTCAACCTCAGAAGGCAGAGAGCGGCCTTCTGGAAATTCCTAACGGCTCCAGGGCAGAGGAACAGAAGCAGGCGGGTCAAGCTGCTCGAGGCGCTGAGGACTGCGCTCCCAGTAGCCGGGCTGACCGCAATGAAGGGGTGTCTGGAGAGTCAGGACAAGCGGAAGAGAACGGTTCCGTCACATTAAGACCATGAGCTTGGCTGAAGAACCAAAAGCATCTTGGTAAAATGGTGCTGAAAGCCTTAATAAGCTTTGTAAAGGGCGGGTTTGGAGGCCGCAGAGGTCAAAGGGTCGATACGTGCCTGGCCTGGAGGAGGATGGGCAGAGGCATCGATACCTGCATGGGCTGGAGGAGGATGGGCAGAGGCATCGATACCTGCATGGGCTGGAGGAGGATGGGCAGAGGCATCGATACCTGCATGGGCTGGAGGAGGATGGGCAGAGGCATCGATACCTGCATGGGCTGGAGGAGGATGGGCAGAGGCATCGATACCTGCATGGGCTGGAGGAGGATGGGCAGAGGCATCGATACCTGCATGGGCTGGAGGAGGATGGGCAGAGGCATCGATACCTGCATGGGCTGGAGGAGGATGGGCAGAGGCATCGATACCTGCATGGGCTGGAGGAGGATGGGCAGAGGCATCGATACCTGCATGGGCTGGAGGAGGATGGGCAGAGGCATCGATACCTGCATGGGCTGGAGGAGGATGGGCAGAGGCATCGATACCTGCATGGGCTGGAGGAGGATGGGCAGAGGCATCGATACCTGCCTGGGCTGGAGGAGGATGGGCAGAGGCATCGATACCTGCATGGGCTGGAGGAGGATGGTGTCATGGAGCTGATGTAACGCTCCATGCTTCAAACCCCAAGAGACTTTATATTCAATTGTATCGTGTGATTTTAAATATATTTTACATCGTTTGGTTTTAGTTTAAATTAGTTTAGTGTAAAATGGCGTAACTTTAGTTTTAAATACTTATATTCCTGTAGGTAAATGTGTTTCTGTATAGCCAGTAAACAAGCTTTACTGCTGTGTAATTTCTGAAACAGGGTTTTTCCCCTTATCTGGCTGCATATTTGATTCAAGAAGTCTGTGATAGTGTTTGTCTTTAATCTGATGTGTTAGAACAATAGATTATGCAAATGTTGTGTGAGCTAAAGGCTAAAGAATGTAAAGAATGTTTATTGTAAATACCTGACAATGTAATTAGCATTTTAGTAGGACGATGTGCGTCATTTATGCAAATTATGGCTGTTGGATTTCAGCATAAATGGTGGCGTTTTTGTTCATTAAAAGTCAGAACTCTCAGAGACTGAGACAGAATCCTGTTTTAAAGCATACAGCCGCGTTTGGTGTTTTATTTCAGCGACGCTACACTATACTCCACTTCAGAAGGCACAGAGCGGCCTTCTGGAAATTCCTAACGGCTCCAGGGCAGAGGAACAGAAGCAGGTGGGTCAAGCTGCTCGAGGCGCTGAGGACAGCGCTCCCAGTAGCCGGGCTGACCGCAACGAAGGGGTGTCTGGAGAGTCAAGACAGGCG
Source organism: Leptobrachium leishanense (assembly GCA_009667805.1). Lineage (NCBI taxonomy): Eukaryota > Metazoa > Chordata > Amphibia > Anura > Megophryidae > Leptobrachium > Leptobrachium leishanense. The sequence continues at coordinate 460,736,660 of CM019064.1, read as the reverse complement.
GAAGAGAACGGTTCCGTCACATTGGTGGCAGCGGTGGGATAGAGGCTCTCCAACACCAATACACCCCGAGATGGCCAACTATACAGCCTGCAAGCAGGACACCCTGAAGGACCTGCTGGAGAGCCATGGAAGGAACGAATACTGAAATAAGGGTCAAAGGCACAAGTGTGGTGCAACCAGAGATGGAAACGCTCAAGGAGGTAAAAAGACGCCTCAAGCAATATGGTCCAAACCCTAGCATGGACCTGTTCCAGAGCGTTTAGAATGAGGTCTGTTTATTGCAGAGAGGGGAAGCTGTGCAGGACCAGGAAGATTTTAACCCTCTGCAGGTGGAATACAACAAATACAAGGTCCCAGGCTGGATTGAGCCAGGGGACATTCGTAGCCAGGAGGAGAACTGGCTGGCAACTACACCATACACCCAGAGGGTGCCTACAGACTTGGCTTGGCAGAGACCAGGGATTTTGGAAGCATCAGCTTCTGCCAACGCCAAGACCCAAACAAAATATGCCTCCGCACCAACCGTGACCGTCAACCCACCCTCAAGTAAGGCTAAAAAGAAGCAGAGGGGTGGACGGGTGAAAGAAATGGAGGTGGTGCTGGAGAGCGAATGCAAATGTTGTGACCCGCTTCGAAGGGAGGTAGAGACCTTGAAAGGGCAACTAGACTTTGCCACCCAGGGCGAGAAAGAGACTGGCCTGCAATTGCACCGGCTACAGGATGAGCTGCGAGCTGTCACGGTGGAGAGAGATGGTCGCTGCATGGAAGTGCAAGAACAGGCAGCCATCATACAACAATTGTCAGCCCAGCTGCAGGCCTGTGAGGACTCTACCCTCACCCTACACACGTAGCTCAGTGGTGCTCAGGCGCAGATAGCGGAGCTGGAGCGCGGCTCCAGTGTAATGATCGAGCAGCTGGAGACTGAGCGGCGAACTGGAGCTGCTCAACATATGGAGAACTGCGAGCAGGAATTAGAGCGGACACAGCTCTCCCGGGATACTATTCAGGCATGGGCCTGGGAGCAGGAGGAAATACACCTGCTCCAGAACCAACTCCAGCTGTGCCAACACCAGCTACTAGACACAGACGCAGCTCGGAAGGAGAGCCTCGCTCAAACCAAGGCAAGCGAGATGGAGGTGAGCCGTCTGACACACCAACTAGGTGTATTGGAGCAGGAGCACCAGGGTACTGTCAGCCACCTGCAGGCTGAGCTTGAAGGGACACGAGCACAGTGCCGACAGCTCCAACAGGAGTTGTCCCTGGCACAAGCTGCCAGCACCCATGTGCCCACCACGGAGGAGAGCAGCACAACAGGGAGTCAAGGCATTGCCCCTGTTATATTTGGCATAGAGGAGCAATTGTACCCAGTGTTGCTGGAGGTGGATGCTGTGCTGGCATCAGAGGGTGCCTTATCCCCGACAAAGATGGAGACCCCCCCCAGTACTCCACCCCTATGAACCAAGGTGCCGCCAGAGAGGGGACCACTTCTTACCTGCCTAGAAGACCAGCAGAATCGGTGAGTGACTACTCTGAGAGGCAATCAAGTTCCTGGCCCCAGGAAGAATTGCGCCCTTTTGGGATTGTGGGGATTGCCGTGGGCTGGGCACTTTTTAAATGTTCAGGAGGGGGACAGCAGCAGAAGGAGAGACTGGGGACTTGGATTGCTGTGTTCTGGTCCTGGGTCCGCAGAGGGGCCCTGGAGACAGAAAGATGTGGGGGGGGGGATTCCAGTGTGCCCGCTAGAAAACATTGTGTCTGTGGACTGTGGTGGCCTGTTACCTGGCAGACACTACTGCGGTGAGTCCTTGGTAACACTGGACAAGAGGGTTGTCTTGCCTCTTGCCCCGGGACTATGAACCCACAACCCTCCAGTGACCGTCAGACCCCGCTGACTTTGCTTATGTGCCCGCAACCTGGAACTTTGAAGATGGCACAGAAAAGGGACAAGGTGAGAGGTCTGGTCAGTGACAAGCGATCCGTTTGGGATCTAAGCTTGCCCTGCCGTTCTGGAAGGGGGGACATGTCATGGAGCGGATGTAACGCTCCATGCTTCAATCCAAGAGACTTTATGTTCAATTGTATCGTGTGATTTTAAATATATTTTACGTCGTTTGGTTTTAGTTTAAATTAGTTTAGTGTAAAATGGCATAGCTTTAGTTTTAAATATACTTATATTCCTGTAGGTAAATGTGTTTTTGTATAGCCAGTAAACAAGATTACTGCTGTGTAATTTATGCAACAGGGCTTTTCCCCTTATCTGGCTGCATATTTGATTCAAGAATTCTGTGATAGAACAATAGATTATGCAAATGTTGTATGAGCTAAAGAATGTAAAGAATGTTTATTGTAAATATCTAACTGACATAATGTAATTAGCATTTTAGAAGGACAATGTGCGTCATTTATGTAAATTATGGCTGTTGGATTTCAGCATAAATGGTGGCGTTTTTGTTCATTAAAAGTCAGAACTCTCAGAGACTGAGACAGAGAGAATCCTGTTTTAAAGCATACAGCCGCGTCTGGTGTTTTATTTCAGCGACGCTACACTATACTCCACCTCAGAAGGCAGAGAGCGGCCTTCTGGAAATTCCTAACGGCTCCAGGGCAGAGTAACAGAAGCAGGCGGGTCAAGCTGCTTGAGGTGCTGAGGACAGCGCTCCCAGTAGCCGGGCTGACCGCAACGAAGTGGTGTCTGGAGAGTCAAGACAGGCGGAAGAGAACGGTTCCGTCACAGATGGGCAGAGGTATCGATACCTGCCTGGGCTGGAGGATCCCCGCGTCAAACCCTAAGACTTTTATTTTCCTGGCAAAAACCCCAAAAAACACAGACATTTGCTTTGGGAAAGACTTTATGTTCATTTATATGTATTGTACATTGCTTAGCTTTAGTTTAAATGTAAACTTAGAAATGTGTTTTGAAGGTGCAGACCTGTCTTTTGTGTAGAACCTAAACAAGTTTAAGTAATGTGTGATTATGCAAGAGGGCTTTCTCTTTGTTATCTGTCTAAGGAGACATGAGTCTGGGACAGTGTTTGACTGCAAAAATGATCTGATCTATTGGAACAGTAGATTATGCAAATGATGTGTGATAACTGAATGCTAACAAATGTTTACTTTAAATATCTAAAATCTAACTGACCTAATGTAATCAGAGTTCATCTTCCAGTGGTCTGGTTTATGCAAATTATATCTGTTGGACCTGGGCATAAATAGTGGCATTTTTCAATAAGTCTCAGAATCCTGTTTGAACATACAGCTTGTCTGGGGTTTCATTCAGGGTACCCACACTCACCATCAGAAGGCACAGAGCGGCCTTCCGGAAATTCAAAGAGGCTCCAAGGCAGAGGATCAGACCAAGCAGGTCTGGAGCTACAGATCAGGCTGCTCGAGGCACTGAGTTCCGAGCAACTCAGCGGCCAGGCTGATCTTGGTAAGGGGGTGTTGGAGAGCCAGGACAGGCGGAAGGAGTGGGGTTCCCGTCACAGATGGGCAGAGGTATCGATACTTGCATGGGCTGGAGGAGGATGGGCAGAGTTATCAATACCTACCTCGGCTGGAGGAGGATGGGTAGAGGTATTGATACCTGCCTGGACTGGAGGATGGGCAGAGGCATCGATACCTGCATTGGCTGGAGGAGGATGGGCAGAGGTATTGATGTCTACATGGGCAGAAGGAGGAAAGGCACAGGGGTCAATACCTGCCTTGGGAAGACATGCTCTCCATGAGAACATGTCGGTGGAGGAGATTTTGCCACTGGCTTTATGCCGATCTCTTACCTGCTCTTCACCAGCCTTATGGATTGGCTGATCTCGTTTTAGAATTATTTTCTCACCATTTAAATCCCAGAAACCCAAATCAAGACCAGAAGAAGACAGTTAATTTGTTTATTAGGTTAATCTTGATTTACAGAAATGTTCCCAGAACCAAATACTCATCATCTAGCAATGAGGGAGGTCCCTCAGCAAAAATGTTCCCTTGATGGAGTCCACTGAAGCGCAAAGAAATGTTTCCCAGTTGCATTCTTCCCCAGGAGACACATGCATTCCAAGGTGGACATACCTCTCCAAGACGACACATGCATTCCAACACACGTCCTCCTTCCCCATAGACCTGCTAGGCATGACCAAACCTCATTTTTTCCAGGCATCTCCTGGGCTCTACGTACCCATTTCCTCTTCCAGGAGACACATGCATTTCAACACATGTCCTTGGACGCACCAGACGTAACCAAAAACGTTCTGATCCCAGAGACCTACTTTTCTCAACATACATGCACTCCAACCCATACATGCGCCAGACACCACCCAGGCTTTCTTTCCAAGAGATGGACTGAGCTCAACATACTATCTACAACCCTCAGAAGATCCCTGCAGATGTTAATCAACACTTCACATTCCCTAGAATTCCCTGCAGAGGTCAAGCAAAACTCCACATCTCCCAAGAGATCCCTGCAGAGGTCAAGCAACACTCCACATCTCCCAAGAGATCCCTGCAGAGATCAATCAACACTCCCCAATAGATCCCTGCAGAGGTCAACCAACACTCCTCAATCCCCAAGAGATCCCTGCGGAGGTCACCCAACACTCTTCACTCACAACCAAGCCTTGACTACAAACTTCTCTAGAGAAATCTGCTGAGGTCAGCCCATAATTCTCTGTAAAAACAAAGCCCACCATTCGTTGCACGGTTCTCCAGGAAGCCGCACGGACATACCCACTTCACACTCAGCCATACAGATACTCCATACTAGTGTAGATTTTCTTCCAAACCCACATGTTCTTCCGGTCATGCTCTGCACGTTAGCTTGAGCACACGGACCTTTATGGAAAAGATGCTTGAAATGTCACATGAAAAGTGGGGACACAAAAAAAAAAAACATAAAAAAGGTGGACGTTTTGGGATAAATGATAAGAAAAGGAGTCAATAACAGCACAAGTAATAAATTACAGTAAAATGGAGTGGCAATGCCTCGCGGGTTATCACCCCCAGGTTTGCGGCAGTCAGGAAGTTCCTTTGGGGCGTTGCATTACACCGTGTCTCAGACACTCACTATACAGCTAGACGGGGACAGCCGCGTGTTCACCCCCCATGGACAGCTGGGCCAGACTCACCATTAGTGTTTTAGGTCAGAACGGAAAAAAACTGAAATAATATCATTACTAGGTGAGTGGAATCCGTCATGATTACCGCATCACCGGGATCTACGTGTCACAGCAGGATCATCCGTCCTGTGCACCAACATCTCACTGGCAACACTTTACCGCTGACACTGTTACTCAGTGTTACCACTGGCAAAAACCATCCAGAGTAAGGGAGTATCAGTGCTGCGGCCACCGACATGACTGTCATCCCATTACTTTCTGCTGGCATCTCAAAGTCATCCAACTCCAGTGATGGTGCACACGACCCATCCAACCCAAGTGATGGTGAACCCAAACCATGCCCAGTGATGGTGCACCCAACACACCCAAGTGATGGTGCACGCAACCCAACCAACCCCAGTGATGGTGCACCCAGCCCATCGTTTGCCTCAGATGGCACGTCCTCACCCACCTCTTGTGGTTTTAATAGCCCCTCTGTTCCCGAATCGTAGGTATCATGCTGCCATACATGGTACCGGCCGGTCCCAGCATGCAGAGTTTGCACACAGGGCTGTGGGAAGGTGAAGAGATGAGAAGAAGACGCTTGGAGTCATTGCCGTCCACACTAACTGTATTACAGGTGGGATTTAGTCCTGTCATTTTATGAGCCGTGTCGCGAGGCATTGGAGTGCAGATTGGAGTGTAATGCTTTACAAAAGGGGAACGAGACACCGCAGAGACCAAAAAGCGTGAGGAGGGCAACCTCCCCAAACCAGCTGCAAGGTCTTCCACCCACCTACGTATGGTGAGAATGAGCGAATCCCTGATCTTGCACCATGGAGCGCTCGATCATTTCCAGTTCACGTGATATAAAGTGCAGGAGGAGCGGCCTTCAGTGGGCTCTTAACGAACATATTTACATCCTTCACTGACAGGCCATGAGGATTCACCCCTGCGGCCGCCATGATACGCCCGTGCAGCCGCCATGATACGCCCGTGCAGCCGCCATGATGCGCCCGTGCAGCCGCTATGAGGACTCACCCCTGCAGCCGCCATGATGTGCCCGTGCAGCCGCTATGAGGACTCACCCCTGCAGCCGCTATGAGGACTCACCCCTGCAGCCGCCATGGTGCGCCCATGCAGCCGCTATGAGGATTCACCCCTGCAGCCGCCATGATGCGCCCGTACAGCTGCCACGATGCGCCCATGCAACCGCTATGAAGATTCACCCCTGCAGCCGCCATGATGCGCCCGTGCAGCCGCTGAGGATTCACCCGTGCAGCCGCCCCACAATGCGCCCGTGCAGCCGCCACAATGCGCCCGTGCAGCCGCCACAATGCGCCCGTGCAGCCGCTATGAGGAATCACCCGTGCAGCCGCCACGATGCGCCCGTGCAGCCGCCACGATGCACCCGTGCAGCCGCCACGATGCGCCCGTGCAGCCGCTATGAGGATTCACCCCTGCAGCCGCCACGATGCGCCCGTGCAGCCGACACGATGCGCCAGTGCAGCCGCCACGATGTGCCCGTGCAGCCGCCACGATGCGCCCGTGCAGCCGCCACGATGCGCCCGTGCAGCCGCCATGATGCGCCCGTGCAGCCGCCATGTTTCTATGGAGTATAAAGATTACGGAGTGTTATACCAGGTAGGAGGCGGCGGTTAAATGGCGGCATCACCATGCAATAAGAAGGTGAGGCTAATGCCATGAGGAGAGGGGCAGGAGACAGGGCGTCATCGTGGTGCAATAAGGAGAGGCTGAGGTCATGATGACAGGGTCAGGAGGTGGACGGGGCGGCATCATGGAGCAATAAGGAGACATGGATGTCGTGAGGAGAGGGGCAGGAGATGGTGCGGCATCTTGGTGCAATATGGTGAGGCTGATGCCACAAGGACAGGGGCAGGAGGAGAGCGAGCACGGCCATCACCTCCTAGTGGCAGTATAAGCCCAGGGAGGGGTAATAAAGGATCTTAGATAACCAGGAGGGCGGCGGCTGAAGATAGTGGTAGTGGCGGGATGACACCTCGCTCTGCTGCACAGTCACATATCTACACACACGCTAACACAAATCACATACACACCTACATCGGAGCGCTCGCACTCACAGCATCACGCAACGGTTAGGTAACATGCACGCAGACCGGAGCGTGTCTCTCCCCCTGCTCACACGCACAAGGGGGCCGCCGCTCACTGCTCCTCCAGCCATGACGGCTTGTCGCTGGCCGCGCTGCTCAGCTTGATATGGAATTGCTGCAGGGAGGCCTCCAGGTGCTGCTGGTTGCCGGCAAAGTACGAGGAGATGGCGTTATGGAAGAGGAGGAGCTGTTTGTGCATCACTTTGACCTGCAGGGAGAGAAGATGCGTGTTACTCTGTGTTATGTAGCTGATGTAACGCTCCATGCTTCAAACCCCAAGAGACTTTATGTTCAATTGTATCGTGTGATTTTAAATATATTTTACATCGTTTGGTTTTGGTTTAAATTAGTTTAGTGTAAAATGGCGTAACTTTGGTTTTAAATATACTTATATTCCTGTAGGTAAATGTTTTTCTGTATAGCCAGTAAACAAGCTTTACTGCTGTGTAATTTATGCAACAGGGCTTTTCCCCTTATCTGGCTGCATGTTTAATTCAAGAAGTCTGTAATAGTGTTGGTCTTTAATCTGATGTGTTAGAAACAATAGATTAT
>CM019064.1:460466171-460728795 GCA_009667805.1 Leptobrachium leishanense | reverse complement strand
CCAGAAAGAACATAATACAGAGATAAATCAGCCCAGAAAGAGCACAATACAGAGAAAAATCAGTCCAGAGCATAATACAGAGGGAAATCAGCCAAGAAAGAACATAATACAGAGAGAAATCCACCCAGACAGAGCTTAATACAGAGAGAAATCAGCACAGAAAGAGCATAATACAGAGAGAAATCAGCCCAGAAAGAGCATAATACAGAGAGAAATCAGCCCAGAAAGAGCATAATACAGAGGGAAATCAGCCCACAAAGAGCATAATACAGAGAGAAATCAGCCCAGAGAGAGCATAATACAGAGAGAAATCAGCCCAGAAAGAGCATAATACAGAGAGAAATCAGCCCAGAAAGAGCATAATATAGAGGGAAATCAGCCCAGAAAGAGCATAATACAGAGAGATATCAGCCCAGAAAGAGCATAATACAGAGAGAAATCAGCCCAGAAAGAACATAATACAGAGAGAAATCAGCTCAGAAAGAACATAATACAGAGAGAAATCAGCCCAGAAAGAGCATAATACAGAGGGAAATCAGCCCAGAAAGAACATAATACAGAGAGAAATCAGCCCAGAAAGAACATAATACAGAGAGAAATCAGCCCAGAAAGAGCACAATACAGAGAGAAATCAGCCCAGAAAGAGCACAATACAGAGAGAAATCAGCCCAGAGCATAATACAGAGGGAAATCAGCCAAGAAAGAGCATAATACAGAGGGAAATCAGCCAAGAAAGAGCATAATACAGAGAGAAATCAGCCCAGATAAAGCATAATACAGAGAGAAATCAGCCCAGAGCATAATACAGAAAGAAATCAGACCAGAAAGAGCATAATACAGAGCGAAATCAGCCCAGAAAGAGCATAAAACAGAGGGAAATCAGCTCACAAAGAACATAATACAGAGGGAAATCAGCCCAGAAAGAGCATAATACAGAGAGAAATCAGCCCAGAAAGAGCATAATACAGAGGGAAATCAGCTCAGAAAGAGCATAATACAGAGAGAAATCAGCCCAGATAGAGCATAATACAGAGAGAAATCAGCCCAGAAAGAGCATAATACAGAGAGAAATCAGCCCAGAAAGAGCATAATACAGAGGGAAATCATCCCAGAAAGAACATAATACAGAGAGAAATCAGCCCAGAAAGAGCATAATACAGAGGGAAATCAGCCCAGAAAGAGCATAATACAGAGAGAAATCAGCCCAGAATGAGCATAATGCAGTTTTTCTGTCTCCCAATGAACAATTATCGTCATGCACATAACATAAACAGACACTAAAATCTGATGTATTTATTCAAGTATGTGTATTTTAGCAAAAATATATTATAAGTGACAATAAATACAGTATATGATTTAACATAGAAGTGATTTAAGGAATACAATCTTTATAGTGTGTGGTACCAATGGGACCTATTTTCTTCTACGATAGTGGAGTTACTGAATTCCCACTCGTTACCCCTCAGCTTGATGACTGCGTCAAATAAAACATCCACTTATGGGCGTTGTGACAGATTAGATCCGTATATCTATCATGATATATATCTAAGTATCTATCTATCTGTATTTATATATCTCTATCTATATAGCCAAAGTGTCCATTTTCCACAGCAGCTTGGTGAAGACCTCCGTCTTGAGTAGGTGCTAGAAAGTAATTAAAATGGTTAGCTTCTCCCCCCTGGGAGGGATATAACACTTGGCTGCAAAATGGAATTTTTTGATACAGGACCAGGGTGGAAATAACCCATTTGGTGAACTGACAGGTCGTGTATCCCCTATTCACACCTTTGAGTCTTGGCTGCAGACACTGAGGACCACAGTGTAAGTGGTCATGCTTTTCAAAGAAGGAAGCACATCCTTTGATCACTAGAGTGGTCTTTGGGAGGTGATTGATAGACCAGGGAATTAAAATTAAGGAAGGAGCGCACTGAGCGTGCCCAGGAGAGGGGAATTCTGGGCATTGTAGGCAAAGGCTCTACCAGCTAGGAGGCTGTACTTAGAAAAAAGTAGCTCGGGGCTATTTCCTTGGAGGTCAACAGAGAATTGAGGAAATATTGCCAGCTCCTAATAGAACCTCCCTATGGCTGATCATCTAGCGTATATTGTAAGCAACTAGGATCTGCTGTTATCTCCCTTTTTATTTGTTTGCTGTGTGTGTGTAATGTGTAATTCATTGATTTATAATATCCATCTTTCTGTAACAAATGCACTGTGATATATTTATTATGATATAAAAAAGTTAACTTATTAAGCTTTGCTTTCTGCCTGATATTCGACCCATGCTAACTGAAGAGACTGGATTATTGGGGGTTTTTTTAAGCTCGAGTATCTACTAAATTGTGAGTTGCGGTGGCTGAGAATGGTTGGGCAAGCGCGCAGGGATTGTTGTCCGCGTAGTCATTATTTGGGTCTAGAATAGACAGATAGTGGATTGCTTATCCCTGTGTCTCTCGCTGCAGCGCGCTTAGTGTTCGTAAGAGCTGGTGGCAGCATAACGAATAGAGTAAGAAAGCGGGTGTAAGGATTGTGGGAAAAGTAGTCGGTATTCCGGGACAAGAGTAGCTGGGAGCCCAGCGTCACATGTCCAGCAGTGCCCAGCGTCACATGTCCAGCAGTGCCCAGCATCACATGCCCAGCAGTGCCCAGCGTCACATACCCAGCCGGGACCCGGTGAGAGGAGATAAATTGCCGCTGCAGTCTGGAGGAACCCCTCACACGTGCACTACAGTAATCCCGCGCTGCCATTCTAGACCCAGCTGGCCAGCTATGCCAGGAAATGGAAGTGCAGGATTACAGCGTGCGTGTGGGTGGATCCTCGTCAGGCTGCTGGGCTCCATTTACTGCCGCCGCCCAGTGCTTTTTTTCTGGAAAAATAGGTGGGGGTACTCTCACACCCATGGAAAAACTGATTATTATGATGATTTTTCGTGTCCTAATAAATACTCCTTTATTCACACTGGATATATTGTCTCCAGTTCACACATGGATATATTGCCCCAGGCCAGCTCACATGGGTATATTGCCCCAGCTCACACATGGGTATATTGCCCCAGCTCACACATGGATATATACTGCCCCAGCTCACACATGGATATATACTTCCCCAGCTCACACATGGGTATATTTGCCCTCATGGATATATTTGCCCCAGGCTCACACATGGATATATACTGCCCCAGCTCACACATGATGTTTTAGCAACAAGAATGTTTTATCCCATAGGTTTCAATGTTAAAAATATTCCCGTTTTAATTCAATATCTAATAAACTGTTGCTTATAATATTCTGCAGTAAAGAGTCTCTTTAATTTTTGATTTTTTAGGATTTTTTTAGCTTTTTTTTCCAATTTATCACGAACATCCCAAAAAGTTCGAAATTTGCGAACTTTCGAACTGCCAAAGTTCGAATCGAACTCTGAACCGATCGAACCGAACAGCTAATCCCTACCCAGGACATTGTGCTGCCTGGAGCGAAGGAGGAAATGCTGCCCCCCAAAAAAAACACGCAGTGTGTATGAGCGTATCACAGTGAGCCACAGCAATAAAATTCAAACACTCATACACACCGTACATTAGAATTTTATTGCTGTGGAGCTCTGTGATACAGTAATGTGAGGTGTATATAACTGAGCCCAGTGTCACATACCCAGCAGTGCCCAGCGTCACATACACAGCAGTGCCCAGCATCACATACCCAGCAGTGCCCAGCGTCACATACCCAGCAGTGCCCAGTGTCACATGCCCAGTAGTGCCCAGCATCACATACCCAGCAGTGCCCAGCTTCACATGCCCAGCAGTGCCCAGCATCACATGCCCAGCAGTGCCCAGCTTCACATGTCCAGCAGTGTCCAGCGCCACATACCCAGCAGTGCCCAGTGTCACATACCCAGCAGTGCCCAGTGTCACATACCCAGTAGTGCCTAGCATCACATACCCAGCAGTGCCCAGCATCACATACCCAGCAGTGCCCAGCTTCACATGCCCCGCAGTGCCCAGCGTCACATGTCCAGCAGTGTCCAGCATCACATACCCAGCAGAGCCCAGCGTCACATACCCAGCAGTGCCCAGAGTCACATGTCCAGCAGTGCCCAGCATCACATACCAAGCAGAGCCCAGCATCACATACCAAGCAGAGCCCTGCATCACATACCCAGCAGTGCCCAGCATCACATGCCCAGCAGTGCCCAGCGTAATATACCCAGCCAGGACCCAGCGAGAGGAGAGAAATTGCCACGGCAGTCTGGAGGAACCCCTCACACGTGCACTACAGTAATCCCGGGCTTCCATTCTAGACTCAGCTGGCCAGCTATGCCAGTAAATGGAAGTGCAGGATTATGGCGCACGTGTGGGCGGATCCTCGTCAGGCTGCTGGGCTCCATTTACTGCCGCCGCCCAGTGCTTTTTTTCTGGAAAAATAGGTGGGGGTACTCTCACACCCATGGAAAAACTGATTATTATGATGATTTTTCGTGTCCTAATAAATACTCCTTTATTCACACTGGATATATTGTCTCTAGTGCACACATGGATATATTGCCCCAGCTCACACATGGGTATATTGCCCCAGCTCACACATGGATATATACTGCTCCAGCTCACACATGGGTATATTTGCCCTCATGGATATATTTGCCCCAGGCTCACACATGGATATATTTGCCCCAGGCTCACTCATGGATATATTTGCCCCAGGCTCAAACATGGATATATTTGCCCCCAGACTCACTCATGAATATATTTGCCCCCGGGCTCACTCATGAATATATTTGCCCCCAGGCTCACTCATGGATATATTTGCCCCCAGGCTCACTCATGAATATATTTGCCCCAGGCTCACTCATGAATATATTTGCCCCCAGGCTCACTCATGGATATATTTGCCCCAGGCTCAAATATGGATATATTTGCCCCCAGACTCACTCATGAATATATGTGCCCCCGGGCTCACTCATGAATATATTTGCCCCCAGGCTCACTCATGGATATATTTGCCCCCAGGCTCACTCATGAATATATTTGCCCCAGGCTCACTCATGGATATATAAAGGGAGGGTTCGGTGGAGGCGCTCGTAACTAGATGTAAGGTGTAAATATGTATTAGTGCTGCCAACTAGAGGGTGGCACAGGCTCTCGAACGAATGTGCAGGTAGAATCAGGCAAAAAATGGGGTAACTAGTGGCGCAGTGATTTCAGTTACTCCTTATGCAATACCTCAAGAGCTAATTGCATGTACCATAAAAATCATCAGTATGCAATACAAAGTGCAAATGCGAATCACAAAGGGTATAGATAATCACAGTAATCTGTATATGCAATACATTAAAGTGCAGTAGCAACAATTAGGGTAAAGTGCAAGTGCACCAGTGAGTAAAAGTGCAGGTGCAGCGATAAGGACAATACAACAGTGAAAATGAGGGTCTAGCTATAGTATCCAATCTAGTCCATAAAAAGGACTTTCCGCCAATGATCGAGAAAGTCTATGATGTTAACGTTCCAGTTCCTAAGTGGATGGGTGGTGCATCAAAAGTGCTTGAGATTAATTCCAATGTTACCCCTTCCACAATTGTCGCAAGCTTGCTTGGGCGTGTCTACTCCTCTGGTGGTCTTGATGAGCTCCACGGCAGGAGATATAAATAAGAAAAAGGGGGGAGAAGGGGGGAGATGATAGTGCAGAAATTTTCTATACAAGTGTGTTATAGTAGGTAAAAATGCACACTTACAAATTCCAGAGCCTAATTGAATCCAGGCTCTGGAGTGAAACGCCTTGTGCCTAAATCTAGGGTGGTCACTGCCCTTCTTTAAAAGGTCTTCTTACTCCACCTCAGCCGGGGGACACAAGAATAGAGAAGAGACAACGCTCTCATAGCATGATATCAGTCTTACAATAATGCTTTAGGAGAGGGAAAAGTTTACACTCACCAATACAGGAGCCTTAAGGGTCCAGGCTCAACTGTTACGCTTGCGGAGTTCCTTATCGGTGAACTCCTGAACCTCTTTTGCTGCTCTCTCTGCACCACTCTGCACCAGGTCGTGATTTGTTGGGTGTCTTCAGTATTGCTTTACCAAATCCAAAGGCTGGTGTAGTGAGTACAAAAAATTACTAAAAGGCTCTTGGGAGTGAATTAAAAGTAATTAATTTATTGTGCAATTTAACAAGAGTATCTTAGTTACACTTGACTCTGCTCTTTCCTTCATCCCCCACATCAAGTCTCTTTCCTCCTCCTGCCGATACCAACTGCGTAATATTTCCAGAATTCAGCCATTTCTTACCGCTGTCACCACAAAACAACTCATACACGCCCTGGTAATCTCCCGACTCGACTATTGCAATAATCTCTTATCTGGCCTCCCTCTGTCCCGCCTCTCCCCCCTACAATCCATCCTGAACGCCTCCGCCAGACTAATTCACCTCACCCGCCGCTCTGTCTCTGCCGCTCCCCTCTGCGAGTCCCTTCACTGGCTCCCCATCCACTGCAGAATTAAGTTCAAAATCCTTATACTTACCTACAAAACCCTCACTAACTCAGCGCCCCACTACCTGTCCTCACTAATCACCAAATACACCCCAGCCCGCTCCCTAAGGTCAAACAGTGACCTGCGCCTAGCTTCTCCCCGCATCACCTCTTCCCATGATAGAGTGCAGGATTTCTCACGCGCAGCCCCCACTCTCTGGAACGCTCTCCCTCGTACTGTCAGACTTTCCCCTAACTTCTCTTCCTTCAAACGCTCCCTTAAAACGTTCCTATTTAGGGAAGCCGACCCCCCAACTCACTGACGCAACCATCAATCACTCTCACCTTACAGTCCTCTCCTCCTGTTTCCAACCCCAACCCTCCTAGATTGTGAGTTCCTACGGGAATAGGGCCCTCATCTCCTCCTGTACTGTTTGTCAAATGTTGTTCAATGTATTGTAACCCTGTCTATACTGTGCTTATTGTACAGCGCTGCGGAATATGCTGGCGCTTTATAAATAAAGAATAATAATAATAATAATATCTAAAGTGCATAAATGACATATAAATATAAATAGAACAGGGGGAAGGAAGGGAGGCGAGACGCGTTTCGGTGCAACCAGCACCTTCTTCAGTCGGTGGGTATGTGAATGGGGGGGATCTGAGACCTCTTGGGGGTCCTCTTTTTATTTAAAAGGCAGGGGCAGTGTCTCTGCGGTATTAGGAGCGGACTTCCGGGTTCGTGTGGTGCCGCGACCACGTGACGTCTACCGCGTCATCAATCAGCGCCGCGGCCATCTTGGATATGCGTTTCACCTCGTTATTTGCGTTCCACTTCATACTGCATGGCGCTGAGTGTGTGTATGAGGTGGTTAGGGGTCCACATTAATCTATATAGCATAGGGCTGCCATACAGATTAAATTAAGGGAGGAAAACGGAGGAAAAAGGGGAAATTCCTAATGGATAGAACATTTGAATCTGATTAATGGGACCTTTAAAGGTTTATATGTATAGTAGTGCACAATATATATGCCATATAACGGGGGTGGATTCGGATGGTCCATACAGTATCTAATGAATATACATATGTGGCACCCTGGGTTCCATTTACATAGATGAGGCATTACCGCAAAATCATGATGAGCATACATAAGTGGCGCCCGAGATACCATTTGCGTGAATGAGGCGTTACCACAAAAATTATATATATAGAGAAAAGCTTAAAACGTTCATTAGTCAATATTAAAATAATCCGTAAAAGACTTATCGAAGGAGAAAAATATATATCGATCGAATAAAACATAAAACCTTAAAATTGGGTGGAAGAAATGGGGTGGTTTATATTATGATATAAAAATGGAAAACTTTAATAAAAATGGGGGGAAGGGAGGGGAGGATGAAGTTAGATAAAACCTACAGATGGGAATAAAACCATAAAAATTATAAAAAGGTTGTTTAATTAAAAAAGTGGCAAAGCTCGAAGTCGGCATTGAGGCCTTCTGGCTGCATTGTGTCTAGTTTGAAGATCATGCTCATTTCAGTTTGTCCAATAATTTTCTCGAAGTTGCCGCCTCTCCAAGGTACTTCTACTTTCTTTATTCCTATAAATTTTAGGCCTTCTGGATTCTGAGCATGTTTCAGTTTGAAGTGTAATGGGACACTGTGATTTTCTAGTCCATTTCTAATATTCCTGATGTGTTCTTGTATACGCACATTAAGTGGTCTAGTGGTCCTTTCAACGTATTTAAGGCCACATGGGCCGGTCAGTAGATATATCACATTCTTTGTGAAGCAAGTAATCACGTCTTTAATTGTTATTGGTCCTGTAATACCGTCTAATTTTGTGATGACTTGTTTCTTACTGCGTGTGTTTCTGCAATTCAGACAATTTCCGCACTGATGAAAACCTTTTTGGATGTTAAAGTGGTTAGATCGTGTCGTATTCTTCTGTGTATGTTTATGCGTGAGTTTCATTTTTAAATTGTTCACACCACGGCAGATGATCCTTGGATTTTCTGGTAAGCAGTCCTTCAGTATTGGGTCTTTTCTCAAGATGGGCCAATATTTTCTTATAGTCCTTCTGACTATTTTATTTTGAGCGTTGTAGGTAAAGATGAATGGTATGTTCGAGTTGGACCCTACGGGTTCACTTTTTTTCTTATTCTTTAGTAAATCGTGTTGTTGCAGATCCCTTACTTAAGATCTGTTTTTTTAATGTGTGTGTGTCGTATCCTTTTTCGACAAAATCATCTTTCACTTTGTTTGACTGTGTGTCGTATGTGCTAAGGTCTGTGCAGTTTCTTCTGATGCGTAAGAACTGACCTTTTGGCACTCCGTCTAGCCATTGTGGTAAGTGGCAACTAGTTTTCTCAATAAAACTGTTTACATCAACTGGCTTAAAAAATGTTTTGGTCCTTATCATGTTGTGTTGAATATAAATATTCAGGTCTAAAAAATTAATATTTACGCTGCTCCATGTTATTGTGAGTTTAATTCCCCTGTTGTTCTGATCTAGTTTGCTTAAAAATTCTCGTAAAATGTTTTCTCCTCCCTTCCAAATTAAAAAAATGTCGTCGATGTATCTTTTGTAACAGACTAGATTTTCATGATACATGGACAAAAATGATTCCTCCCAGTGGGCCATAAAAAGATTAGCGTATGACGGAGCAAAACGAGTGCCCATTGCTGTGCCATTGAGTTGCAAATAAAAATCGTCATTAAAATAAAAATAGTTATTTTCTAAAATCAGACGAATGCCCTCTAAAATGAACACGATTTGTTCTGGTTGCAGTTTGTCGGCTTTCTTTAAAAAATGGTCAATGGCCTCCAACCCTTTGTGGTGTGGAATGATGGTATATAAAGATTGTACATCACTGGTTACTAATAGATCATCCTGCCATATCACTTCTTTCAGTATGTTCAGAATATCAGTTTTATCTTTCAGATGTGCTGTTGTATTAACAACATAGGGTTGGAGTTGGTGGTCTAAATATTCTGATACACGGCTTGAAATTGAGCCGACTCCAGAAATAATCGGCCTTCCTGGTGGTTTTGTTTGGTCTTTATGGATTTTTGGTAGGAAGTAGAACACCGGGATTCTCGGATGTTCAACCTTTAAGTATTTAAATTCGTGATTATTGAGTATACCTAGAGTGTGTCCTTGTTCCAGGTACTCATTGAATTTACATTGAATTTCCTTCGTCGGATTTTTGTTAAGACGTTTATATGTTCCTATGTCTTTAAGGATCCTGTCAGCTTCATCTTTATAATAGGTCGCAGTCATTATGACCACTCCTCCACCCTTGTCTGCTGGTTTGATTTCTATTGATTCATTTGAAACTAGTTCTTTGAGGGCTCCTTTTTCCCTTTTTGTGAGATTGTCTCTTTTGGTGGATGTTTTGAGCTTTCCTAGATCTGCCATTACCATCTGCTCAAATGTGTTGATCTCTTGTGAAATAAGGGATTTAGGAAAGAATGTTGATTTCTCTTTCAAATGTGTGTGTTGGTAGAACTGCATGGTATTTGCTCTTTCTATTGGATTTTTTGCAAAATATTTTTTCAGGCAGAGATTCTTTTTAAATTTCTGGAGGTCTATATATACATCAAAGATATCCATATGAGTTGTGGGTGCATATTTCAGGCCTTTCCTTAGAAGTTTGGTTTGTGCATCTGTGAGGGGTGTGTCTGTTAGATTATAGATCCCTCCAGTCTGCTTTGTTTCTCTTTTCTTCTCCGGTTGTCTTCTGAGTCTTCCTGATCTACATCCCCTTCTTGGTGGGGTCTTTTGCCCGGGGACCAGCCTCGTCTGAGGGTGCTTAAATTCCTGATTGGGGATTTGTATGCTTGATGAAAATCCACATGATTCTCTAGGGATTCATACCTGTTGCTCGTAGGGATATTTGAGTAGTTTTGATAGTTGTAGTTGTTCCTGCCTCTTGGATTATTCTGCCATGATCTTCCTTGGGGAGGCTGGTAGGTGTAGTTGTATCTCTGGTGGTCACTCATTGGTGGTGGGTGGTTCTGGGTTGGTCCGTTTTTTTGATATGGGTATCTCCCTGTGTGTGGGCCATAAGATGGATTTCCATTGTATGGGCCTTGATTATGGTCGTACTGCCTCCTTACTCTTTGGGGTAGTGGTGTCCTATAAGATGGTCTTTCTGGATAGGGTTTTTGATATATCGGCGTCTTGGGGCGGGTGTTAGGTGCTCCATCTGTCGGTGTCTTCATTGGGCCTTGGTGTAGATTCTCTAGGTTCTCGGCCGAGCCTTGTTTCCAGACATTACCAATTCTATAATCGGAGATGTCTCTTAGGTATTTCCTTCTTTTTCTTTCTTTTACTTCTTCGTTCAGTCTGTCTAGATCTTTTTCGAGTCGTCCTAGGAAGGAACTCATCTCTTGTTCTGAGGACACTCTTAGAATTTCTTCATGCGTCTTAGTGATGCTTGCATTCAGCTCTACTAGGATTTAGTTTCTTCTATAGAAAGAGCAAATACCATGCAGTTCTACCAACACACACATTTGAAAGAGAAATCAACATTCTTTCCTAAATCCCTTATTTCACAAGAGATCAACACATTTGAGCAGATGGTAATGGCAGATCTAGGAAAGCTCAAAACATCCACCAAAAGAGACAATCTCACAAAAAGGGAAAAAGGAGCCCTCAAAGAACTAGTTTCAAATGAATCAATAGAAATCAAACCAGCAGACAAGGGTGGAGGAGTAGTCATAATGACTGCGACCTATTATAAAGATGAAGCTGACAGGATCCTTAAAGACATAGGAACATATAAACGTCTTAACAAAAATCCGACGAAGGAAATTCAATGTAAATTCAATGAGTACCTGGAACAAGGACACACTCTAGGTATACTCAATAATCACGAATTTAAATACTTAAAGGTTGAACATCCGAGAATCCCGGTGTTCTACTTCCTACCAAAAATCCATAAAGACCAAACAAAACCACCAGGAAGGCCGATTATTTCTGGAGTCGGTTCAATTTCAAGCCGTGTATCAGAATATTTAGACCACCAACTCCAACCCTATGTTGTTAATACAACAGCACATCTGAAAGATACAACTGATATTCTGAACATACTGAAAGAAGTGATATGGCAGGATGATCTCCTATTAGTAACCAGTGATGTACAATCTTTATATACCATCATTCCACACCACAAAGGGCAGGAGGCCATTGACCATTTTTTAAAGAAAGCCGATAAACTGCAACCAGAACAAATCGTGTTCATTTTAGAGGGCATTCGTCTGATTTTAGAAAATAACTATTTTTATTTTAATGACGATTTTTATTTGCAACTCAATGGCACTGCAATGGGCACTCGTTTTGCTCTGTCATACGCTAATCTTTTTATGGCCCACTGGGAGGAATCATTTTTGTCCATGTATCATGAAAATCTAGTCTGTTACAAAAGATACATCGACGACATTTTTTTAATTTGGAAAGGAGGAGAAAACATTTTACGAGAATTTTTAAGCAAACTAGATCAGAACAACAGGGGAATTAAACTCACAACAACATGGAGCAGCGTAAATATAAATTTTTTAGACCTGAATATTTATATTCAAGACAACACGATAAGGACCAAAACATTTTTTAAGCCAGTTGATGTAAACAGTTTTATTGAGAAAACTAGTTGCCACTTACCACAATGGCTAGACGGAGTGCCAAAAGGTCAGTTCTTACGCATCAGAAGAAACTGCACAAAACCTTAGCACATACGACACACAGTCAAACAAACTGAAAGATGATGTTGTCGAAAAAGGATACGACACCCACACATTAGAAAAAAACAGATCTGAAGTAAGGGATCTGCAACAACACGATTTACTAAAGAATAAGAAAAAAAGTGAACCCGTAGGGTCCAACTCGAACGTACCATTCATCTTTACCTACAACGCTCAAAATAAAATAGTCAGAAGGACTATAAGAAAATATTGGCCCATCTTGAGAAAAGACCCAATACTGAAGGACTGCTTACCAGAAAATCCAAGGATCATCTGCCGTGGTGTGAACAATTTAAAAATGAAACTCACGCATAAACATACACAGAAGAATACGACACGATCTAACCACTTTAACATCCAAAAAGGTTTTCATCAGTGCGGAAATTGTCTAAATTGCAGAAACACACGCAGTAAGAAACAAGTCATCACAAAATTAGACGGTATTACAGGACCAATAACAATTAAAGACGTGATTACTTGCTTCACAAAGAATGTGATATATCTACTGACCTGCCCATGTGGCCTTAAATACGTTGGAAGGACCACTAGACCACTTAATGTGCGTATACAAGAACACATCAGGAATATTAGAAATGGACTAGAAAATCACAGTGTCCCATTACACTTCAAACTGAAACATGCTCAGAATCCAGAAGGCCTAAAATTTATAGGAATAAAAAAAGTAGAAGTACCTTGGAGAGGCGGCAACTTCGAGAAAATTATTGGACAAACTGAAATGAGCATGATCTTCAAACTAGACACAATGCAGCCAGAAGGCCTCAATGCCGACTTCGAGCTTCGCCACTTTTTTAATTAAACAACCTTTTTATAATTTTTATGGTTTTATTCCCATCTGTAGGTTTTATCTAACTTCATCCTCCCCTCCCTTCCCCCCATTTTTATTAAAGTTTTCCATTTTTATATCATAATATAAACCACCCCATTTCTTCCACCCGATTTTAAGGTTTTATGGTTTTATGTTTTATTCGATCGATATATATTTTTCTCCTTCGATAAGTCTTTTATGGATTATTTTAATATTGACTAATGAACGTTTTAAGCTTTTCTCTATATATATAATTTTTGTGGTAACGCCTCATTCACGCAAATGGTATCTCGGGCGCCACTTATGTATGCTCATCATGATTTTGCGGTAATGCCTCATCTATGTAAATGGAACCCAGGGTGCCACATATGTATATTCATTAGATACTTTAAGGACCATCCGAATCCACCCCCGTTATATGGCATATATATTGTGCACTACTATACATATAAACCTTTAAAGGTCCCATTAATCAGATTCAAATGTTCTATCCATTAGGAATTTCCCCTTTTTCCTCCGTTTTCCTCCCTTAATTTAATCTGTATGGCAGCCCTATGCTATATAGATTAATGCGGACCCCTAACCACCTCATACACACACTCAGCGCCATGCAGTATGAAGTGGAACGCAAATAACGAGGTGAAACGCATATCCAAGATGGCCGCGGCGCTGATTGATGAAGCGGTAGACGTCACGTGGTTGCGGCACCACACGAACCCGGAAGTCCGCTCCTAATACCGCAGAGACACTGCCCCTGCCTTTTAAATAAAAAGAGGACCCCCAAGAGGTCTCAGATCCCCCCCATTCACATACCCTTCGACTGAAGAAGGTGCTGGTTGCACCGAAACGCGTCTCGCCCCCCTTCCTTCCCCCTGTACTATTTATATTTATATGTCATTTATGCACTTTAGATACTCTTGTTAAATTGCACAATAAATGTAATTACTTTTAATTCACTCCCAAGAGCCTTTTAGTCGTTTTTTGTACTCACTACACCAGCCTTTGGATTTGGTAAAGCAATACTGAAGACACCCAACAAATCACGACCTGGTGCAGAGTGGTGCAGAGAGAGCAGCAAAAGAGGTTCAGGAGTTCACCGATAAGGAACTCCGCAAGCGTAACAGTTGAGCCTGGACCCTTAAGGCTCCTGTATTGGTGAGTGTAAACTTTTCCCTCTCCTAAAGCATTATTGTAAGACTGATATCCTGCTATGAGAGCGTTGTCTTCTCTATTCTTGTGTCCCCCGGCTGAGGTGAGTAAGAAGACCTTTTAAAGAAGGGCAGTGACCACCCTAGATTTAGGCACAAGGCGTTTCACTCCAGAGCCTGGATTCAATTAGGCTCTGGAATTTGTAAGTGTGCATTTTTACCTACTATAACACACTTGTATAGAAGATTTCTGCACAATCATCTCCCCCCCTTCTCCCCCCTTTTTCTTATTTATATCCCCTGCCGTGGAGCTCATCAAGACCACCAGAGGAGTAGACACGCCCAAGCAAGCTTGCGACAATTGTGGAAGGGGTAACATTGGAATTAATCTCAAGCACTTTTGATGCACCACCCATCCACTTAGGAACTGGAACGTTAACATCATAGACTTTCTCGATCATTGGCGGAAAGTCCTTTTTATGGACTAGATTGGCTACGATAGCTAGACCCTCATTTTCACTGTTGTATTGTCCTTATCGCTGCACCTGCACTTTTACTCACTGGTGCACTTGCACTTTACCCTAATTGTTGCTACTGCACTTTAATGTATTGCATATACAGATTACTGTGATTATCTATACCCTTTGTGATTCGCATTTGCACTTTGTATTGCATACTGATGATTTGTATGGTACATGCAATTAGCTCTTGAGGTATTGCATAAGGAGTAACTGAAATCACTGCGCCACTAGTTACCCCATTTTTTGCCTCACTCATGGATATAGTTGTGCCCAGGCTCACTCATGTATATATTGCCTGAGGCTCACTCGTGGATAGATTGCCCCAGGCTCACCTCTGCCAGGCCCAGGCTCCGAGGGGCAGATCGTGCGGCCGACGCGTTTGTTCCTTCAACGAGTGGTAGCCTGCATGAGTATCTGCCGCTCGCCTGGGATCCACCCTCCAGCCTGAGGCTGCCGCGATCTCGCGGAGTTCACGCGATCTCGATCGCAGCAGGCTGGAGGATGGATCTCAGGCGAGCGGCAGATACTCATGCAGGCTGCCGCTCGGTGAAGGAACAAACGCGGCGGCCACAGGATCTGCCTGCCACTGATAAAAAAATAGTGCAGCGCAGCAGTGGCGCCGGTGGCTGAAATTTGCCACCCCCGAATTTCTGCCGCCTGGCGCCGCTGCTCCGCTCTGCACCATTGTCGGGCCGGCCCTGATCAAAGCACATTAATAGAAAGTTATGTGGAAGAAAGAGGTGCACAAGCAGCAGGGATGACCGCAGCCTGGAGAGGATTGTCATGAAAAGGCCAATCAAAAGTGTTGGGGACTTTCACAAGGAGAGGACTGAGGCTGGAGTCATTGCATCAAAAGGGGCCCAAACCAAGTACTGAGTACATATGCAGCTAATACTTTTCACAGGTGCCATATTGTTCTATGTACAATCCATGTTTTATTGATTGCATGGAATATTCTCATTTTCTGAGATTGTGGATTTGGGCTTTTCATGAGCTGTAACCAGAATCATTACAATTATGACAAATCACAGCTTGAACTATCTCGCTTTGCATGAAATGAGTCTCATATATTACTTTCACCTTTTACCTTCACACGCAGCGCCCCCTACAGACTGATCCCACCCCCTCACCCGAACCTTTACCTGCAGCGCCCCCTACATACTGATCCCACCCCCTCACCAGAACCTTTACCTGCAGCGCCCCCTACAGACTGATCCCACCCCCTCACCAGAACTTTTACCTGCAGCGCCTCCTAGAAACATAGAAACATAGAAACATAGAAAGATGTCGGCAGATAAGAACCTTTCGGCCCATCTAGTCTGCCCAATTACATGGATACTTTACTTGGATTTATCTTTTGTTTAGGATAGCCTTATGCCTATCCCATGCTTGCTTAAATTCAATTACTGTTTTGGCCTCTACCACTTCAACTGGAAGACTGTTCCATGTATCCACCACCCTCTCAGTAAAATAATGCTTCCTGATGTTACTTTTAAACCTTTGCCCCTCTAATCTAAGACTATGTCCTCTTGTTTTGCTACTTTGTTTCCTTTTAAATATACTCCCTTCCTCTACCTTGTGGATTCCCTTTCGTATTTAAATGTTTCTATCATATCTCCTCTGTCTCGTCTTTTTTTCCAAGCTGTACATGTTAAGATCATTAAGCCTTTCCTGGTAACTTTTCTCCTTCAAGCCGTACACCATTTTAGTAGCCCTTCTCTGAACTCTCTCTAAGATGTCTATATCCTTCTGGAGATACGGTCTCCAGTACTGCACACAGTACTCCAAGTGAGGTCTCACCAGTGCTCTGTACAGTGGCATGAGCACTTCCCTTTTCCTACTGCTAATACCTCTCCCTACACAACCAAGCATTCTGCCAGCATTTCCTGCTGCTCTATTACATTGACGACTTACCTTTAGATCCTCTGAAATAATGACCCCTAAATCCCTTTCCTCAGATGTTGAGGTTAGGACTGTATCAAATATTCTATATTCAGCCCTTGGGTTTTTACGTCCCAGGTGCATTATCTTGCACTTATCCACATTAAAACTCAATTGCCACAGCTCCGACCATTTTTTTAGTTTACCTAAATCATTTGTCATTTGGCTGATCCCTCCAAGAACGTCAACCCTGTTGCAAATCTTTGTGTCATCAGCAAAAAGACATACTTTTCCATTAATACCTTCTGCAATATCACTAACAAAAATATTAAATAGAATGGGTCCAAGTACTGACCCCTGAGGTACCCCACTGGTAACAAGACCTTGCGCCGAATAAACTCCATTTACCACAACCCTGTGTTGCCTGTCACTCAGCCACTGCCTAATCCATTCAACAATATTGGAATCCAAGCTCAAAAGATTGCAATTTATTGATAAGCCTTCTATGCGGAACAGTATCAAAAGCCTTACTGAAATCTAAATAAGCAATGTCTACTGCACCACCTGTGTCTATTATTTTTGTTACCCAATCAAAAAAATCAATAAGATTAGTTTGGCATGATCTCCCTGAGGTAAACCCATGTTGTTTCTGATCCTGTAATCTATGTGTTTTTAGATGTTCAACAATCCTTTCCTTTAACATGGTTTCCATTAATTTCCCCACTACTGACGTAAGACTAACTGGCCTATAGTTCCCAGATTCCTCCCTACTACCCTTCTTGTGAATGGGCACAACATTTGCTAATTTCCAGTCTTCTGGGACGACTGCCGTTAACGGTTTTGCTATTACATCACTGAGCTCTTTTAATAATTTAGGGTGGATCCCATCAGGCCCCATTGATTTATTTGTCTTTACTTTAGACAGCTGCTGTAGAACCTCCTCCTCTGTAAACTGATATGTAATTGTCTCGTTAGTGTTTCCTCCTAACTGAGGTCCCTTTCCTTCCTTTTCTTCTGCAAAGACTGAACAAAAATATTCATTGAGGCAGCCCTACAGACTGATCCCACCCCCTCACCCGAACCTTTACCTGCAGCGCCCCCTACAGACTGATCCCCCCCCTCACCAGAACCTTTACCTGCAGCGCCCCCTACAGACTGATCTCACCCCTCACCAGAACCTTTACCAGCAGCGCCCCCTACAGACTGATCCCACCCCCTCACCAGAACCATTACCTGCAGCGCCCCCTACAGACTGATCCCACCCCCTCACCAGAACTTTTACCTGCAGCGCCCCCTACAGACTGATCCCACCCCCTCACCCGAACCTTTACCTGCAGCGCCCCCTACAGACTGATCCCACCCCCTCACCAGAACCTTTACCTGCAGCGCCCCCTACAGACTGATCCCACCCCTCACCAGAACCTTTACATGCAGCGCTGTCACAGAACGGACCTGAGAGCTCCTTCCAGCGAGCCACGTGACTAAAAACTCAGACAATTTTAAAGACCATCTTTTCCTTTTATATTTTGGTTGTGCGTTTAAGTGTATGGACATTTTATTTCATTTCTAGATGTGGTTTTACTGGTGTGGTTTTTATTAGAGTGTGAGGTATTACCATGTATCCTGTATTGTATGAGTGTAGAGTCAGATGTGAAATTGTGTGATGCATTTAAAGGTATTATATTTTTCCTTGCTTGCTAGGAGTGAAAGGCTGTGTTGAAATTCAATTGTATGCTAATTACTGTGTACATTAGCTCTCTGTGTGTGTGTAATCTGATGATGTAATAATGCCATTGTATGCAAATCCGATTGTCTCATTCAAGTCTGGACATGTCTGAGTGTTACCAAATGCTTTTGTGTTGTGTGTATAAATGCATCTGCCCAAACTCTTCATAAATCAGTCCGTGTTTTAAAGTCCTACAGCCTCGTCTGGTGAGTTATTTCAGGGCATATCACATTGCACCTAGAAGGCACTCAAGGGCCTCCTACATCACGTCTATCCCAGGAAAAGGAGCCTCAAGTCAGTCCAGCAGCCACCTCCACACCAACAGGAGGTCAGTAGATCAGGCTGCTTGAGACGCCGAGTGCAGAGCCACTCGTTAGTCGGGCCGGACGCCATCAAGGGGGTCAGATAGGAGCAGGACCGCAGGCAGACACCCCATTCTGTCACAAGTGCCCCCTACAGATTGATCTCACCCCTCACCAGAACCTTTACCTGCAGCGCCCCCTACAGACTGATCTCACCCCTCACCAGAACCTTTACCAGCAGCGCCCCCTACAGACTGATCCGAACCCCTCACCAGAACCGTTACCTGCAGCGCCCCTACAGACTGATCCCACCCCCTCACCAGAACCTTTACCTGCAGCGCCACCTACAGACTGATCCCACCCCCTCACCCGAATCTTTACATGCAGCGCCCCCTACAGACTGATCCCACCCCCTCACCCGAACCTTTACCTGCAGCGCCCCCTACAGACTGATCCCACCCCTCACCAGAACCTTTACATGCAGCGCCCCTACAGACTGATCCCACCCTCTCACCAGAACCTTTACCTGCAGCGCCCCTACAGACTGATCCGAACCCCTCACCAGAACCTTTACCTGCAGCGCCCCCTACAGACTGATCCCACCCCCTCACCTGAACCTTACCTGCAGCGCCCCCTACAGACTGATCCCACCCCCTCACCAGAACCTTTACCTGCAGCACCCCCTACAGGCTGATCCCACCCCTCACCAGAACCTTTACATGCAGCGCCCCCTACAGACTGATCCCACCCTCTCACCAGAACCTTTACCTGCAGCGCCCCCTACAGACTGATCTGAACCCCTCACCAGAACCTTTACCTGCAGCGCCCCCAACTGACAGATCCCACCCCCTCACCAGAACCTTTACCTGCAACGCCCCCTACAGACTGATCCACCCCCTCACCAGAACCTTTACCTGCAGCCCCCACTACAGACTGATCCCACCCCCTTACCCGAACCTTTACATGCAGCGCCCCCTACAGACTGATCTCACCCCTTGTCATGATGCTGACAACTGGCGCTCCTCAGCGAGCCACAAGAAACAAGAGACTTGGCTGTATTTTACAATGTATCCTTATTATATGAATGTAGTGTAAATGGCGTGACTTTAGTTTTAAAAATACTTATATTCCTGTAGGTAAATGTGTTTCTGTATAACCAGTAAACAAGCTTTACTGCTGTGTAATTTATGCACCAGGGCTTTTCCCCTTATCTGGCTGCATGTTTAATTCAAGGGATCTGTGATAGTGTTTGTGTTTAATCTAATGTGTTAGAACAATGGATTATACAAATGTTGTGTGATCTGAAGGCTAAAGAATGTAAAGAATGTTTATTGTAAATATCTGACATAATGTAATTAGTATATTGGTAGGACGAGGTGCGTCATTTATGCAAATTATGACTGTTGGACTTCAGCATAAATGGTGGCGTTTTGTTCATTAAAACTCAGAGAACTCTCAAGCTCAGGGAGAGAGAATCCTGTTTTAAAGCATACAGCCGCGCCTGGTGTCTTTATTACAAACTACGCTACACTATATCCCTAAGCAAAAATGAAATACCAGTCTGGACCTGATCAAATACCAGCAATGCTGCTGAAAATCAGTGCACCGGCAATTGCAAATCCTGTCGCAACCCTAATCAATGAATCACTGGCGACTGGATACATACCCAAACTCTGGAAGACTGCGAGAGTGGTACCTATCCATAAAAGTGGTGACAGTACTTTGGTATCCAACTACCGTCCGATATCGTTGCTCCCTGTAATGTCCAAAATTTTGGAAAAATGCATTTACACTCAATTACGCGATTACTATCAATATTGGAACTACTTAACCCCAGATCAATCCGGCTTTCGTCCAAATCACTCAACTACAACCGCCCTTTTAAAAGTCTGCAATGATATCCAAATTGGGATGGAACAAGGAGGCCTAACTGGAGCATCTTCCTTGATTTTGCCAAGGCTTTTGACACCGTAGACCATGGCATCTTGTTAGAAAAACTTAAAAACTCTGGCATTGGTGATCGCACGCTAACCTGGTTTCAATCATATGTATCCGACCGATCACAATATGTGTCAATTTCTGGCAGCTCCTCCCTCCCGCTCCCAGTCACTTGCGGTGTACCCCAAGGCTCAATACTAGGCCCCCTGCTATCCACAATATTCATAAATGATCTGCCCAACGTCTGCAAAGCCTCAACTGTACATACAGTATGTATGCAGATGACACTGTAATCTATACCAGCAAACCAAATCTCCCACAGCTGGAGGCCGTGCTGCAAGAACAATTCACAGAGGTAGAAAAGTGGATCAAACACAACAAACTTTTTTTAAATAATGACAAAACTGTAACGATGCTCTTTGGAACAAAACCTAAACTACACAAATTGCAAAATCCCCATCTATGTGTTGGGACAAAATCAAATGGCACGCTGACCACAGTCACTTCTCTCAAATATCTAGGTATGTGGTTGGACCCTAATCTATCCTTTGGCCCCCACATCGAAAAACTCTCATCTAAACTTTACCCCAAACTAGGCGCCCTGTACAGAAACAAATCCTGCCTGAGCCCCGCGGTAAGAAAGCAGATTGTACAACAAATGCTTATGCGGCTATTGATTACGGAGATGTAGTGTACGCAGCCGCCCCGCAAACACATCTTCAGAAACTTACTACATTGTATAACTCATTCTGCCGCTTTGCATTACAATGTAACTACATGACACACCATTGTGACATGTTAAAAGAGCTAAACTGGCCATCGCTGGAATCTAGACGCACCCTTCACCTTTCCAGCCTGGTGTTTAAGAGCTTTTCTGGGAAGCTGCCACCCTATCTGAATAGACTGCTTCCCCCAGCAGCTCCCTCATCCTATAACCTCCGATCCAGGACCAGCACCTTACGTGCAATACCACAATACAAAAAGACAGTGGCTCGATCCTCATTTTCCTACAGAGCACCGCAATTATGGAATAACCTCCCAGACACCATCAAATCTTCCCCCAGTCTTAAGTCACTCAAAAGCTCCTTACTAACATACCTCAATACAGAATGCACTTGTAAACATGTAACATAATGACTATTTCCTACATATTTATTTTCTGTCAATCTGTATATTTGTGTTGTTAATATCTTGCATTGTATTACTTTGTATTTCTGTAACTGTAACACTTCAATGTTCTTGAACCCAGGACATACTTGAAAACAAGAGAAATCTCAATGTATCCTTCCTGGTAAAATCCTAAATAAATAAATAAATAAATATACTCAACATCAGAAGGCACCGAGCGGCCTTCTGGAAATTCCTAACGGCTCCAGGGCAGAGGAACCGAAGCAGGCTGGTCAAGCTGCTCAAGGAGCTGAGGACAGCGCTCCCAGTAGCCGGGCTGACCGCAACGAAGGGGTGTCTGGAGAGTCAGGACAGGTGGAAGAGAACGGTTCCGTCACATTGGTGGGAAGCGATGTGGATAGAGGCTCTCCAACACCAATACACCCTGAGATGGCCAACTATACAGCCTGCAAGCAGGACACCCTGAAGGACCTGCTGGAGAGCCATGGAAGGAATGAATACTGAAGTAAGGGTCAAAGGCACAAGTGTGGTGCAACCTGGAGCGAGTGGAGATGTGTCCCCGCTGAGAGAGACCGCAGAGGTTTTTGCCTGCGGTGCAAGAAAACAGTCTACAGAGGACTATGGATCAAGACAGCTCATTTATACATTATGAGCAGAGAATCGCAGAGGACATTCAGCTGTGGAGACCCCAAGTGTTGGGGCCTCAGCCCACTGCGAGCCATGGAGACCAGTTGGTGCACTGGCTACGTGCCGCACTCGATCTAGAGTGCAAATATGAGGACTTGCTGCAATGTGTGAGTGAGGAGGATTGGGAAGCTGACGAGAAGCCTCCCCCAGGCTATGTGTTCCGCGGTCCTGGCCCAGCATGGATCTACTTCAAGGGGGAGACAATTTTGGCAGTCCACAAGCTGCCAGACATGCAGAATTGTGCGCCATCCAGGGGCGCTACCTGGACGTGTATGAGGACTCTGCCTTTTGGCCCGTGCTGAAGGGACTCGCTGCTGAGGAATGGGCACTCGAAATAGACTTAAAAAGATTGCAAACTGCAGCCCAGCTACAAGTCACTGAAGCCCCTGGAGGAAGCCTCCCCACACCAGCCAGCGGGAAGCGGAAGAAAAAGAGAGGTGGCTGGGCCAAACGAGACCAAAGCAGAACGCGGTCACAGCCCGGGGATTACAGCATTAAGCCATCTTCCAGCGGGCAGTATCAGGTCACCAGAGAGACTGACACCCAGGCTGTTCCACGCATGAGAGATGGGGCCTCACAGACCATGGACGATCTGGTCAGCTTGTTACAGGCTGAATTGCTTACTGCTCGAGCACCGATAATGGCCCTGACCGAGACATTACAGAACCAGCAAAATGAGCTGCAAGATGGTCAGAGAGAGCTGGATGAGGTGAGACTATCCAGAGATGCTGCAGAGGTGAATGTACAGCGCCTGGAGATGGAGACGACTGGCTTACGGGACTTACTTACAGCTGCTGAGCGAGCCAAGGATAACGCTGCTCGAGAGCGAGAGGAGGCCATGGCCATTGGCGTTTTAAAAGTCCAGGCAGCCATGGGGGAAAAGGGTCTCCTGGAATCCCAGAATATGGAGCTGACGGAGAAGCTGAAAGACTAGCAGAGTAATGCTGAGCGAGTAGGCGAGAATCTTAAAAAGGCCAGACTGCTGATTGAGCAACTGAGAGCAGATGGAGAGGCAGAGCGAAGCAAGGCCCAGCTACTAGAGAAGTCATGTCAACAGCTGGAGGGTCAGTGCCGAGAACTAAAGGCTGAACTCCAGGCTTCTATCACTGCCTGGGAAGCAAGATGTCAAGAGCTTCAGGAGCAGTGTGATGCAGAGACCGAGCAACGCCATGCTATAAGTGAGCAGTTGAGACACTCTGAAAGCAGGCTGTACACTGCACAGCAACAGCTGGAAAATGAGAGGCTCCAGACAGTATTACACCATCAGGTACAGGCGGAGCTGCAAGCTTCAGTTATTGAACTGAAAGCAAAGACTTTACAGCTAGAAGTACAGCTGAACGCCAAGATTAAAAAACAGCAGGCTGTCAGCGAAGAGGCTGTGGTCCTTCCCACTGCGCAAGGGAGATGTATTTCAGGTAGCCCGAATCGCCGACTTGAGGGGACAACGATTATGGAGCCTGTGGACCTGTTTTTGTACGGTGAGAAACCTGCGGCGCTCCCAGTGGATTTGGGAGAAATTCTAAGGATAGATGCTGTGCTGGCATCAGAGTGTGCCTTGTCCCGGACAAACCTGGAGACCCCTACGGACCAAGGTGGCGCCAGGAAGGGGACCTCTTCTCACCTGCACAAGACACCAGGAGAACCAGTGAGTGACCATCCTGAGAGGCTACCAAATTTCAGGTCCCAGGAAGAATTGCGCCCTTTTGGGATTGTGGGGATTGCTGTGGGCTGGACCCCTGCTAAATGTTCGGGAGGGGGTTGTCATGGAACTGACGTAACGTTCACCACGTCAAACCCCAAGACTTTTATTTCCATGGCGAAAATCCCAAAAGACATAGACCGTTACTTTGGGGAAGACCTTATGTTCATTTATATTGTGTGGTTTTAAATGTATCGTTGTCACGGAACCCCTTGCTCAGAGACTGTATTAACCCCTCGCTCCTCTGCTATTCCCCTCAGTTAAGCTATTTGTCTGTTAGTGTTTTAAAGTGGTGTTTTGTGACTCTCCCCCCCATATCAGCACGTAATCAAAATGCCTTTAAGCCTGTCCCTTATGCTCACTGTGTGCCTTTTCTAGCTTACACTGTTCACACACCCTTTCCTGCACACAAAGGAAATGGCTAAATTCCACAGGCTAACATCCTATGCAAGTAAAAGACTTGCAGGGTTTGACACTTATAATGGGGGGGGGGGTTGGATTTCACACTAATGCAAAATTAAAAAACTACCTATCATATTAAAATACCTTTCATCTAGGATGTATAGAAATATGTAAAAACCAAAAAATGACATTTCAAATGACGGTAAATGCTTTTCCTTTAATCTATCCATAAACAACTGCTTGGGGCGGCAGTCTGTATGAAAAGAGGAGACATTTTCAGACACGCAGAAAAAGTTTACTAATTTTTTGGCGGTGAAAAGCAGGAGAATGACTGGAAAATGGAAAATTCTAGGTCAAAATAGCCAAACCAGAAACATTCTCCCATTTAGGCTAGGGCTCAGACTAGCGAATTTTTAACATGCATTTAGGCGCACTTAATCACGGCCGCACTAGCAGCAAATGACAGGCAATATATGAAGTACGGTCGCACGAAAGTCCGGCTGCGCAACGCAAGTGGAAAATGAACGCATTTTTTCGAGAACGGAGAACCACTAGTACGGACGTACAGAGTGCGCTGCGTCCACTAGCGGCGTGTGTGCGTGATTTGGAGATGTCAGACCCTGCTCATGTCCGGCCAAAATAACGTCCAGACACCCAAAGTTTCCTGGTTTGGATCCGTAAAAAATCACGCACAAAAATGCACATCGTATGACCGTTTTCGTGCATTCCGTGAAAAAATAAGGCAATGCGTTCGGACGCACTTTTTGATGGTCGCTGTGAAAAATGCGTTAGTCTGACCCTAGCCTTATCTCACTTTCCAAATTGGCTATTTGGTCCAGATTGTTCTCTTTTCCTGCCATTCTCCTGGTTTTCACTTTTCTCTGAACAACCCTGAGAGAGAGGTGAGATCCAGGAGAACTGGCAGGAGAAGAGAACAATCTAGACCAAATAGCCAATTTGGAAAGTGAGATAAATGGGAGAATTTTTCTGGTTTGGCTATTTAGAAACATAGAAACATAGAAAGATGTCGGCAGATAAGAACCTTTCGGCCCATCTAGTCTGCCCAATTACATGGATACTTTACTTGGATTTATCTTTTGTTTAGGATAGCCTTATGCCTATCCCATGCCTGCTTAAATTCAATTACTGTTTTGGCCTCTACCACTTCTACTGGAAGACTGTTCCATGTATCCACCACCCTCTCAGTAAAATAATGCTTCCTGATGTTACTTTTAAACCTTTGCCCCTCTAATCTAAGACTATGTCTTCTTGTTTTGCTACTTTGTTTCCTTTTAAATATACTCCCTTCCTCTACCTTGTGGATTCCCTTTACGTATTTAAATGTTTCTATCATATCTCCTCTGTCTCGTCTTTTTTCCAAGCTGTACATGTTAAGATCATTAAGCCTTTCCTGGTAACTTTTCTCCTTCAAGCCGTACACCATTTTAGTAGCCCTTCTCTGAACTCTCTCTAAGATGTCTATATCCTTCTGGAGATACGGTCTCCAGTACTGCACACAGTACTCCAAGTGAGGTCTCACCAGTGCTCTGTACAGTGGCATGAGCACTTCCCTTTTCCTACTGCTAATACCTCTCCCTACACAACCAAGCATTCTGCCAGCATTTCCTGCTGCTCTATTACATTGACTACTTACCCTTAGATCCTCTGAAATAATGACCCGTAAATCCCTTTCTTCAGATGTTGAGGTTAGGACTGTATCAAATATTCTATATTCAGCCCTTGGGTTTTTACGTCCCAGGTGCATTATCTTGCACTTATCCATGTTAAAACTCAATTGCCACAACTCCGACCATTTTTTTAGTTTACCTAAATCATTTGTCATTTGGCTGATCCCTCCAGGAACATCAACCCTGTTGCAAATCTTTGTGTCATCAGCAAAAAGACATACTTTTCCATTAATACCTTCTGCAATATCACTAATAAAAATATTAAATAGAATGGGTCCAAGTACTGACCCCTGAGGTACCCCACTGGTAACAAGACCTTGCGCCGAATAAACTCCATTTACCACAACCCCCTGTTGTCTGTCACTCAGCCACTGCCTAATCCAGTCAACAATATTGGAATCTTGACCTAGAATTTTCACTTCTCCAGTTATTCTCCTGCTTTTCACCGCTCTCTGAATAACCCTGTGAATGTTTAATCCCGAGGTGAAAAATAACATTGCTTAAGGCTGGGGTCAGACGAGCGCAGTTATCACGTCCGTGTTGCCGCACATTTGTACATCCGTGGCAGCATAGCATTCTGACCAATGGAGCCCCACACACGAAGTATGTCTGCACGGAAGTGCGTATACATGGCGGACGCGGCAAACGGACACAGGTTAGGCAAGAACGTAATACTGCTAGAACGGACGTGCGGAGTGCGCCACGTCCACAATGGCCGCATAGCTTTGTGTTTGAGTGATGAAACGAGGTCAGACGGACTGCATTTATAAGTCCAGCATTTTTGGCGGACAGAATGTTTTTTCATTTTAATTTATTTTCCCTGCTACATCAGTCAAAAAATCCGTCAGTGAAAAAAACGGACTGTGTGGCCACTACCTTGTTGTCAGTCAGTAAATACGTCCGTACTGCACAGACGCACAGTCGGTACAAAATGCGCTCATCTGACCCTAGCCTTAGATGTTATTTTGAATTTTTTTCAAACACCAGTTAACCACTTGGCTGCTATGGACGTGCTCAGCGCGTCCAGCCAAGTGGTTCTCCTGTGCTATGGACGCGCTGAGCGCGTCCATGCACAGGAGGCAGCAATCCGCCGGATTCTGGCGGATTTCTGTGCCCCCCGGTGCGGGCTGACATCTTGGATGTCAGCCCAGCACTCCGGGACCCCGGCGGAGCAATTAGATGTCATCGCAGCGGCGCGATGACATCTAATTCAGGCGCCCCCCCCCCCGCATGTGCGGAGGAAGCACCTGAAAGGGAGGGGGAAGGTCCTTCGGACCTGTTTCCCTCCTGATCTCCGGGGGGCAGAGGGTTAATCCAGGCACTGTTTCGAAGGGCACAGCCTGCCCTTCCAAACGGTGGCTGTGATTAACCCCTGGGGAGCCGGATCACGAATCGGCAGTGAAAATCGCCGGATTGTGATCCTCTCCTGGAGCTGGCCGACATCTTGGATGTCAGCCAAGCCTCCAGGAACTCCCCCTGAGGACTGGCATCATCGTGCATAGCATGATGACGCCAGTCCTGTAGTTAACCCCTAGCTGCCACCAATGGTGGAGATAGGGGGTTCCAATGAACCCCCTATCTCCCGATCTGTGGCAGCTAGGGGTTAATGTTTGATGTCATTGGATCAGCCAGAGCATGGCCTTTCCAAGGATACCAAACATGAGCATGAAAAATGTTTTTAAAAAATATATATATATTTTAAAAAAAATAGTTTTTTTTTGTTTTTGTTTTGTTAATGCAGCAATATTGTTCCCATTTCAATTATAATGTGAACAATACTGCTGCACTAACGATTTTTGTATGCGGTGCGTTTGTTAAAAAAAGGGAAAATTTTCCCCCAAAAAAATGTAACGAGACCCCATTTCTAATTTTTTTAACAAGCGCACCCCATACAAAATATAACCGCAAATGATCGCATGTTAAAATGTGAAAAAAACCACTTTAGACATAATAAAGTATTGAAAATTCCAATTTTATTGGATTTTTGTTATAATACACAGACATGGCATAACATATACATATAATAATGACATATTATGAATCTGCCAAGTCTGCCGGAAAGAACGATATATAATATGTCTGGGTCATATATCAAAATATGGCTACAAAATGCGGTTAAACATGATGAGCGAAAGCGGTAAAAATGACCTCAGCACAGAGGTGTGAAAAGCCTCAGCAGCAAAAGGGTTAAATGCAGCATATTAGGATGTTTTAGGAGGGAAATTTATTCTCAAATCTCAATCAGAAGCAGACACCACCCCACCCTCAGTATGGTGTACAATGTATCAAATTGATTACCAGACTAAAAACACCTGGTGTTATGCCCGTTTGTGAACAGAGGTCATTTAGAGTTGATAATCTTTCCACGTACACATTAGTTTTTAATTCAATATCTAATAAACCATTGCTTATAATATTCTGCAGTAAAGAGTCTCTTTATTTCTAGATTTTTTAGTATTTTTTTAATCATTTTCTATACTTTTTCAAAATTTATTTTTTTTATTCGAACTCGAACCGAACACACTCAAAAAGTTCGAAATGCGTGAACTTTCGAACTGCCAAAAGTTTGGGTCGAACTCCGAACCGTCTGAACCCGAACAGCTCATCCCTAACAGTAACCCCTCTGTAGTATTGTGGAAGAATGCAGGGGTGGACCTTGCGGTCCTATATTAAAGAGATATGCATCTGGTAAAGGATTCAGTGCACCCAGATATTGTGCTTTTGGTACCAGGCCAGCAAGTGCATTCATACAGTAACCCCTCTTTGGTATTGTGAAAGAATGCAGGGGTGGACCTTGTGGTCCTATATTAAAGAGATATGAATCTGGTAAAGGCGACAGTGCACCCAAATATTGTGCTTTTGGTGCCAGGCCAGCAAGTGCATTCATACAGTAACCCCTCTGTGGTATTGTGAAAGAATGCAGGGGTGGACCTTGTGGTCCTATATTAAAGAGATATGAATCTGGTAAAGGCGACAGTGCACCCAAATATTGTGCTTTTGGTGCCAAGCCAGCAAGTGCATTCAATCAGTAACCCCTCTGTGGTATTGTGGAAGAATGCAGGGGTGGACCATGTGGTCCTATATTAAAAAGATATGAATCTGGTAATGGGCGTCAGTGCACCCAAATATTGTGCCTTTCATGGCAGCAAGTGCCTTCACACTGTAACCCTTTTGTGGTATTGTGGAAGAGTTCAGTGCTGGAGGTTTTGTGAATGCAGAAGACATCCCTGATCTATTCCGTTACTTCGTCATAAGGGGATTGATAACTGCTGATCCAGGACTGATTCATTTTTATAAATGTCAGCCGGTCTACAGAGTCGGTGGACAGACGCACTCTTTTGTCTGTGACAAAACCTCCAGCAGCACTGAACGTCCTTTCAGAAAGTACACTAAATGAAGGGCAAAATAGTAGCTGCATAGCATATTGGCTAAGTTCTGGCCAGTGATCCAATCTCAACATCCAGTAAGCCAGTGGATCATCTGCTGGAAAGGTATCCAGGTCTGCCCTTGCCCCTAGGTAGTCCTGCACCATATGGTGAAGACGCTGGCAATGGGTGCCTACATTTGACGTCCCTGGGCGTTGTGAACTAAACATTTTTAAAAATGCATCAGTAAAGCAGCCCTGGCCTTCACCACTATTCCTCTGATCATCCGCAGCCTCAGAAGCACGTGTGTCATCACTTGGTAACCTACCAGTGCCTAGAAAGGTGTTACACAAGTGTCGCTTTAGAGCGTCCTCAAGTTTTTTCATCCTGTGCTCCC
The DNA here is from genome assembly GCA_009667805.1 of Leptobrachium leishanense. Taxonomy (NCBI): domain Eukaryota; kingdom Metazoa; phylum Chordata; class Amphibia; order Anura; family Megophryidae; genus Leptobrachium; species Leptobrachium leishanense. The sequence goes on along the minus strand of CM019064.1, from coordinate 460,698,890 downwards.
TCTGTGCGGGCAGGATGAGCTCTGCAACTTTACCCTTGTATTGTGGATCAAGAAGGGTTGCCAACCAGTAATGATCCCTCTCCTTGATAGCACGAATCCTCGGGTCCTTTAGCAGGCTTTGCATTATAAGGGAGCCCATGCAGAGTAGGTTGGAGGTGGCATTAGCTTCCGAATCTTCCTGTCAATGAGGATGACCCCATCGTGCACTACCTCCTCCCAGCCATGCACTAGGCCTTGTGTTTCTGGGCACACAAAACCCTCCCTTGAGGAATCCCCACCTTCAATGCCCCCACTACTTAAATATTCCGCATCCTCCTCCTCCTCCTCATCCTCCTCTTGTCTGATCTGAGTAGGACCCGCTGGAATGCTGTCTGCGGAAAGACTGGGGCCTTCAGAGCTAGGGAAGGCCTCCTCTTCCTCCCGCTGCCCTGCCTCTAGAGCCACATCTATAATTCCCCGCCGAGTGTGCTCCAGCAGGAACACTAAAGGAATTGTGTCACTGATGCATGCACTGTCCCTGCTCACCATCCTCGTTGCCTCCTCAAATGGTGACAGTACAGTGCATGCATCCTTGATCATCAGCCACTGCGGGGGAAAAAAAAACAAGTTGACCTGAACCTGTCCTTGTGCCATACTCACACAGTTTCTCGTTGATGGCCCTCTGCTGCTTGTGCAGATGCTGCAGCATTGCTAAGGTCAAGTTCTACCTGGTGGTCATGTCACAGATCAGAGGGTTTTTGGGAAGGTAGAATTCTCTTTGAATTTCTGCCAGGCGAACGTTTGCTGGGAATGACCATCTGAAGTGGCTGCAAACTTTTCTGGCCTGGCTGAGAAGCTCTGCCAGCCCAGGGTACTTGGTTAGGAAACGCTGTACCACTAGATTTAGGACGTGTACTAGGCATGGTACATGCATCAATTTACTCTTGCGTAGGGCAGAGAGAAGGTTGCTGCCATTATCACAGACGATCATTCCCAGCTGAAGCTGGCGTGGTGTTAACCATCTCTGCACCTGGCCCTGCAGAGCTGACAGAATTTCTGGCCTGGTGTGGCTCCTGTCCCCTAAACAAACCAGCTCAAGCACAGTATGGCTTCTTTTTGCTTGAGCCACTGCGTAGACCCTGTCAGGCATCGGTTTAACTGCCACTTCGCCAGAGACACAGAAGGAGGAGGAGGAAGAGGTGATGGTGGTGGAGCAGACAGACCTCAGACAAGCAGCTTTCTGGAGGCGTGGTGGATGAACAAGCTCCAGCACAGAGCCCCATCTTGGATCCCTCCCAGCTGCAATCAGAGTTACCCAGTGTGCCGTGAAGGAAATGTAACGACCCTGTCCATGCTTGCTGGACCACGTGTCTAAAGTCACATGCACCTTGCTGCTCACTGCCTTTCCCAATGACTCGATAACATTGTCTTCCACGTGCTGGTATAGTGCTGGAATGGCCTTGTGTGAAACGTAATGGCGTTTTGGAACCTGCCACTGTGGTACAGCACATTCAGCGAATTCACGGAAGGGAGCAGAGTCCACCAGCAGGAAAGGCAGCAGCTGCAATGCGAGTAATTTTGCTAAACTGGCATTTAGACGCTGTGCTTGGGGATGTTGGGACTATATTTTCTCTTACGCTGCAGCAGCTGCGGCAACGTAATCTGACTGCTTATATCTTAAAGGTTTTGCGCCAACGGGATGTGTGGCAGGTGTTCATATGTCGCCTCAAGCACGTGGTACCCAAGCATCCGGTGTCTTTCCCACACTTCAGCCTCATCTGACATAGATTACAAATAGCAACGGTGCGCTCTGCTGCACATTTCTTAAAGAACTCCCAGACAGCAGAGTTCCTGCATGTGTGCTTTGAGACAACAGTGCTCTGCACCTGAGCAGCTCTGACATCTGATGCCTTGGACTGGCTAGTGCTACGGTTGGTCATAGTTGATGTTGTGCCTTGTGTTTGCTGTGCCTCCTCCTCCTCCCCCTCACTTGATTCCTCTGTTCAATCAGGCTTCCAGGTGGAATCAGTGACCTCATCATCATTGTCATATTCACCCCCTATCTCCTAGTCACTGGAGCCAACTTCGCAGCATGCTGCAGCTGCTGGGGCAGCATGAGTGCCAGTTATTTGTGTGTCATCACTGGCACCCCCTTCCTCTAGGTTGATTATACTCCCTTCCTCAACCTCAAAGATAGAATCAGAGCAATGTACTTGCTGCGCATCCTCAAGCAGCATGTCACTGTCATTGTAGTCAAACAATTCAGCTGACTCCTCCGTGTGTGATAGCGAGGCTACGGCAGGAGTAGCTGTGGACATGGAGGCTGCATTATATGCTTTTGCAGCTGAGGTGTACTGTAAACCACTAGAAGCCTGGCTGGCAGAGGACTCGGAGGATGAGGATGGCCTGGTTAGCCAATCCACCAAATCCTCTGTATGTTGCTGCTGCTTAAGACGACCAGCACCAGTTTGAAAGGACAAGCGTGCCCCTGCAGAGGATGCACCACGTCCACCACAACCAGAGGCACAGCCTCCCGACACAGGGGATGCTTGCCCTCTTATCTGTGTCTGGGAACATCTGCCTGTCCTTTTTGTTCTTTCAGACATGGTGAGTGATATATAGATTAAAAATATACAGAACTCTGATTCAACTCTGGTTTAAAGATTAAAGATTTACAGAACTCTGGTATAACTCAGTGAGACACCCTGATAGCTGGAAGCCAGTGACAAGACACAGATTACAAATCTCAGACACCACCTATAAATCAGTGTGACCCCCTGATGGGTGGCAGTGAGAAGCCACAGATTACAATTCGCATAAATCTGCTAGAAGTATGTAGGACCCCCTGATGGGTGGCAGTGAGAAGCCACAGATTACAATTCGCATAAATCTGCTAGAAGTATGTGGGACCCCCTGATGGGTGGCAGTGAGAAGACACAGATTACAAATCTCAGAAACCTCCTATAAATCAGTGAGACCCCCCTGATAGCTGGCAGTGAGAATACACAAATTACAATTCACATAAATCTGCTAGAAGTATGTGGGACCTCCTGATAGCTGGCAGTGAGAAGACACAGATTACAAGTCTCAGAAACCTCCTATAAAGCAGTGTGACCCCCTGACGGGTGGCATTGAGAAGCCACAGATTAAAAGTCTCAGAAACCTCCTATAAATCAGTGAGACCCCTTGATGGGTGGCAGTGAGAAGCCACAGAATACAAGTCTCAGAAACCTCCTATAAAGCAGTGTGACCCCCTGACGGGTGGCATTGAGAAGCCACAGATTAAAAGTCTCAGAAACCTCCTATAAATCAGTGAGACCCCCTGATGGTGGCAGCCAGTGAGAACACATCGGATTATAACAAATCCCAAATATTTTGTAGAAATTTGTGACCCCCAAAATACTTGCTGGCAGTGACAAGAGACAGATCACCTCAATTCCCAGATATTTTGTAAAAATTAGTGACCCCCAAAATACTGCGTGGTACTGACTGTGTGACAAGAGACAGATCAACTCAATTCCCAAATATTTTGTAGAAATTTGTGACCCTCAAAATACTGCGTGGCACTGGCTGTGTGACAAGACACAGATCACCTCAATTCCCAAATGTTTTGTAGAAATTTGTGACCCCCAAAATACTTGCTGGCAGTGACAAGAGACAGATCACCTCAATTCCCAGATATTTTGTAAAAATTAGTGACCCCCAAAATACTGCGTGGTACTGGCTGTGTGACAAGAGACAGATCAACTCAATTCCCAAATATTTTGTAGAAATTTGTGACCCCCAAATTACTTGCTGGCACTGGCTGTGTGACAAGACACAGATCACCTCAATTCCCAGATATTTGGTAGAAATGAAACCCCCCAGACCCCCCTAGTAGCGTGGCAGACCGGCAGTAAGAACACACAACAATAATCTCCTATGAAATCTCCTCTCAAATGTGTGCAGAAGCGCTGCGTAGAAACCTTATATAGTGTGCTGCGGGACTTAGCTCTGTGAGCCCATGATTGGGCAAAATTTGCCTGTCATGGAACTGACGTAGCGCTCCCCACGTCAAACCCCAAGACTTTTATTTCCATGGCGAAAACCCCAAAAGACATAGACCGTTGCTTTGGGGAAGACCTTATGTTCATTTATATTGTGTGGTTTTAAATATGTTTTACATCGTTTGGTTTTAGTTTAATTTAGTTTAGTGAAAAATGACATAGCTTTGGTTTTAAAATACTATATTCCTGTAGGTAAATGTGGTTTTGTATAAAACAGTAAACAAGCTTTGCTGTTGTGTAAATTATGCGTCAGGGATTTTCCCCATTATCTAAGTACATGTTTAATTTAAGGGATCTCTGATAGAGTGTGTGTTTAATCTGATGTGCTGGAACAATAGATGTACAAATGTTATGTGGACTGAAGGCTAAGAGAATGTGAAGAATGTTGATTGTAAATAACTGCCATACCTCATTGTATGGATAGGCTCCTAATTAGTATGTGTATGCAAATTGTGACTGTATACTTCAGCATAAATAGTGGCGTTGTTCATTAAAAGGGTCAGATCATCTGAGTGTTTGAAACATACAGCTCTGCCTGGTGGTGTCATTTCACGTCGGCTATATCTCACCACTACCCAGGAACGGGTCACTCCAACTCCGCAGCAGAACATCGCTTCGCCGCGCCGTTGCGCCACCTTGAATCGGTATCTTGGGATACCGCAACCACCCCGAATCGGGTCCTCGGCTGAGCGCCGTGCCTGCATCTGCAAGGAGACTCTACCGAACCGCGGTTCGCCACGCAGACCGTCTCCAGCCTTTCAATGGTCAGTAGATCCGCTGCCCGAGACGCCGAGTGCCGTGCCACTCGGTAGTCGGGCGGATTTCCACCGTGGGTGCCCCATCTACTCTCCAGATCTCCACCGCCACGTGGTCTTCTACCCAAGCCGCTCGAGACGCCGGGTGCCGTGCCACTCGGTAGTCGGGCTTGGCAACACCAAAGAGGGGGTCAGATAGAGCAGGACCGCAGGCGGATACTCCATTCCGTCACATTGGTGGCAAGCGGTGGGATAGCTCTCTGCACCCCCCAAGAAGACCCTCGCCATGGTGGTGTACAGTCACTACACCAGGGACACCCTACGTGGCATGTTGGAGACTCGGGGAGGAAATCCCGGCAACAAAAATAAGAAAACCCTGGTGAAGGAGCTTCACAGGATGGACCAGCAACTGATAAGCGTCCCCAACCCCGTAGAACCCTGGTTCGAGGTTTACAGCACGCCTGGAGCTTCATCCAAGGAATCTACACCCCTCAGCGATACCTCTTTTGTGATTTACAGCGCGCCTGGAGTTGTAATTGAGGACACCGCACATCCCAGCGACCCTTGGATGGAGGCTTACAGCTCGCCTGGAGCTGCATCCGAGGACGCCACACCCCCAGCGATACCTCTTTTGTGATTTACAGCGCGCCTGGAGTTGTAATTGAGGACACAGGACCCCCGTCCATAAGAGACCGGTTCCAGCGAAGAGTAAGGAGGGCGATGGCCCAGGCCCAGGCGGATGCACCTGGTACCTGGCAGGACGAGCACTGGTGGAAAGATTTTGTCCGCCAGGAGATGTGGAACGAAGCCATTCAACAGGAGGAGGACTGCCCTGAAGAAGCCCTTCCCACTTATACGGAGAGGTTCGAGCACCAGTGGTACTTACGGGTGCCCTTTTTGGGAGCACAGCCCCGAGAGGAATGGCTGACGGAGCTAGGTGAACTGGTCCAGAGCGAAATTATACTGGACACCAGCTACAGAGCCCTCCAGTGGTTTACGTCCCAACTAATGCCCAGCACAGCAGACAGCGGCCCAACAAACGGCTTCGACTACGGCGGCACAGGGCTGCTGTATACAAGGATGGGCAAAGACCCCGGTTTTGGGGACGACACAGAGTGGCGGCGGGAACAACTCCTGGACCTCCGGTATGAGGAACTGGAAGACCTTGACGATGACCGTGAGGCAGAGGAACTGGAGTTTCTGGTTGAGCAGGAATGGGAGCTCGAAAAGGCCTACAAAAGGCTGTTCGACGACGCTCCACAGCTAGGCCTGAGCCCCATTACCTGGGACTGTCTAGCGGAAGAAGCAGACAGCCCAAGTGACACTGAAGTATTGGAGCCCGAGATGCTCCCATGGGTCCCCGTCGGGACCACAGTAGATGAGCCGGCCAGCTCAGAAGAAGCACGGCAGGTGCCAAGCGACCAGAATGGGCCGCGTAAAGGGTCCGAGTGGCCCAGTGAGGAAGTTATCCTCCCACCCCCGCAAGAAGACACTGTGGCAGTGTCCGTTTACCCAGCAGAAGAGCTGGCAACGGGGCAGAGTGCCGCTGGCCTCTGCCCACCCTCCCTCGTCTGCCCCGAGGAGCAGAAGAAGGATTTCCCCGAGCTGCTTATCACGCAGCCGCTTACCCCATCCAACCCACTGGACTTTGTTCCTGTACCCACCTCCCCAGCAGAAGAGCTGGCAACGGGGCAGAGTGCCGCTGGCCTCTGCCCACCCTCCCTCGTCTGCCCCGAGGAGCAGAAGGAGGATTTACCTGAGCTGCTTATCCCGCAGCCGTTGACCCCATCTGACCCCCTGGACTTTGTTCCTGTACCCACCTCCCCAGCAGAAGAGCTGGCAATGGGGCAGAGTGCCGCTGGCCTCTGCCTACCCTCCCTCATCTGCCCCGAGGAGCAGAAGGAGGATTTACCTGAGCTGCTTATCCCACAGCCGTTGACCCCATCCGACCCCCTGGACTTTGTTCCTATACCCACCTCCCCAGCAGAAGATCTGGCAATGCGGCAGAGTGCCGCTGGCCTCTGCCCACCCTCCATCGTCTGCCCTGAGGAGCCGAAGGAGGATTTACCCGAGCTGCTTATCCCGCAGCCGTTGACCCCATCCAACCGCCTGGACGTCATTCCTGCACCCGCTTCCCCAGCAGAAGAGCTGGCAACCGGACAGAGTGCCGCTGGCCTCTGCCCATCCTCCACCATCTGCCCTGAGGAGCAGAAGGGGGATACCCTCGAGCTGCTTATCCCGCAGCCGCTTACCCCATCCAACCCCCTGGACTTTGTTCCTGTACCCACCTCCCCAGCAGAAGATCTGGCAATGCGGCAGAGTGCCGCTGGCCTCTGCCCACCCTCCATCGTCTGCCCTGAGGAGCCGAAGGAGGATTTACCCGGGCTGCTTATCCCGCAGCCGTTGACCCCATCCGACCCCCTGGACTTTGTTCCCACACCCGCTTACCCAGCAGAAGAGCTGGCAACGGGGCAGAGTGCCGCTGGCCTCTGCCCACCCTCTCTCGTCTGTCCCGAGGAGCAGAAAGAGGATACACCCGGGCTGCTTATCCCGCAGCCACTGACCCCACCGGAGATGGAGGACGCCATTCTCCTGCCCGGGGACCCTTCCTCGGCCTTGAACCTCCCAGCCGACGCGCTGGCAATGGGGCAGAGCCTGTTTCAACTCTGCCCATCTCCACACCCCTTTGGCCCGGAGGCCCCATGCAGCCACTGTTTTTTCCAACGGCTGACCAGGGCACTCGGGGCGCGTGCATTTAGCACCCGTTTTTCCCGGGTGCGCGATACCTCTGGAGGTGGTACAGGCGGTTCCCCTCCCCGACCACAGGACCCTTATTCCGGAGGGGGTACCCCCAAAGATTTGTACCCCCAACACGCCAGGCACTGCCGCAAGGACAAATGGAGAAGCCTGGTGGCTCGCCTCCTCCCAACAGACTATGGACCCAGGTATGGACTATTGCTCCAACGACCCCGCGTCGACCCGTTGGGGTCCAACTGTGGCCGTCGGACTCCTTTGGGGAGGGGAGATATGTCATGGAACTGACGTAGCGCTCCCCACGTCAAACCCCAAGACTTTTATTTCCATGGCGAAAACCCCAAAAGACATAGACCGTCGCTTTGGGGAAGACCTTATGTTCATTTATATTGTGTGGTTTTAAATATGTTTTACATCGTTTGGTTTTAGTTTAATTTAGTTTAGTGAAAAATGACATAGCTTTGGTTTTAAAATACTATATTCCTGTAGGTAAATGTGGTTTTGTATAAAACAGTAAACAAGCTTTGCTGTTGTGTAAATTATGCGTCAGGGATTTTCCCCATTATCTAAGTACATGTTTAATTTAAGGGATCTCTGATAGAGTGTGTGTTTAATCTGATGTGCTGGAACAATAGATGTACAATGTTATGTGGACTGAAGGCTAAGAGAATGTGAAGAATGTTGATTGTAAATAACTGCCATACCTCATTGTATGGATAGGCTCCTAATTAGTATGTGTATGCAAATTGTGACTGTATACTTCAGCATAAATAGTGGCGTTGTTCATTAAAAGGGTCAGATCATCTGAGTGTTTGAAACATACAGCTCTGCCTGGTGGTGTCATTTCACGTCGGCTATATCTCACCACTACCCAGGAACGGGTCACTCCAACTCCGCAGCAGAACATCGCTTCGCCGCGCCGTTGCGCCACCTTGAATCGGTATCTTGGGATACCGCAACCACCCCGAATCGGGTCCTCGGCTGAGCGCCGTGCCTGCATCTGCAAGGAGACTCTACCGAACCGCGGTTCGCCACGCAGACCGTCTCCAGCCTTTCAATGGTCAGTAGATCCGCTGCCCGAGACGCCGAGTGCCGTGCCACTCGGTAGTCGGGCGGATTTCCACCGTGGGTGCCCCATCTACTCTCCAGATCTCCACCGCCACGTGGTCTTCTACCCAAGCCGCTCGAGACGCCGGGTGCCGTGCCACTCGGTAGTCGGGCTTGGCAACACCAAAGAGGGGGTCAGATAGAGCAGGACCGCAGGCGGATACTCCATTCCGTCACATTGCCCAATCAGGACTCTGAGCCGTGAATGGCATAGTGTTGAACCTGTCTTGCACCAGACCTGTGGTCAGGTGCAAGGCTGTAGCCAATTACGAGCTTCAGGCCAGTGAAAAAGTGCAATGTGGTCCATTGTGGGCAAACACGCAGCGAACACCCGGAAATGTTCGGAGTTTGCGATCAAACGAACAGGCTATGTTCGTTGCGAACTCCGAACCGATCGAACCGAACAGCTCATCCCTACTTGCTAGTAGGTACTTCGCTGATGTCAAGGTAAGGTGGATAGTTTATTATGTGCATGCTATTGTCCACTGCTTGCGGAGAAGCTGCAGTCTGGTGTACTGGAAGATATGAAGGCAAATTGTCTTTGAGTACAGTAGGTGCGGAGAAGAGACCTTGGTTGAGTGCTTTGGTTGCTGTGACAGGGAGCTGACGTTCTGGAGAGGAATGTGAAGAATCTGAGGCATAAGACACAGCTGAGTGTCTACTGCTACAGTTTCTTTCACTTTCACTAGCAGCCTGTTCTAAAACCTTTAATCTTGCCATGGCCGTGGCATGTTCACTAAGGATGAGCCGAACACCCCCGTGTTCGGTTCGCATTCGAACTCGAACAATTTCAAAAGTTTGAGTTCGAACCGAACTCAATACAAGTCAATGGGACTCAAAATTAGATTTTTAGCGTGCCCTCCAAGAGGGCATATTTATTTTATTTATTTATTTATAAAGGATTTTACCAGGAAGGATACATTGAGATTTCTCTGGTTTTCAAGTATGTCCTGGGATCAAGAACATTGAATGGTTACAGAAACAGAAATACAAAGTAATACAATGCAAGATATTAAGAACAAAACACAAATATACAGATTAACAGAAAAATAAATATGGAGGAAATAAAGTCATTATGTTACATGTTTACAGGCGCATTCTGTATATAGTCACTGTGTTACATGTTTACAGGTGCATTCTGTATATAGTCACTGTGTTACATGTTTACAGGTGCATTCTGTATATAGTCACTGTTACATGTTTACAGGCGCATCTGTATATAGTCACTGTGTTACATGTTTACAGGCGCATTCTGTATATAGTCACTATGTTACATGTTTACAGGCGCATTCTGTATATAGTCACTGTGTTACATGTTTACAGGTGCATTATGTATATAGTCACTGTGTTACATGTTTACAGGTGCATTCTGTATATAGTCACTGTGTTACATGTTTACAGGCGCATTCTGTATATAGTCACTATGTTACATGTTTACAGGTGCATTCTGTATATAGTCACTGTGTTACATGTTTACAGGTGCATTCTGTATATAGTCACTGTTACATGTTTACAGGCGCATCTGTATATAGTCACTGTGTTACATGTTTACAGGCGCATTCTGTATATAGTCACTATGTTACATGTTTACAGGCGCATTCTGTATATAGTCACTGTGTTACATGTTTACAGGCGCATTCTGTATATAGTCACTGTGTTACATGTTTACAGGTGCATTCTGTATATAGTCACTGTGTTACAGGTTTACAGGCGCATTCTGTATATAGTCACTGTGTTACATGTTTACAGGCGCATTCTGTATATAGTCACTGTGTTACATGTTTAAAGGAGCATACTGTATATAGTCACTGTGTTACATGTTTACAGGTGCATTCTGTATATAGTCACTGTGTTACATTTTTACAGGCGCATTATTATTATTATTATTATTATTCTTTATTTATAAAGCGCCAGCATATTCCGCAGCGCTGTACAATAAGCACAGTATAGACAGGGTTACAATACATTGAACAACATTTGACAAACAGTACAGGAGGAGATGAGGCCCTATTCCCGTAGGAACTCACAATCTAGGAGGGTTAGGGTTGGAAACAGGAGGAGAGGACTGTAAGGTGAGAGTGATTGATGATTGCGTCAGTGAGTTGGGTGGTAGGCTTCCCTAAATAGGAACGTTTTAAGGGAGCGTTTGAAGGAAGAGAAGTTAGGGGAAAGTCTGACAGCACGAGGGAGAGCGTTCCAGAGAGTGGGGGCTGTGCGTGAGAAATCCTGCAGTCTATCATGGGAAGAGGCATTCTGAATATAGTCACTGTGTTACATGTTTACAGGTGCATTCTGTATATAGTCACTGTGTTACATGTTTACAGGTGCATTCTGTATATAGTCACTATGTTACATGTTTACAGGTGCATTCTGTATATAGTCACTGTGTTACATGTTTACAGGTGCATTCTGTATATAGTCACTGTGTTACATGTTTACAGGTGCATTCTGTATATAGTCACTATGTTACATGTTTACAGGTGCATTCTGTATATAGTCACTATGTTACATGTTTACAGGCGCATTCTGTTATAGTCACTGTGTTACATGTTTACAGGTGCATTCTGTATATAGTCACTGCGTTACATGTTTACAGGTGCATTCTGTATATAGTCACTGCGTTACATGTTTACAGGCGCATTCTGTATATAGTCACTGCGTTACATGTTTACAGGTGCATTCTGTATATAGTCACTGCGTTACATGTTTACAGGTGCATCTGTATATAGTCACTGCGTTACATGTTTACAGGTGCATTCTGTATATAGTCACTGTGTTACATGTTTACAGGTGCATTCTGTATATAGTCACTGTGTTACATGTTTACAGGTGCATTATGTATATAGTCACTGTGTTACATGTTTACAGGCGCATTCTGTATATAGTCACTGTGTTACATGTTTACAGGCGCATTCTGTATATAGTCACTGTGTTACATGTTTACAGGCGCATTCTGTATATAGTCACTGTGTTACATGTTTACAGGCGCATTCTGTATATAGTCACTGTGTTACATGTTTACAGGCGCATTCTGTATATAGTCACTGTGTTACATGTTACAGGCGCATTCTGTATATAGTCACTGTGTTACATGTTTACAGGCGCATTCTGTATATAGTCACTGTGTTACATTTTTACAGGCGCATTCTGAATATAGTCACTGTGTTACATTTTTACAGGCGCATTCTGAATATAGTCACTGTGTTACATGTTTACAGGCGCATTCTGTATATAGTCACTGTGTTACATGTTTACAGGTGCATTCTGTATAGTCACTGTGTTACATGTTACAGGTGCATTCTGTATATAGTCACTGTGTTACATGTTTACAGGTGCATTATGTATATAGTCACTGTGTTACATGTTTACAGGCGCATTCTGTATATAGTCACTGTGTTACATGTTTACAGGCGCATTCTGTATATAGTCACTGTGTTACATGTTTACAGGCGCATTCTGTATATAGTCACTGTGTTACATTTTTACAGGCGCATTCTGAATATAGTCACTGTGTTACATTTTTACAGGCGCATTCTGAATATAGTCACTGTGTTACATGTTTACAGGCGCATTCTGTATATAGTCACTGTGTTACATGTTTACAGGTGCATTCTGTATATAGTCACTGTGTTACATGTTTACAGGTGCATTCTGTATATAGTCACTGTGTTACATGTTTACAGGTGCATTCTGTATATAGTCCACTGTGTTACATGTTTACAGTGCATTCTGTATATAGTCACTGTGTTACATGTTTACAGGTGCATTCTGTATATAGTCACTGTGTTACATGTTTACAGGCGCATTCTGTATATAGTCACTATGTTACATTTTTACAGGCGCATTCTGAATATAGTCACTGTGTTACATGTTTACAGGCGCATTCTGTATATAGTCACTGTGTTACATGTTTACAGGCGCATTCTGTATATAGTCACTGTGTTACATGTTTACACGTGCATTCTGTATATAGTCACTGTGTTACATGTTTACAGGTGCATTCTGTATATAGTCACTGTGTTACATGTTTACAGGTGCATTCTGTATATAGTCACTGTGTTACATGTTTACAGGTGCATTCTGTATATAGTCACTGTGTTACATGTTTACAGGCGCCTTCTGTATATAGTCACTGTGTTACATGTTTACAGGTGCATTATGTATATAGTCACTGTGTTACATGTTTACAGGTGCATTCTGTATATAGTCACTGTGTTACATGTTTACAGGCGCATTCTGTATATAGTCACTATGTTACATTTTTACAGGCGCATTCTGAATATAGTCACTGTGTTACATGTTTACAGGTGCATTCTGTATATAGTCACTGTGTTACATGTTTACAGGTGCATTCTGTATATTGTCAATATGTTACATATTTACAGGCGCATTCTGTATATAGTCATTATGTTACTTGTTTACAGGTGCATTCTGTATATAGTCATTATGTTACATATTTACAGGCGCATTCTGTATATTGTCATTATGTTACATGTTTACAGGTGCATTCTGTATGTAATCACTATGTTACATGTTTACAGGTGCATTCTGTATTGAAGTATGTTAATAGGGAACTCTTAAGTGACTTTAGACTGGGGGAAGATTTGATGGCGTCTGGGAGGTTATTCCATAATTGTGGTGCTCTGTAGGAAAATGAGTATCGAGGCACTTTCTTTTTGTATTGCAGTATTGCAAGTAAGGTGCTGGTCCTGGATCGAAGGTTATAGGATGAGGGAACTGCGGAGGGAAGCAGCCTATTCAGGTAGGGTGGTAGCTTCCCAGAAATGCTCTTAAACACCAGGCTGGAAAGGTGAAGAGTGCGTTTAGACACCAGCGATGGCCAGTTTAGCTCTCTTAACATGTCACAATGGTGTGTCATGTAGTTACATTGTAATGCAAAGTGGCAGAATGAGTTATACAATGTAGTAAGTTTCTGGAGGTGTGTTTGCGGGGCGGCTGCATACACTACATCTCCATATTCAATAGCCGGCATAAGCATTTGTTGTACAATCTGCTTTCTTACCGCGGGACTCAGGCTGGATTTGTTTCTGTACAGGGCACCTAGTTTGGAGTAGATTTTAGATGAAAGTTTTTCAATCTGGGGCCAAAGGATAGATTTGGGTCTAACCACTAGGGATGAGCCGAGCACTCCCCGAGTTCGGTTCGAGCCCGAACCCGAACTTCCCATTTGTTCGGGATCGAACCTGAACCCCCATGCAAGTCAATGGGGCTGAAAATTCTTTTTTTGGAGTGCCCTCCAAGAGGGCATTTATGCTACATATTTGCCATAAAAGGTGTATGGGGGTCCGAGTAGTGCCCTGGTGGACAGGAAACAAGGACAAAAAGTTTTAAAAAAAACTTTTTAAAGGGACAGTGAGTTTTCCATGAAATAAGGGTTGAAAATAAAAATTAAAAATTCCTTCAAATATCGTGCCTAGGAGGTCCCCATAACCTGCCCGTGAATTGACGGATTTCTAGGATGTATAGAAATATGAAAAACCAAAAAATGACATTTCAAACGACGTTAAATGCTTTTGCTTTAATCTATCCATAAACAACTGCTTGGGGCGGCAGTCTGTATGAAAACAGGAGACATTTTCGGACACGCAGAAAAAGTTTACTGATTTTTTGGCGGTGAAAAGCAGGAGAATGGAAACTTCTAGACCAAAAAGCTGATTTGGAAAGTGAGATAAATGTGAGAATTTTTCTGGTTCGGCTATTTTGACCTAGAATTTTCCATTCTCCAGTCATTCTCCTGAGTTTCACCTTTCTCTGAATAACCCTGTCAGGGTTATTCAGAGAGCGGTGAAGAGCAGGAGAATCACTGGAAAATGGAAAATTCGAGGTCAAAATAGCCAAACCAGAAAAATTCTCCCATTTAGACTAGGGTCAGACTAGCGAATGTTTAACGTGCGTTTAGGCGCACTTAATCACGGCCACACTAGCAGCAAATGACGGCCAATATACGAAGTACGGTCGCACGAAAGTCCGGCTGCGCAACGCAAGTGGAAAATTAACGCATTTTTTTGAGAACGCAGAACCGCTAGTACGGACGTACAGAGTGCGCTGCGTCCACTAGCAGCGTGTGTGCGTGATTTGGAGACGTCAGACCCTGCTCATGTCCGGCCAACATAACGTCCAGACACCCAAAGTTTCCTGGTTTGGATCCGTATAAAATCAAGCACAAAAATGCGCATCGTATGACCGTTTTCGCACAATCCGTGAAAAAATACGGCAATGCGTTCGGACGCACTTTTTGACGGTCGCTGCGAAAAATGCGTTAGTCTGACCCTAGCCTTATCTCACTTTCCAAATCGGCTATTTGTTCTCTTTTCCTGCCATTCTCCTGGTTTTCACTTTTCTCTGAACAACCCTGAGAGAGAGAGGTGAAAGCCAGGAGAACTGGCAAGAGTAGAGAACAATCTAGACCAAATAGCTGATTTGGAAAGTGAGATAAATGGGAGAATTTTTCTGGTTTGGCTATTTTGACCATGAATTTTCACTTCTCCAGTTATTCTCCTGCTTTTCACCGCTCTCTGAATAACCCTGTGAATGTTTAATCCCGAGGTGAAAAATAACATTGCTTTAGATTTTTTTCAAACACCAGTTAAATTCAGCATATTAGGATATTTTAGGGAAATTAATTCTCAAATCTCAATCAGAAGCAGACACCACCCCACCCTCAGTATATTGTACAATGTATCAATTTGATTACCAAACTAAAAACACCTGGTGTTATGCCCGTTTGTGAACAGAGGTCACTTAGAGTTGAATATCTTTCCACATACACATTAGTTTTTAATTCAATATCTAATAAACCATTGCTTATAATAGTCTGCAGTAAAGAGTCTCTTTATTTCCAGATTTTTTAGTATTTTTTTAAGCATTTTCTATACTTTTTTCAAAATTTCTTTTTTTTTTCGAACCCGAACCGAACACGCCCAAAAAGTTCGAAATTCGCGAACTTTCGAACTGCCAAAGTTCGGGTCGAACTCTGAACTGCCCGAACCCGAACAGCTCATCCCTACTAACCACATACCTAGATATTTGAGAGAAGTGACTGGTCAGCATGCCATTTGATTTTGTCCTGACACATAGATGGGGATTTTGCAATTTGTGTAGTTTAGGTTTTGTTCCAAAAAGCATCGTTACCATTTTGTCAGCATTTAGAAAAAGTTTGTTATCTTTGATCCACTTTAATACCCCTGTGAATTGTTCTTGCAGCACGGCCTCCAGCTACAGGAGATCTGGTTTGCTGGTATAGATTACAGTGTTGTCTGCGTACATTAGGGATGAGCTGTTCGGGTTCGGAGTTCGACACGAACTTTGGCAGTTCGAAAGTTCACGAATTTCGAACTTTTTGGGCGTGTTCGGTTCGGGTTCGAAAAAAAAAAGAAATTTTGAAAAAAGTATAGAAAATGCTTAAAAAAATACTAAAAATTCTAGAAATAAAGAGACTCTTTACTGCAGAATATTATAAGCAACGGTTTATTAGATATTGAATTAAAAACTAATGTGTACGTGGAAAAATTATCAACTCTAAATGACCTCTGTTCACAAACGGGCATAACACCAGGTGTTTTTAGTCTGGTAATCAATTTGATACATTGTACAATATACTGAGGGTGGGGTGGTGTTTGCTTCTGATTGAGATTTGAGAATTAATTTCCCTAAAACATCCTAATATGCTGCATTTAACTGTTGTTTGTAAAAAATCTAAAGCAATGTTATTTTTCACCTCGGGATTAAACATTCACAGGGTTATTCAGAGAGCGGTGAAAAGCAGGAGAATAACTGGAGAAGTGAAAATTCTAGGTCTAAATAGCCAAACCAGACAAATTCTCCCATTTATCTCACTTTCCAAATTGGCTATTTGGTCTAGATTGTTCTCTTCTCTTGCCAGTTTTCCTGGCTTTCACCTCTCTCTCAGGGTTGTTCAGAGATAGGTGAAAACCAGGAGAATGGCAGGAAGAGCGAACAATCTGGACCAAATAGCCGATTTGGAAAGTGAGATAAGGCTAGGGTCAGACTAACGCATTTTTCGCAGCGACCGTCAAAAAGTGCGTCCGAACGCATTGCCGTATTTTTTCACGGATTGCGCAAAAACGGTCATACGATGCACATTTTTGTGCGTGATTTTTTACAGATCCAAACCAGGAAACTTTGGGTGTCTGGACGTTATGTTGGTCGGACATGTGCAGGGTCTGACGTCTCCATATCACGCACACACGCCGCTAGTGGACGCAGCGCACTCTGTACGTCCATACTAGCGGTTCTGCGTTCTCAAAAAAATGCGTTCATTTTCCACTTGCGTTGCGCAGCCCGACTTTCGTGCGACCGTACTTTGTATATTGGCCGTCATTGCCCGTCATTTGCTGCTAGTGCGGCCGTGATTAAGTGCGCCTAAACGCACGTTAAAAATTCGCTAGTCTGACCCTAGCCTAAATGGGAGAATTTTTCTGGTTCAGCTATTTTGACCTAGAATTTTCCATTCTCCAGTCATTCTCCTGCTCTTCACCGCTCTCTGAATAACCCTGACAGGGTTATTCAGAGAAAGGTGAAACTCAGGAGAATGACTGGAGAATGGAAAATTCTAGGTCAAAATAGCCGAACCAGAAAAATTCTCCCATTTATCTCACTTTCCAAATCGGCTTTTTGGTGTAGAAAAACCGCCAAAAAATCAGTAAACTTTTTCTGCATGTCCGAAAATGTCTCCTTTTTTTATACAGACTGCCGCCCCAAGCAGTTGTTTATGAATAGATTAAAGGAAAAGCATTTACCGTCAATTGAAATGTAATTCTTTTGGTTTTTACATATTTCTATACATCCTAGAAATCTGTCACTTTATGGGCAGGTTATGGGGACCTCCTAGGCAGTAGGCACGATACAGTTGTGTTCAAAATTATTCAACCCCCACTGAAATTGAGTGTTTTGGCCAGTTTGACATTGATTTTGATCATTCAGTCATCTTGCTTACAATTAAATCAAAGAGGCACGTGTAGGTCAGACAAATATAACATAACATTTATAATGAAATAAGCACAAATGTCTTTTCTGTGCTCACATCATTATCAGTTTTATTCAACCCCCAAGTGACATTCAATCTTAGTACTTGGTACAACATCCTTTTACAGTTATAACAGCTTTTAAACGTGAAGCATAGCTTGACACAAGTGTCTTGCAGCCATCTACGGGTATCTTCGCCCATTCGTCATGGGCAAAAGCCTCCAGTTCAGTCACATTCTTAGGCTTGCGCACTGCAACTGCTTTCTTTAAGTCCCACCAGAGGTTCTCAATCGGATTTAAGTCAGGTGACTGCGATGGCCACTCCAAAATGTTCCAGCCTTTAATCTGCAACCATGCTCTAGTGGACTTGGAGGTATGCTTGGGATCATTGTCCTGTTGAAAGGTCCAAAGTCTCCCAAGCCTCAGTTTTGTGACGGACTGCATCACATTGTCATCCAATATCTCCTGGTACTGAAGAGAATTCATGGTACCTTGCACACGCTGAAGCTTCCCTGTACCTGCAGAAGCAAAACAGCCCCAAAGCATGATTGACCCCCCGCCATGCTTCACAGTAGGCAAGTTGTTCTTTTCTTCATAGGCCTTGTTCTTCCTCCTCCAAACATAGCGTTGATCCATGGGCCCAAACGGTTCTAATTTTGTTTCATCAGTCCACAGAACACTATCCCAAAACTTCTGTGGTTTGTCCAAATGACTTTTGGCATACTGCAGTCGACTCTGCTTATTCTTTGGAGACAGCAAGGGGGTGCGCCTGGGAGTTCTGTCATGGAGGCCTTCATTATGCAGTGTGAGCCGTATTGTCTGAGCTGAAACTTCAGTACCCACATCTGACAAATCTTTTCTCAGTTCCTCAGCAGTCACACGGGACTTTTCTCCACTCTACGCTTCAGGTAGCGCACAGCAGTCGAAGTCAGCATCTTCTTTCTGTCAAGACCAGGTAGCGTTTCAACAGTGCCCTTTGCCTTGAATTTGCGAATGATGCTTCCTATGGTCTCTCTTGGTATGTTTAACATCTTTGCAATCTTCTTATAGCCATTGCCCTTCCTGTGAAGAGTAATCACCTCTTCTCTTGTCTTCCTGGACCATTCTCTTGACTTCACCATGTTTGTAACCACACCAGTAAATGTCTAGAAGGAGCTGAGTATCACAGTCATTTTAAAGCTGCCTAATTGGTGCTTATTATGCTTTATTGCTGCTCCGTGACATCCACAGGTGTTTTCAATACCTGATTGAAAACACTTGAATGAACCTCTGTTCTTCAGAGTGGTAGTCTTTAAGGGGTTGAATAATTGTGTCAATGAAGAGTTCACTAAAGAAACATTTACTACTGTATTACAAAACCAATTGATGTAATTTTAGTTGCATATAGTTCTTTTAAAAGTCCTTGTAGGATTTCATACAATTACAAATGTCACTAAATTCCCTAAAACCCTTTACAGCATTGGGGGTTGAATAATTTTGAACACAACTATATTTGAAGGAATTTTTCGTTTTTATTTTTAACCCTTATTTCATGGAAAACTCACTGTCTCTTTAAAAACATTTTTTTTAAAACTTTTTGTCCTTGTTTCCTGTCCCCCAGGGCACTACCCGGACCCCCATACACCTTTTATGGCAAATATGTAGCAAATATGCCCTCTTGGAGGGCATTCTAAAAAACCGAATTTTCAGCCCCATTGACTTGCATGGGGGTTCGGGTTCGGGTTCAGGTTCGGTCCCGAACAAATGGGAAGTTCGGGTTCGGGCTCGAACCGAACTCGGGGAGTGTTCAGCTCAACCCTAATCTTAACATGTACAGCTTGGAAAAAAGACGAGACAGAGGAGATATGATAGAAACATTTAAATACGTAAAGGGAATCCACAAGGTAGAGGAAGGGAGTATATTTAAAAGGAAACAGAGTAGCAAAACAAGAGGACATAGTCTTAGATTAGAGGGGCAAAGGTTTAAAAGTAACATCAGGAAGCATTATTTTACTGAGAGGGTGGTGGATACATGGAACAGTCTTCCAGTAGAAGTGGTAGAGGCCAAAACAGTGATTGAATTTAAGCAAGCATGGGATAGGCATAAGGCTATCCTAAACAAAAGATAAATCCAGGTAAGGTATCCATGTAATTGGGCAGACTAGATTGGCCGAAACTCGGAGTGTTCAGCTCATCCCTAGCGTACATGTGTAGAGTTGAGGCTTTGCAGACATTGGGCAGATCATTTATGAATATTGTGAATAGCAGGGGGCCGAGTATCGAGCCTTGGGGTACACCGCACGTGACTGGGAGGGGGAGGGAGGAGCTGTCAGAAATGGACACATATTCCGACCGATCAGACACATATGATTGAAACCAGGTTAGCGTGCGATCACCAATACCAGAGTTTTTAAGCTTTTGTAATAAGATGCCATGGTCTACTCTACTGTTTCAAAGGCTTTGGCAAAATCAAGGAAGATGCTCCATTTAGGTTTCCTTGTTCCATGCCAGCCTGGATATCATTGGAAACTTTTAAAAGGGCAGTTGTGGTTGAATGATTTGGACGGAAGCAGAATTGATCTGGGGTTAAATAGTTCCAAAACTGATAATAATCGCGTAATTGATTGTAAACACATTTTTCCAGGATTTGTGACATTACAGGAAGCAATGATATTTTACGGTAGTTGGATACCAAAGTATTGTCTCCACTTTTATGGATAGGTACCACTCTCGCAGTCTTCCAGAGTTTGGGTATATATCCAGTTGCCAGTGATTCATTGATTAGGGTTGTGACAGGTTTTGCAATTGCCGGGGCGCTGATTTTCAGCAGCATTGCTGGGATTTGGTCTGGTGTTTCATTTTTTGGTTACAGAGAAGTTTAGTAACGACACTGACAGGCACTGGTCTAAAACTGAATTTCTCTTTGATAAAGGGTTTTTGCACAGTTGGCCGGATCTGACTTGTGTGCTGCCTTTCTGAATGTGTTTCAATTGCTAGCTTAGCAATCAGGGTGTTGGCGCATCCAACAAAATAGTTAATAAAGGCATTTGCTACATCTACGGGGTGTTGCAGGGGTTGGTTGTTTACTTTGACAGCAGCTGGTTGGGAGTGGACAGGGGGCGATTGTATGTTATTTATAGACATGTGCACAGCACAAAATTTCGTTTTGAACTAATGGATTAGTCCTAAAATGCAATTTATTTAGTTGCTAAAGAAATTAGTTTTCAGTTCTTTAGTATGAAAACTAAATTCATTCATCCAATAACCAATGGATACAATTACTATTGTAGTGGCTCCTCAGAGGGCTGAGATTGCTGCTTGTTACAGGATCTCTCACTCTCAGCCTAATGTGTCAGGCAAAGCTGTTACAGTAACTGACTGCTGCTCATCACAGCGCTCAGAGTTTCCATAAAACTAGTAAATAATATTTTTAGATATAAGAGGTTAGAACAATATTATTTCCTTGTTTTACTGAAATTCTGAGCACTGTTACAGTCAGTTACTGTAACAGCTGAGCCTGATACATTGTACTGAGAGATAATATAATAAGCTGCCGATCTCAGCGCTCACAGCCACTGGATTTAAAGATCTAAAAAAAGGCTCCTCTCTGTATAATGTAGATAACATCCTCCTGCATTAATTAATACCCCTCTCTGTATAATGTATACAACATCCACCTGTATTAATTAATACCCCTCTCTGTATAATGTATAGAACATCCTCCTGAATTAATTAATGTCCCTCTCTGTATAGAACATCCTCCTCAATTTATACCTTTCTCTGTATAATGTATATAACATCCTCCTGCATTAATACCCCTCTCTGTATAATGTATAGAACATCCTCCTGAATTAATACCCCTCTTTGTATAATGTATAGAACATTTTCCTGCATTAATTAATGCCCCTCTCTGTATAGAACATCCTACTGCATTGGCATGTGGAGAGTGCAGAACTTCGGAATGCAATGCTTACAGGAGTGTGAACTTTTACTTAAACTTTGTATCTCTGTGGGGGAGACAGACAGGAATATAAAAGCAGGAGAGAGGGAAAATATTAACGTAAATCAGTCTGACAGCTCAGAGAAGAGATGACTGGTGCAAATTAATTTTTATAATAAAATAAAGCACTTTAAATCCAGGGAAAACATTCAAATAAATCACACTGAAGACTCATAATGACAGAGTAACTGTGAGAGCTGGATACTAAATGTATCAGACGTAAAAAAACCTTTATAACAAGCAGCACTGGGAGAGGAGAGGGACTTTATATAAAACGTGTATTATAGATGAGGAAAGGGGGATAGTGCTCCTGGATAATATAAAATGTATCAGACCTAAGCCCCTATTATGCAGAGCAGGAGGGGAGATAACACACGTTTTATAAAGTCCCTCTCTTCTCCCAGCGCTGCTTGTTATAAAGGGGTTTTTACTTTCCAGCCCTCCTCTGTCATTAGCTTTCAGTGTGATTTATTTGAATGTTTTCCTTCTCCAGCTGCTTTTATCATCTTGTCTGCCTCATAGACATTTTTATTATTATTATTCTTTATTTATAAAGCGCCAGCATATTCCGCAGCGCTGTACAATAAGCACAGTATAGACAGGGTTACAATACATTGAACAACATTTGACAAACAGTACAGGAGGAGATGAGGGCCCTATTCCCGTAGGAACTCACAATCTAGGAGGGTTGGGGTTGGAAACAGGAGGAGAGGACTGTAAGGTGAGAGTGATTGATGGTTGCGTCAGTGAGTTGGGTGGTAGGCTTCCCTAAATAGGAATGTTTTAAGGGAGCGTTTGAAGGAAGAGAAGTTAGGGGAAAGTCTGACAGTACGAGGGAGAGCGTTCCAGAGAGTGGGGGCTGCGCGTGAGAAATCCTGCAGTCTATCATGGGAAGAGGTGATGCGGGGAGAAGCTAGGCGCAGGTCACTGTTTGACCTTAGGGAGCGGGCTGGGGTGTATTTGGTGATTAGTGAGGACAGGTAGTGAGGAGCTGAGTTAGTGAGGGTTTTGTAGGTAAGGATAAGGATTTTGAACTTAATTCTGCAGTGGATGGGGAGCCAGTGACATGCAAGGGTTAAGTAAAGGTTTCCTCTCCTGTGCTGGCTGTCTGTGCTGCGAGTGAGTATTCTGGAGCTCTATCACTGTCTGAGTTTTGGGTAGGGGTTGGGAAGGATTACGCATGCAAACCTTTTCTGTAGTTTTTTGATATTGCGCAGTTTCGTATCTCTTGAGTTATACTAAAACTAAATTATCCCAAATTTCTGACTAAATCGTTTTAGTACTAAAACGAATGCACATGTCTAGTTATTTATGATTTTCCAAAAATTTCTCGGGTTTGATATGTTATTGTTTAAATTTTCATTGAAGTATTGGGCTTTGGCCATTTTTGTTTGCTTTGTGCATGCATTCCGCCATTTTCGGTATTCACAGTGATCGTTCATGGATCCAGTACTCTTGAAATTTGACCAGAGTGAGTCTCTAAGCTGGAACATGTGTGTGAGGTCAGCTGTAACCTAGGGGAGATGGGCCCCTTTGACTCGCACTTTACGCAGCGGGGCATGGGAATTCCAGACTTGCAGGAGCTCAGACTGAAAGTATTCAACTGCACAGTCTAGGTCTGGGATTAGGTTTAGCCTGTACCACGTGAGCCATTTGAGATCATTTAGGAAGGATTCAAGATTAAATTTCTTGAAGGACCTGGTGATTATTACCTTTGGGGGAGATTTTGTGGCCTTTATTTTGCGCACACAGTACACTAGACTAGACATTAGGGATGAGCTGTTCGGTTCGGAGTTCGCATCGAACATAGCCTGTTCGTTTGTTCGCGAACTACGAACATTTCCGGGTGTTTGCCGCGTGTTCACCCACAATGCACCACAATGGACCACAATGCACTTTTCCACTGGCCTGAAGCTCGTAATTGGCTACAGCCTTGCACCTGACCACAGGTCTGGTGCAAGACAGTTTCAACACTATGCCAATCACCGCTCAGAGTCCTGTTTGGGCAAATTTTGCCCAATCATGGGCTCACAGAGCTAAATCTCGCAGCACACTATATAAGGTTTCCACGCAGCGCTTCTGCACACATTTGAGAGGAGATTTCAGAGGAGATAGTTGTTGTGTGTTCTTACTGCCGGTCTGCCACGCTACTGAGGGGGTCTGGGGGGGTCTCATTTCTACCAAATATCTGGGAATTGAGGTGATCTGTCTCTTGTCACTGCCAGCAAATATTTTGGGGGTCACAAATTTCTACAAAACATTTGGGAATTGAGGTGATCTGTGTCTTGTCACACAGCCAGTACCACACATTATTTTGGGGGGTCACTAATTTTTACAAAATATCTGGGAATTGAGGCGATCTGTCTCTTGTCACTGCCAGCAAGTATTTTGGGGGTCACTAATTTCTACAAAACATTTGGGAATTGAGGAGATCTTCTGTGTCTTGTCACTGCCAGCAAGTATTTTGGGGGGTCACTAATTTCTACAAAATATTTGGGAATTGTTATAATCCGTGTGTTCTCACTGGCTGCCACCATCAGGGGGTCTCACTGATTTATAGGCGGTTTCTGAGATTTGTAATCTGTGGCTTCTCACTGCCACCCATCAAGGGGTCTCACTGATTTATAGGAGGTTTCTGAGACTTGTAGTCTGTGCCTTCTCACTGCCACCCATCAAGGGGTCTCACTGATTTATAGGAGGTTTCTGAGACTTGTAATCTGTGGCTTCTCACAGCCACCCATCAGGGAGTCACACTGATTTATAGGAGGGAATTGTAATCTGTGTCTTGTCACTGGCTGCCAGCTATCAGGGGGTCTCACTGAGTTATACCACAGTTGAATCAGAGTTCTGTATATATTTAATCTATATATCACTCACCAGGTCTGAAAGAACATAAAGGACAGGCAGACGTTCCCAGACACAGATAAGAAGGCAAGCAGCCCCTGTGTTGGGAGGCTGTGCCTCTGGTCGTGGTGGACGTGGTGCATCCTCTGCAGGGGCACGCTTGTCCTTTCTAACTGGTGCTGGCCGTCTTCTTAAACAGCAGCAACATACAGAGGATTTGCAGGATTGGCTAACCAGGCCATCCTCATCCTCCGAGTCCTCTGCCAGCCAGGCTTCTAGTGCTTTACAGTCCACCTCAGCTGCCAAAGCATCTAATGCAGCCTCCATGTCCACAGCTACTCCTGCCGTAGCCTCGCAATCACACACGGAGGAGTCAGCTGAATTGTTTGACCACAATGACAGTGACATGCTGCTTGAGGATGCGCAGCAAGTACAGTGCAAGTACAGGATGCAAACACACAGCAGAAAAGTAGGACTAATCTATTAGCCGAAATTTCGGCAGAAACTGGGATTTGCCCAAAATTAAACTCACTAAACAACTTTATTAATACAAACTTTGCAAGAAGACACCAATAAAAAACATTAAATTGAATAAATGACGTGTATCGGATGGGCACTGTGTGGCTATAGCAATGCTGAAGGATGGAATCCTATCCTAAAGCTGTGGTAAACGAACAATACAACCACTCTGACCTACAGACCATTCAAAAGTAGTCATAAGCTCTCAAAAATGGTGGGATACTGATACGTTTAGAGATGTGAATACATTTAAGGATCTAAATCATCAAATTTGGAAATAGATGAAACAAGATAATAAGTTGGCCGTTTGAAACCCAGATAATGTTGACAGGCAGAGATTTAACTTCCGCTACAATTGTAGCAAATAATGGCAACAATAATCATTTAAATCACTTAGACCTATTCAGTGGGTGATGATCAACGTTTAAACAAAATCTGTTTAACCTGGATCAACCAAACGAAATTCAACCACACTCAGAGAGCCATTGAATGGCTTAAATCATTCATTAATTGAGAAGAAAACCCCCATTAACTAGTGCTTTTTAGAATAAATACCCTAGAACAGTTTCTAGGGTTAATTATGCCTCTTTGAGGTATGTAACGTTGCCTACTTTTTGGGCTTTCACCTACATCGATTTGGCTTCGGGTTACCCAGTTTAAAGCATTCGTTCTGTCTATTAAGGACAGATCACGTTGGTTTGGAAGGAGATGTTTGTAAATAATGCGGTTGGTAACAGCACCACGTGATATGTGACCTCCCATTACATCATCAGGGGTTAAACTTCATCCACGTGGTAGTAAACTGCCTACTGGACAGTGATTGGCTGTGTATTTACTTGCCTGCCAGTCTTCATTTAAGGGTGTTGTCACTTTTTGGAGGGGGTGGTCATTTTTTGGAGGGGGTGGTCATTTGCCAGCTTCTATGGGCTATTTAAATCCAAAGCACGAACATGCCAGTTATCTGTTGACAAAGCCGCCGTTTAGTATCGGCGAAACGCGTCCCAACTAATGTAATTGTGTTCCCATTGATGGGAACGATTTTAACAGTTGTGTGTTCATAATTTGGGGTGTGCACATTTGTTTGAGCAGCATTATCATGAAGGTTACTATAGTATTGGTGGTTCCATCCCTCTGCTTTAACAATTGGTAAAAGCAGCGGTTTCTTAGCAGGCTTGTCTGCAAATATCACACTGACCTAATCAGTATGCACTCCCAGTAATAGATGACTACTGCACTTATTTGAATAAGAATTTTTGTTACAAATGGTTCCTGCGCTACTTCTTATGAGTGTGATATACTGAGTTGCATTGATTTAATGGTTCTAAAATTGCATGTTGAACGGACTAATAATTACTGAGCTAATGTGTTCGGTCTAATTTGCATTCTTTGCTGCATATCAACCATTAAGTGAATATTTTGGCTCTGTATGAAGTGCCTTTGAGAGATTGGCTCACTGATTGGCAAATGTAGTGGCCCCTCAGTAGGCTTGTCTGCAAACATATTAACCTTAATTAACATGCAGTTCCAGCAATTTATGACTACTGCATCGATGCATTCATGTAAATAGAGGTTTTTCTTATAACTGTTTTCTGCGCTACTCCTTATGTGTGTGACATTATGTGGTGCATTGACCTAACAGTTCTAAAATTGCATGTTGAACGGTTCAAGAACTATTGAGTTAATGTGTCTGCCCTAATTTGTCTGCAAATATTGTCTGCAAATATCACACTGACCCTAATCAGTATGCACTCCCAGTAATATACTGTATGACTATTGCACCTATTCTGAATAAGAATTTTTGTTTCAAATGGTTCCTGCGCTACTCTTTATGAGTGTGATATACTGAGTTGCAGTGATTCAATGGTTCTAAAATGGCATGCTGAACGGATCAAGAACTATTCAGTTAATGTGTCTGCTCTAATTTGCATCAATTGCTGCACATCAACCATTAAGATATTACTCTGGCTCTATATGAAGTTGGTCTTTGAGAGATCAGTTCACTGATTTACCCTTCCTCTAATTGGATATAGTGATCAATAACCACATGTATTCTAAAAAGCACTAGTTAATGGGGGTTTTCTTCTCAATTAATGAATGATTTAAGCCATTCAATGGCTCTCTGAGTGTGGTTGAATTTCGTTTGGTTGATCCAGGTTAAACAGATTTTGTTTAAACGTTGATCATCACCCACTGAATAGGTCTAAGTGATTTAAATGATTATTGTTGCCATTATTTGCTACAATTGTAGCGGAAGTAAAATCTCTGCCTGTCAACATTATCTGGGTTTCAAACGGCCAACTTATTATCTTGTTTCATCCATTTCCAAATTTGATGATTTAGATCCTTAAATGTATTCACATCTCTAAACGTATCAGTATCCCACCATTTTTGAGAGCTTATGACTACTTTTGAATGGTCTGTAGGTCAGAGTGGTTGTATTGTTCGTTTACCACAGCTTTAGGATAGGATTCCATCCTTCAGCATTGCTATAGCCACACAGTGCCCATCCGATACACGTCATTTATTCAATTTAATGTTTTTATTGCTGTCTTCTTGCAAAGTTTATATTAATAAAGTTGTTTTGCAAGTACAGGATGCGCAGCAAACACGAGGCACAACATCCTCTATGACCAACCGTAGCACTAGCCAGTCCTAGGCATCAGATGTCAGAGCTGCTCCGGTGCAGAGCCCTGTTGTCTCAAAGCACACATGCAGGAACTCTGCTGTCTGGGAGTTCTTTAAGAAATGTGCAGCAGAGCGCACCGTTGCGATTTGTAATCTATGTCAGATGAGGCTGAAGTGTGGGAAAGACCCCGGACGCTTGGGTACAACATGCTTGAGGCGACATATGAACACCTGCCACACATCCCGTTGGCACAAAACTTTGCGTAGGTCCTCCTCCTCATCATCTGTCTCTACCCCCACTGTATGTCCTGCCATGTCATTGCCTACAACCTCCACTGACAGGGATGATGCTACAGTAATGGATGTACCAGCTCCTTCCTCACAATGTGACAACATCCCATCAGCTGAAGATTTACGTAGTCAGATTACGTTGCCCCAGCTGCTGCAACGTAAGAAAAAACATAGTCCCAACCCTCCCCAAGCACAGCGTCTAAATGCCAGCTTAGCAAAATTACTTGCATTGCAGCTGCTGCCTTTCCAGCTGGTGGACTCTGCTCCCTTCTGTGAATTCGCTGAATATGCTGTACCACAGTGGCAGGTTCCAAAACGCCATTACTTTTCACACAAGGCCATTCCAGCACTATACCAGCACGTGGAAGACAATGTTATCGAGTCATTGGGAAAGGCAGTCAGCAGCAAGGTGCATGTGACTTTAGACACGTGGTCCTGCAAGCATGGACAGGGTCGTTACATTTCCTTCATGGCACACTGGGTAACTCTGATTGCAGCTGGGATGGATCCAAGACGGGGCTCTGTGCTGTAGCTTGTTCATCCACCATGCCTCCAGAAAGCTGCTTGTATGAGGTCTGTCTGCTTTACCACCACCACCTCTCCCTCTTCCTCCTCCTCCTCCTCCTCCTCCTTCTGTGTCTCTGGTGAAGTGGCAGTTAAACCGACGCTCGACAGTGTCTACGCAATGGCTCAAGCAAAAAAAAAACCATACTGTGCTTGAGCTGGTTTGTTTAGGGGACAGGAGCCACACCAGGCCAGAAATTCTGTCAGCTCTGCAGGGCCAGGTGCAGAGATGGTTAACACCACGCCAGCTTCAGTTGGGAATGATCGTCTGTGATAATGGCAGCAACCTTCTCTCCACCCTACGCAAGGGTAAATTGATGCATGTACCATGCCTAGCACATGTCCTAAACCTTGTGGTACAGCGTTTCCTAACCAAGTAAACAGGGCTGCCAGAGCTTCTCAGCCAGGCCAGAAAAGTCTGCAGCCACTTCAGACGGTCATTCCCAGCAAGTGTTCGCTGGCAGAAATTCAAAGAGAATTCTACCTTCCCACAAACCATCTGATCTGTGACATGCCCACCAGGTGGAACTCGATATTAGCAATGCTGCAGCTTCTACACAAGCAGCAGAGGGCCATCAACGAGTACCTGTGTGAGTATGGCACAAGGACAGGTTCAGGTCAACTTGTTTTTTTTCCCCCCCCACAGTGGCTGATGATCAAGGATGCATGCACTGTACTGTCACCATTTGAGGAGGCAATGAGGATGGTGAGCAGGGACAGTGCATGCATCAGTGACACAATTCCTTTAGTGTTCCTGCTGGAGCACACTCTGTGGGGAATTATAGATGTGGCTCTAGAGGCAGAGCAGCGAGAGGAAGAGGAGGCCTTCCCTAGCTCTGAAGGCACCAGTCTTTCTGCAGACAGCATTCCAGCGGGTCCTACTCAGATCAGACAGGAGGAGGATGAGGAGGAGGAATATTTAAGTAGTGGGGGCATTGAAGGTGGGGATTTCTCAAGGGAGGGTTTCCTGTGCCCAGAAACACAAGGGCCAGTGCGTGGCTGGGAGGAGGAAGTGCACGATACAGTCATCCTCCTCATTGACCAGGAAGACTCAGAAGCTAATGCCACCTCCAACCTATGCTGCATGGGCTCCTTATAATGCAAAGCCTGCTAAAGGACCCCAGGATTCGTGCTATCAAGGAGAGGGATCATTACTGGTTGGCAACCCTTCTTGATCCACGATACAAGTGTAATTTGCAGAGCTCATCCTGCCCACACAGAGGGAGCACAGGATGAAAAAACTTGAGGACGCTCTAAAGCGACACTTGTGTAACACCTTTCCAGGCACTGGTAGGTTACCAAGTGATGACACACGTGCTTCTGAGGCTGCGGATGATCAGAGGAATAGTGGTGAAGGCCAGGGCTGCTTTACTGATGCATTTTTAAAAATGTTTAGTTCACAATGCCCAGGGACGTCAAATGTAGGCACCCATTGCCAGCGTCTTCACCATATGGTGCAGGACTACCTAGGGGCAAGGGCAGACCTGGATACCTTTCCAGCAGATGATCCACTGGCTTACTGGGTGTTGAGATTGGATCACTGGCCAGAACTTAGCCAATATGCTATGCAGCTACTAGGTTGCTCTTCATCTAGCGTGCTTTCTGAAAGGACGTTCAGTGCCGCTGGAGGTTTTGTCACAGATAAAAGAGTGCGTCTGTCCACCGACTCTGTAAACCGGCTGACATTTATAAAAATGAATCAGTCCTGGATCAGCAGCTATCAATCCCCTGATGCTGAAGTAAAGGAATAGATCAGGGATGTCTTCTGCATTCACAAAACCTCCAGCACTGAACTCTTCCACAATACCACAACAGGGTTACGGTGTGAAGGCACTTGAGTTGCTACCATGAAAGGCGCAATATTTGGCTGCAATGACGCCTGTGCCACATCTTTATCATTTTAATTTTTTGAACCGCAGGGTCCAACCCTGCACTCTTCCACAATACTACAGAGGGGTTACTGTATGATAATACTTGCTGGCCTGGCACCAAAAGCACAATATTTGGGTGCACTGCCACTGATGCCTGTATCAGATTCATATCCTCAGAGGGGTTACGGTGTGACGGCACTGTTGCCGACGCTAAAGGCTGTCGGATATAATCTCTGCATGTGAATACAACACGTTAAATATATTGGACTTCTCAGCCAAGCCTCCAATATGGCAGGGATTATTATTCTGTAAAATTTATACGAGATACAAATATCAATCGTTTATATTTCCTAGAAATTCTCCTAAATTCTTTTAATTGTCTGTGTTTTGCTTTGAAGAATACAATAATCAATAATCGGATAAAAACATATATATATTTATTACACATACAAAAAAGTTTCAAATCTCATATCATAAACAAAGATTTATAAACCACAATCCATCAGCATATAAAAACTAGCTTCACAATATATATATCTCCTGTTTGTAACTGCATATATGATTAATATCATTTACCTTATCAGTTAGTAACTAATACACAAATGATTAATAAACATTTCTGCTTAATAAAACATGCATTTCCCAGAAAACAATGTTTAACCAGCTAGATCTTATAGAGATATATATATATCTATACTACATGGATCAACAAAAGATGAGCTAATTTAATGATAAGTAATAAAACTTATTTAGTGAATCCTCCCCTAATCTCGAGAATTTAACTTCTAATCTTTTGCTTTTTATTTTTAGTTATATAACTCCTTGCTTATTAATTTCAATCACAGTCATTTCCAAATTCACAGTATATATTGGTATCAATCTTACAACAATTTCTTTTAGGATAAATCCTTATGTCAACTTCTTCATATTTCTATCTGTAGAATGGAAATACTTAGATTTTTGGAGCTACCAAGAATCTGAGAAATCTCAGTCTATGTTGCAAGAATATTACAAACATATATAATTACATTAATTCCTTAATTTAAATAGCTCTCATACATTACCTCTCCAATCTGTATTCTAATGCGTCTGTCTTGGAATTCCTGATGTAATATTTTGGAATATGTGAGGATTATCAATATCAGATAATCAATGCATGAGAGTCAGAGATTTGGTGAGAGTCTTGAGTGCATTGTCCCGGAATGGTCTGCTAGCGATGTGTGCTAGCCTCGGAATGCCTCATGTCCGGGAATCTGCATGCATTGTGGTGTGTCTCTGACTGCTATGTGTACTGGACGTCTGAATGCATTGCGGTGTGAGTCTTTGCCTCTCGGAATCTCAGAATGTCAGAATCTCGGAATCTCAGAATGACTGCAACCAACATTGCCGCTTCAGTTATAGTCAATTTGACGTCACTAGCAATATCCTTCATTATATCAAATATAATACTTGCTATCCTCTAGAGGGCAGTATTGCACTTCTTAATTAATTCCACCATTTCTTTTTAATATCCCTATCTCGGGTCAGAGGTCAATCTGACTTAACAAAGACCTTCTCTCTCACCAGTATAGACATTTAGTCTCTCCATCAAAATTAGATTTATGTCCCTCACTCCTTTCTAAGTTACTTACTGAGTCTTTATCAGTTGAATTCTTTTCTCTGGCTAAAGTCAACAGAATCTATTCTTCAATAATTTTACTATTTACCAATTATATACTTATACAATATTTATTGGAACATATATTTCCTACTGTAAATATAATAAAATATACCTTGATTATAAACATATATTTTGTGAATATATTTTACCTTACGAAGATATTAACTCTTATATTCCTATACCCAAAAAACAAAAAAACTTTCTTTTTTTAAAGACTTAAAACAGACCAATAAATTTAATTATGACAGGTCTTAGCACTTAGCTTAGGCATTTTATCACACAAAGACATTTTTAGGTTCCTTCATGTCTGGTATTTTTTAAAACATATCTAAGATCTTACCCAGCCATGAACTCTGTAAAAAAAAAATCTCGGTTCATTTATAACTAGGGAAATTTGGAAAAAGAAAAAGACTGTCATTAAAAACAAAATGGCTACAGGCATCCATTTTACCTTTTTTCCCTTCCAATATACCTGACATAACCCCACTTTGGTTTCATCTGTTCTTTGATCAAATAGAATTGAGGAAAACATACCATATTTCCCCCTTTTACCAATTAGGCTAGGTTTCCACCTTTCGCAACACGTTTTTCTTCTTTCATCCATTTAATAATTGAAGATGCAGTGTTTTTAAACTTCGATGTACATACTTTCTTTGTTAGTACAATCATCAAGACAGTTAGAAACATAATTACTATACAAATCACAATCTCTGTAATCTTTGGCCCGCTATAAGCAGATAGCAATTGATGATCAAGCTGTGAATACATTGGAGCATAAATTGTTAGATTATCTTTTTCTTTTATTAGACGTTCAATAGTATGGTCAGGCTAGTTCTTTAGCAAAGATTTCAAATCTGGATTCATGGGTATCTCTTGCCCTTGGAATACGACAACGATTTGTATCTCGTCATACCAGACTTCATTTATAAAAAGTAACTTCTCCGATAACAACTCTTGATTCTTTAGGAACTTTCACGAGAATCACTGGTGTAGGAATCAACACTTTCTTGTCTTGTACCAAATCCTTCCGGTAAACATTTGCTTCTTTTTCTGCATAAAACAGCGGTTGCAATAAAATATGCAGCAAATCTTTTCCTTCGGTGGTTCTTGTACATAGCACTCAACGGTATCCTGGCTTTATCCAGCATGTCTTTCAGGCTTGCATGAGCTTGATTCGCATGGGACTTGAGCATTGGATCCACTTGGAATTGTGCGGAAAAACGTAGAATTTCCAGATAGTCACGGTCTCCTTGGTGGTCCGATTCATCTTTGCGGATTAAGCATCGCAGTTCGGATTAACCACTTTTCTCAATTTCTGTTGAAAGAAAGAGTATAAATAACCATTCATAGACTAGCGATCTCACTCAAATTCCCTATAGATACTCTGATCTCTGATTAAAATTAATTAACCGTACGGATCTAGTCTATCTACTAGCTTGAGTTAAACATCTGAATGCTGGGAAGAAGAATCACATGTTAATTAAAACATCACTTCACATGATATCAGTTAAGTGTCTTCTGTTGTTCCATCTTCACATTCTGAGGTGATCTAGGATGACAATCATGCAATTGAGCTTGGCAGTTTTATTTCTTCTAGAAATACATAACATACATTTTCCAATAACATTATGACTGTCTCCGTCATTATCTAGATCTGTTATCCACTCATCTTGAGGATTTGGGTATCTGATCACCTTAAGGATACTATGTCCATTTGGTTCTGTCTCCCTCTTGTGGAGGTGAATAATTAGCCCGTCATTTTCCAGACATATATCTCGAATTCTCTCGGTGGGAACACATATGGTGTTATCCTCCTACTCTCCTGAAGTCAGGGGCTTTGGCCTTAAGAAAGAGATATCAGGTGTCTGGCTATTTCTGAAGTGGACTTCAATAGAATCCGGCCTTTCCTCAATCACGTGGCAGTTACGCTGAGTGTGATGGGATTGGGATCTATCGTAGCTGATTGGAACATTTACTTAGGACCAAATAACCTCCTTGATAAAATCAATGATTGGATTTAACCTTTTGAGAAGGTCCATTCCAATAATTAGGCGATTTTGGGGCAGATCCACGATAAGCGTTGGATGCCGAATTACTTTATTCCCCAATTTAAAATCCAATTTAGCTGTGCCCAGAACTTTCAGAGATGTGCCACTCACACTCACTAGATTAGCATTAGATTTATCTAATCTAGGCTTCCTGGAGGACAGTTTTTGGACCTGTTCAAAATAATTACCTGATATTAACGTAACCAGGCTTCCAGTGTCTAGCAAGGACGGAATATGTGGTAAATTATCTTGTAATTCTACAGTAACATAATATTGGTCTTCAATGTCAGGCTAATCCACCTCACCCGCCGCTCTGTCTCTGCCACTCCCCTCTGCGAGTCCCTTCACTGGCTCCCCATCCACTGCAGAATTAAGTTCAAAATCCTTATCCTTACCTACAAAACCCTCACTAACTCAGCTCCCCACTACCTGTCCTCACTAATCACCAAATACACCCCAGCCCGCTCCCTAAGGTCAAACAGTGACCTGCGCCTAGCTTATCCCAGCATCACCTCTTCCCATGATAGACTGCAGGATTTCTCACGCGCAGCCCCCACTCTCTGGAACGCTCTCCCTCGTACTGTCAGACTTTCCCCTAATTTCTCTTCCTTCAAACGCTCCCTTAAAACGTTCCTATTTAGGGAAGCCTACCACCCAACTCACTGACGCAACCATCAATCACTCTCACCTTACAGTCCTCTCCTCCTGTTTCCAACCCCAACCCTCCCAGATTGTGAGTTCCTACAGGAATAGGGCCCTCATCTCCTCCTGTACTGTTTGTCAAATGTTGTTCAATGTATTGTATTGTAACCCTGTCTATACCGTGCCTATTGTACAGAGCTGCGGAATATGCTGGCGCTTTATAAATAAAGAATAATAATAATAATAATGCTATGCAATTTACAGAGAAATTTAGAGTGAGATTTGAAATTAGGTTTTGTACAGATTTTACCAACTGATTTTACTCTCTCAAACATGATTTTGGCAGCTGTGCTGTCCATTTCGGATCCAGTCTTCTCAGCTTGCTCGCACTTAGTCTGGAGAGATAAAATACATTTTCTTTCTCTTTGCAAGGAAGGGTTTAAAATCTCATCAACCATACAAACATTTGTATTAATCATTTCATCATCACTTTCTGGTAAATTGTCATGGATACTGGTTACTTCATCAGAAACATCATCTAGTCACTGGTTGGGTGGAGCTGCAGGTGTTGCATTGCTTACAACCTGACCAGGGTTTTTTCCAGTCATTAACTGAGTGATCTGATCCAGTTTTTCTGTCAGCACACGGAAATTTTCCTGCATTTGACCAATACGCTGGCGTACATTATATCTCCGCTTTCTATTCGTCCTTGGGGACAAACCTTGAGCATTATCAGACTCAACAGATTCAGTTTTACCTCTGGTCGCTTCCTGTCTAGGTACATTTTCCCTTGATTTAACCCACTGACTTCGAGGTACCCATTGCTTCCTAGATTGAAATTTACTTCCTGAATTTTCTCTGGCAAACCCTTTTTCCTGATCTGGCTTGGATTTTTCCATTTTAGGTATGGAGTCACGCAAAAATTCCGCATAACTCTTTTTCTGGGACTCAAATTTAATATCACCCTTTTTAACGTGAGTTTCCGCAATTTCCTCAGGTGAGTTTTTCACTCTTTTCCCCTGAGTTTCTTCACTATATTCAAATACAGTAAATAGGGTCATACTTTCTTTTAGTACCCAATCCAAACCATTTCTCGGGTCATAATCTCTTGCCAAAATAACCTTTATTTTATTTGGCAATGTGTCATAAAATAATTGGATAAATTCAGGGTTTTCAAAATCTGGGTTTCTTTTAGCCAAGCTGTACGCATTTTTAAGGACTGAAAGAAATTCACGGGGGCTTTGATTAGGTCTGCATTTTAGAGTTAAAATTGCTCTTTTCGCAGCTAGACTGGTGCGGTGAGGCCCAAATTCAGATTTGACCTCGGAGACTATTTTACTCCAGTTACGTATACCAGATTCTTTCAAAGACTGAAAAAAATACCTAGGTTTGCCTTCAAAGACCCATGGGATAAATTCAATTTTCTGAGCATCTGAAGTAATATCTAAAATAGACAATGCTTCTTCAAACCTGTCTAAATGGTTTATTATTTTTGGCGATCCCTTTTGGTCAAAGATACCTAATGAATTTTTTTTAGAAATGGACGATTTTCATTAAATCCTGTACTTTATGAGATTTCTTAATAGGCCGTGGCTGGCTAGAGTGATGTGATTTGAAATACTCCTGGCTTCACTCTTTTTTCACCATGAGATTTAGTTTCACTTTCGCATTCACTCTCTTCACTCTGGAGCGATCTGTCAGACTTTGAGTTATAACTCAAAGCTTTCAAAGGAAACTTCTCTAAAGAAGGATGTTTAACCCTTCGAGCATCAGCTTCAAAGGAAGGAGGTTTAACCCATCGAACATCAGTTTCAACCTGACATAACTCATCAGCGAATTTCTCTTGTTCGCGTTTCATTCTCGCCAATTTTGCATTCAGCTCCTTATTTAATTTGGATAATTGATCACTCTCATCTTGCCATTGATCTTTCCCTTTTGCACACACTTTCAACTCCATTATCATTCGTTCTGACTCATCTTTTAATTTATTTACGGTATCATGCAAGTCACAATTTTTATTTTCTAAGCTGTATCTGGTTTCTTTGTCATCATTCAATCTCTTGTTCATTTCTGCGATCAAGTATATGCATTCAGGCACAATTTTTAAAACAAAAATCTCTTTGGCTTTTTTATTTGTGGCTGCACTTATCTTTCGCAAACATTCAAGAAAATTTGAGTGATCTGACCAGATTGAATCAGCATAACTAGAAACATTTGATTTCAATTCCTTTATCCAATCAAATAAATTGTCTGTGACGTGTAACTTGTCCTTTTGATAAGACATAACATCTATCAATACTATTTGATCTGCATGTATCTGTACATCTTCCTGAGTCTCAGATTCTGACTCTGACATTTTTACACTGTTTAGTAGACAACCATAAAACCACAAGTCAAAATACAACAAGGAGTCAAAATATATATATATATTATTATTATTATTCTTTATTTATAAAGCGCCAGCATATTCTGCAGCGCTGTACAATAGGCACAGTATAGACAGGGTTACAATACATTGAACAACATTTGACAAACAGTACAGGAGGAGATGAGGGCCCTATTCCTGTAGGAACTCACAATCTGGGAGGGTTGGGGTTGGAAACAGGAGGATAGGACTGTAAGGTGAGAGTGATTGATGGTTGCGTCAGTGAGTTGGGTGGTAGGCTTCCCTAAATAGGAACGTTTTAAGGGAGCGTTTGAAGGAAGAGAAGTTAGGGGAAAGTCTGACAGTACGAGGGAGAGCGTTCCAGAGAGTGGGGGCTGCGCGTGAGAAATCCTGCAGTCTATCATTGGAAGAGGTGATGCGGGGAGAAGCTAGGCGCAGGTCACTGTTTGACCTTAGGGAGCGGGCTGGGGTGTATTTGGTGAAATGGCCGAATTCTGGAAATATTATGCAGTTGGTATCGGCAGGAGGAGGAAAGAGACTTGATGTGGGGGATGAAGGAAAGAGCAGAGTCAAGTGTAACTCCAAGACAGCGAACTTGGTTTGATGGGGAGATGGTGATACCCTCCACCATGATAGAGAAGTCAGGAGGTGGGGAGGCATTGGAGGGAGGAATAAGTAGGAGTTCAGTCTTTGACATGTTGATCTTTAGGTGGTGGGAGGCCATCCAGGAGGAGATGCCAGATAAACAGTCACTGACTTTTGAAAGGACAGGGGGAGAGAGATCAGGGGTAGAGAGGTAGATCTGAGTGCCATCAGCGTAGAGGTGGTAATTATAGCCAAAGCTGTTGATGATTTTGCCCAGGGAGGAGGTGTAGATGGAAAAGAGCAGAGGACCAAGGACAGAGCCTTGAGGTACACCAACAGATAGAGGCAATGAAGAGGAGGAGTTACCAGCAAAGGACACACAGAAGGACCTGTTGGATAAATAGGAGTCAACCCAAGCAAGTGCAGTGTCACCGAGACCCAGAGAGTTGAGGGTCTGTAGAAGGAGGGGGTGGTCAACAGTGTCAAAAGCAGCCGAGAGGTCAAGCAGGATGAGAATAGAATAGTGGCCGTGTTTTTTTAGCAGTTAGGAGGTCGTTGGTGACTTTGAGGGCAGTTTCAGTTGAGTGTAGGGGAAGGAAGCCAGATTGCCAGGGGGTCAAGTAGGGAATTGGAGGACAGGAAGAGGGAGAGGCAGTTGAAGACTAGTTTTTCTAAGAACTTAGAGGTAAAGGGAAGCAGGGATACATATATATATTTTATCTCTGTCTAATCAGACAATACTGACAATTATATTCCAAACAAAAACTACAATCTAAACAATTGCCTCCAATTTGTCAGATATAATCTCTGCACGTGAATACAACACGTTATATATATATTGGACTTCTCAGCAGCTTGCCTCCAATATGGCAGGGATTTATTATTCTATAAAATTTAGACGAGATACAAATATCAATCGTTTATATTTCCTAGAAATTCTCCTAAATTCTTTTAATTGTCTGTGTTTTGCTTTGAAGAATACAATAATCAATAATCGGATAAAAAAAAATATATATATTTATTACATATACAAAAAAGTTTCAAATCTCATACCATAAATAGGGATGAGCTGTTCGGGTTTGGACGGTTCGGAGTTCGACCTGAACTTTGGCAGTTTGAAAGTTCGCGAACTTCGAACTTTTTGGGTGTGACATAAAAAAATACAAAGAAATAAAGAGACTCTTTACTGCAGAATATTATAAGCAACGGTTTATTAGATATTGAATTAAAAACTAATGTGTACGTGGAAAGATTATCAACTCTAAATGACCTCTGTACACAAACGGGCATAACGCCAGGTGTTTTTAGTCTGGTAATCAATTTGATACATTGTACACTATACTGAGGGGGTGGGTGGTGTCTGCTTCTGATTGAGATTTGAGAATTAATTTCCCTCCTAAAACATAATAATATGCTGCATTTAACCCTTTCGCTGCTGAGGCTATTCACACCTCTGTGCTGAGGTCATTTTTACCGCTTTCACTCATCATGTTTAACCGCGTTTTGTAGCCATATTTTGATATATGACCCAGACATATTATATATCGTTCTTTCTGGCAGACTTGGCAGATTCATAATATGTCATTATTATATGTATACGTTATGTCATGTCTGTATATTATAACAAAAAATGCAATAAAATTAGAATTTTCAATAATTTATTATGTGTAAAGTTTTTTTTTCACATTTTAACATGCGATCGTTTGCGGTTATATTTTGTATGGGGTGCGCTTGTTAAAAAAATTTGAAATGTGGTCTCGATACATTTTTTTGGGGGGAAAATTTCACTTTTTTTAACAAACGCACCGCATACAAAAATTGTTAGTGCAGCATTATTGTTCACATTATAATTGAAATGGGAACAATATTGCTGCATTAACAAAACAAAAACAAACAAAAAAACCTGTTTCCTTTTCTTTTAGAATTTTTTTTAAATATTTTTCATGCTCATGTTTGGTATCCGTGGAAAGGCCATGCTCTGGTCGATCCAACGATATCAAACATTAACCCCTAGCTGCCACGGATCGGGAGATAGGGGGTTCATTGGAACCCCCTATCTCCACCATTGGTGGCAGCTAGGGGTTAACTCCAGGACTGGCGTCATCGTGCTATGCAAGATGACGCCAGTCCTCAGGGGGAGTTCCAGGGGGAGCTCCAGTGGAGGATCACTATCCAGCGCTTTTCAGCGCCGATTCGTGATCCGGCTCCCCAGGGGTTAATCACAGCCACCGTTTGGAAGGGCAGGCTGTGCCCTTCCAAACTGTGCCTGGATTAACCCTCTGCCCCCCGACGATCGGGAGGGAGAGAGGTCCGCAC
This sequence comes from Leptobrachium leishanense, assembly GCA_009667805.1. Taxonomy (NCBI): domain Eukaryota; kingdom Metazoa; phylum Chordata; class Amphibia; order Anura; family Megophryidae; genus Leptobrachium; species Leptobrachium leishanense. The sequence continues at coordinate 460,658,913 of CM019064.1, read as the reverse complement.
CTGAATTAGATGTCATCGCGCCGCCGCGATGACATCTAATTGCTCCGCCGGGGCTCTGGTGTGCTGGGCTGACATCCAAGATGTCAGCCCGCACCGGGGGGGTGCAGCAATCCACCGGAATCTGATGGATTGATGCCTCCTGTGCATGGACACGCTCAACGCGTCCATAGCACAGGAGAACCACTTGGCTGGACATGCTGAGCGCATCCATAGCAGCCAAGTTGTTAACTGGTGTTTGAAAAAAATTCAAAATAACATCTAAAGCAATGTTATTTTTCACCTCGGGATTAAACATTCACAGGGTTATTCAGAGAGCGGTGAAAATCAGGAGAATAACTGGAGAAGTGAAAATTCGAGGTCAAAATAGCCAAACCAGAAAAATTCTCCCATTTAACTAAATTTCCAAATTGGCTATTTGGTCTAGATTGTTCTCTTCTCCTGCCAGTTCTCCTGGCTTTCACCTCTCTCTCAAGGTTGTTCAGAGAAAGGTGAAAACCAGGAGAATGGCAGGAAAAGATAACAATCTGGACCAAATAGCCGATTTGGAAAGTGAGATAAGGCTAGGGTCAGACTAACGCATTTTTCACAGCGACCATCAAAAGGTGCGTCCGAATGCATTGCCTTATTTTTTCACGGAATGCGCAAAAACGGTCATACTATGCGCATTTTTGTGCGTGATTTTTTACGGATCCAAACCAGGAAACTTTGGGTGTCTGGACGTTATGTTGGCCAGACATGAGCAGGGTCTGATGTCTCCAAATCAAACACACACGCCGCTAGTGGAAGCAGCGCACTCTGTACGTCCGTACTAGCGGTTCTGCGTTTTTGAAAAAATGCATTCATTTTCCACTTGCGTTGCGCAGCCGGACTTTCGTGTGGCCGTACTTCGTATATTGGTACAGTCTGACCCTAGCCTAAATGGGACAATTTTTCTGGTTTGGCTATTTTGACCTAGAATTTTCCCTTCTCCAGTCATTCTCCTGCTCTTCACCGCTCTCTGAATAACCCTGACAGGGTTATTCAGAGAAAGGTGAAACTCAGGAGAATGACTGAAGAGATAATTCTAGGTCAAAATAGCCTAACCAGAAAAATTCTCCCATTTTTCTCACTTTCCAAATCGGCTATTTGGTCTAGAATTTTCCATTCTCCAGTCATTCTCCTGCTTTTCACCGCCAAAAAATCAGTAAACTTTTTCTGCGTGTCCGAAAATGTCTCCTCTTTTCATACAGACTGCCGCCCCAAGCAGTTGTTTATGGATAGATTAAAGGAAAAGCATTTACCGTCATTTGAAATTTAATTTTTTGCTTTTTACATATTTCTATACATCCTAGAAATCCGCCACTTCACGGGCAGGTTATGGGGACCTCCTAGGCACGATATTTGAAGGAATTTTTCGGAAAACTCACTGTCCCTTTAAAAACGTTTTTTTTTTACTTTTTGTCCTTGTTTCCTGTCCCCCAGGGCACTACCTGGACCCCCATACACCTTTTATGGCAAATATCTAGCATATATGCCCTCTTGGAGGGCACTCTAAAAACCGAATTTTCAGCCCCATTGACTTGCATTGAGTTCGAGTTAGGGTTCGGGTTCGAATCCGAACATTTGGAAAGTTCGGGTTTGGCTCCGAACCGAACTCGGAGAGTGTTCGGCTCATCCCTAATCATAAACAAAGATTTATAATCCACAATCCATCAGCATATAAAAACTAGCTTCACAATTTATATATATCTCCTGTTAGTAACTGCATATATGATTAATATCATTTACCTTATCAGTTAGTAACTAATACACAAACATTTCTGCTTAATAAAACATGCATTTCCCAGCAATCAATGTTTAACCAGCTAGATTTTATAGATATATATATATATCTCTATACTACATGGATCAACAAAAGATGACCTAATTTAATGGTAAGTAATAAAACTTAATTAGTGAATCCTCCCCTAATCTCGAGAATTTAACTTGTAATCTTTTTATTTTTATTTTTAGTAATATAATTCCTTGCTTATTAATTTCAATCACAGTAATTTCCAAATTCAATATATATATTGGTATCAATCTTACAACAATTTCTTTTAGGATAAATCCTTATGTCCACTTCTTCATATTTCTATTGCAGAATAGAAATACTTAGATTTTTGGAGCTACCAAGAATCTGAGAAATCTCAGTCTATGTTGCAAGAATATTACAAACATATATAATTACATTAATTCCTTAATTTAAATAGCTCTCATACATTACCTCTCCAATCTGGATTTTCATGAGTCCGTCTTGGAATTCCTGATGTAATATTTTGGAATATGTGAAGATTATCAATATCAGATAATCAATGCATGAGAGTCAGATTTGGTGAGAGTCTTGAGTGCATTGTCCCGGAATGGTCTGCTAGCGATGTGTGTTAGCCTCGGAATGCCACATGTCCTGGAATCTGGATGCATTGTGGTGTGTCTCTGACTGCTATGTGTACTGGACGTCTGAATGCATTGCGGTGTGAGTCTTTGCCTCTCGGAATCTCAGAATGTCAGAATCTCGGAATCTCAGAATGACTGCAACCAACATTGCCGCTTCAGTTATATTCAATTTGACGTCACTAGCAATATCCTTCATTATATCAAATATAATACTTGCTATCCTCTAGAGGGCAGTATTGCACTTCTTAATTAATTCCACCATTTCTTTTTAATATCCCTATCTCGGGTCAGAGGTCAATCTGACTTAACAAAGACCTTCTCTCTCACCAGTATAGACATTTAGTCTCCATCAAAATTAGATTTATGTCCCTCACTCCTTTCTAAGTTACTTACTGATCAAGTTACTTACTGGTTTATCAGTTGAATTCTTTTCTCTGGCTAAAGTCAACAGAATCTATTCTTCAATAATTTTACTATTTACCAATTATATACTTATACAATATTTATTGGAACATATATTTCCTACTGTAAATATAATAAAATATACCTTGATTATAAACATATATTTTGTGAATATATTTTACCTTACGAAGATATTAACTCTTATATTCCTATACCCAAAAAACAAACTATCTTTTTGTTTTAAAGACTTAAAACAGACGAATAAATTTAATTATGACAGGTCTTAGCACTTAGCTTAGGCATTTTATCACACAAAGACATTTTTAGGTTCCTTCATGTCTGGTATTTTTTAAAAAATATATAAGATCTTACCCAGCAATGAACTCTGTAAAAAAAAATCTCAGTTCATTTCTAACCAGGGAAATTTGGAAAAAGAAAAAGACTGTCTTTAAAAACAAAATGGATACAGGCATCCATTTTACCTTTTTTCCCTTCCAATATACCTGACAAGGCCCAATTTTTAAAGCACCTATTATTACTTTCATCCAAAGCCTGCATAAATTTCACAATAATTTAGCCAAAAAATCCCTAAACTTTTTCTACGTGTCCGAAAATGTCTCCTCTTCTCATACAGACTGCCGCCCCAAGCAGTTGTTTATGGATAGATTAAAGGAAAAGCATTTACCGTCTTTTGAAACGTAATTTTTTTTGTTTTTACATATTTCTATACATCCTACAAATCCGCCACTTCACAGGCAGGTTATAGGGACCTCCTAGGCACGATATTTGATTTTTAACCCTTATTTCATGGAAAACTCACTGTCCCTTTAAAAACTTTTTTTAAAAACTTTTTGTCCTTGTTTCCTGTCCCCCAGGGCACTACCCGGACCCCCATACACCTTTTATGGCAAATATCTAGCATATATGCTCTCTTGGAGGGCACTCTAAAAATCTAACTTTCAGACCCATTGACTTGTATTGAGTTCGAGTTCGAATTCGAACATTTGGAAAGTTCGAGTTCGAATGCGAACTGAACTCGGGGGTGTTCGGCTCATCCCTACTAGACATGTGCACAGCACAAAACTTTGTTTTGAACTAATGGATTAGTCCTAAAATTTAATTTATTTAGTTGCTAAAGAAAGTTGTTTTCAGTTCTTTAGTATGAAAACTAATTTCATTCATCCGAAAACCAGTGGATACAATTACTATTGTAGTGGCTCCTCAGAGGGCTGAGATCGCTGCTTGTTACAGTATCTCTCACTCTCAACACAATGTGTCAGGCAAAGCTGTTACAGTAACTGACTGCTGCTCATCACAGAGCTCAGAGTTTCAGTAAAACTAGTAAATAATATTTTTATATATAAGAGGTTAGAACAATATTATTTCCTTGTTTTTACAGTGTAACGGTGCGCTAATGGCGCTACCCTGGAGTAGCGTTTATTTGGATTCTTTAGGACAGATTCATAAACACCGACAGCAGGAAAAGACTGTAATTATTATTATTATTATTCTTTATTTATAAAGCACCAGCATATTCCGCAGCCTTGATTCTCAAACCAGGGAGGTACTACAAAAAAACTAATTACCACCTCAGCGCCAAATGGCTTTGTGGCCATGAGGTCGCTGAGCAAAAACACATTAACTATCTGTGCACTGATACAATGACATAACATGATACAAGAACAGCATGAACACGATAGGTATACAGATTGCTGAATATCAATGGTTGTGAGAACTGATGCACAAAAAACAGATGCATAACTTTACTGTTTTGAGACATACAGAGTGGGAACTTACATAGTTCAATAGCCTGCAGGGAAGGCCTTCAATCAGAGATTGGATTCTGTATGTACTCAGCTATACAGAGGGGGAACACACAGTTCAATAGCCTGCAGGCTGTAAGGATATAAGGGTCACCAGCACGCAGGACAAAACCAGAAAGGCAAGAGAAAGGACCCTAAACTGAGAAGCTGGTCCTTAGAATGGCCAGGTACTAATCTAGAATACACAGAAGTACAGATCAGGGACAGGAGAGATATCGTAGTATAAACAAGCCAGAGGTCGGTACACGAGGTAAACATATGCCAAGGGATAAACAGAAAACAGTCAAAATACAAGCCAGAAGTCAAACCAGAAAATCAATAATCATAAGCTGTAGAAACGCGCTGAAGGCTAGAAATAACCACGTCAGGGCTCAGAGCACAGACTGGAACTGATATTTAAAGGCCTAGATCCCTGACCAGGTGTGGCATACAAAGTGGCCTGATTCAAAGACTGGCGCCCTCTCTGTTGGGAAGGCCGTACTGCAGGAGCAGTAGCAGGCATGACAGTACCCCCCCTCCACGAGCGCCCTCCGGGCGCCGAGATCCCGGAGCAGTGGGATGAGAACGGTGAAAGGCACGGACCAGACGGGGGGCATGGAGATCAGAAGTTGGAACCCATGAGCGTTCCTCCGGGCCATACCCTCTCCAGTGCACCAAATATTGAAGACCACCACGGGAATGACGGGAATCAACAATGGACTGGACCTCAAATTCTTCTTGTCCCTGGACCAGTACAGGACGTGGTCGAGGAATAACAGTGGTGAACCGATTGCACAGAAGGGGCTTCAACAAGGAGGTGTGAAAGGTATTCGGTATACGGAGGGTATGAGGTAGGTCCAGCGCATAACTGACTTCGTTGATACGTCTTAGGACTTTGAATGGACCAATGTACCGCGGAGCAAATTTCATTGATGGCACACGTAACTTAATGTTACGGGTAGACAACCAGACTCTCTGGCCTGGAACATAGGAAGGACCCATCCGCCTATGCCTATCTGCATAGGTCTTCTGTTGGACTGCAGCGTGACAGAGGTTGGAACGTACCAAAGTCCACACTTTATGAAGAGACTGAACATAGGAGTCCAAGTCAGGAAGACCAGTGTCAGCACTAGGGGATGGCAAAAAAGTAGGCTGGAAACCATGGGCAACATAAAACGGGGAGTGACCAGACGAGGCATTAACATTACTGTTCAGAGCAAATTCAGCCCAAGGAAGCAAAGATACCCAATCATCTTGCCCTTGAGAAGAGAAGCTACGAATGTAGTTCTCACTAGACTGATTGGCACGTTCGGCAGCTCCATTGGACTGTGGGTGATAAGCAGAAGAAAATGATACTTTAATACCCAACTGTGAACAGAAATTTCTCCAAAATCTAGAAATGAACTGTGGACCCCGATCAGAGACAATTTCATGAGGCAAACCATGTAATCTGAATACCTCTTTGGCAAATATGTTGGCTAGACCTTTAGATGTTGGCAATTTCTTGAGAGGAACCAGATGAACCATTTTAGTAAAGCGATCAACAATGGTCAAAATCACTGTATGCCCTTCAGAAGGTGGCAAATCTACTATGAAATCCATAGAAATATGTGACCATGGTTTGTCAGGGATGGCTAGTGGTTGCAATAGCCCTGCAGGACATTGAGTAGAGGCTTTGGATTGTGCACATACCACACATGCCTGTACATATTCTCTCACATCCTTGGCAATGTCTGGCCACCAGTACATCGGTGTAAGGGCTGACAATGTCCTTTTTATACCAGGATGACCGGCTGGCCTGGAGGCATGATAACAAGAGAGTAGTTCCTTTCTTTCTGCGTCAGGAACAAACAACTTGTCAGAAGGAGTCTCAGGAGGAGCTGTACTTTGCATAGCTTGGATACGAGTAAGGAGTGTAGAAGTAAGGGTGAGATGAGTAGCTGCCACTACTCTCTCCAGAGGAACAATCGACTCCACTGGTCTATCTTGCTGTTCTGTGACCTCAAACTGCCTGGAAAGCGCGTCTGCCTTCGCATTTCTGTTACCGGGCCTATAGGTGATTATGTAATTGAAATGAGTCAAAAACATCGACCACCGGGCTTGACGGGATGACAGTCTTTTGGCATCGGCAATAAAGGTCAGGTTTTTATGGTCAGTCAGAATCATAGTGGGAGTAGGAGCTCCTTCAAGTAGGTGTCTCCACTCCTTCAAAGCAGAAATGATAGCCAGGAGTTCTCGGTTACCGATATCATAGTTCCTTTCAGCACTAGATAATTTCTTGGAAAAGAAGCCACAAGGCTTGAGTGGTTGGTCAGGGGATTCTCTTTGGGAAAGAACAGCTCCTACTCCTGTCTCAGAGGCATCAACCTCTAGGATGAAAGGCTTCCTTGGATCAGGGTGGACAAGTATAGGGGCCGTAGAAAAAGCCTCTTTAAGAGTCTCAAAGGCTTTAACGGCTTCAGGGGACCAAATACGGGTATTGGCTCCCTTCTTGGTCATATTGGTAATGGGTGCCAGTATTGTGGAGAAATTGAGTATGAACCTGCGGTAGTAGTTGGCGAACCCTATGAATCTCTGAATAGCTTTTAGCCCTATAGGACATTGCCAGTCAGTAACAGCAGTAAGTTTAGCCGGGTCCATGGAAAATCCCTCTTTGGAAATGACATAACCTAGAAATGCTAACTTAGGTTGGTCAAAGAGACACTTCTCCAATTTGCAGTAAAGGCCATTGTTCAACAACGTCTGAAGAACCTTTTTAACCTGCAAGTGGTGAGTAGCGAGATCAGGTGAGTAAATAAGTATATCATCCAAATACACGATGACACAGTCGTGTATGAAATCACGCAAAACATCATTTATAAAATCCTGGAACACAGCTGGAGCGTTACATAGCCCAAAGGGCATTACAAGGTACTCGTAGTGACCAGATCTGGTATTGAAAGCGGTTTTCCATTCATCACCATCCTTAATGCGCACTAAATTGTACGCGCTTCTTAAATCAAGCTTAGAAAAAATCTGGGAACCTTTTAACCTGTCAAAGAGTTCAGCAATCAATGGAATGGGATAGGCATTTTTCACAGTTATTTTATTTAAACCCCTATAATCTATGCAAGGTCTTAAGTCCCCCTCTTTCTTAGAGACAAAAAAGAACCCAGCACCAGCAGGAGATGTGGATTTCCTTATGAAGCCCTTAGCAAGGGAATCCTTTATGTACTCCTCTAATATGAGGTTCTCATGTTGAGACAGAGGATACACTCGTCCCTTGGGAGGAAAAGTGCCAGGAAGGAGAGTAATAGCACAATCATAGGGTCTATGCTCAGGTAAAGTCTCAGCCCCTCCTTTGTTGAAAACCTCCCTGACCTCCTCATACTGTATAGGAACCAATACAGATAAAGGAGCAGCAGTGGGTACATTTATGGTGTGCACAGACTTGACAGGAATCATGCATGAATCAAAACAAGACTTGCTCCATGACAGAACAGTGTTTCTTCTCCAGTCTATGACTGGATTGTGTTTTTGTAACCAGGGATACCCCAAAACAACAGGACATGAAGGAGATGATAGGAGTTGGCATACCACAGTCTCTTTATGGAGAACTCCTACAGACATGGAAATAGGACTGGTCTCCTTAGAAATATATGGGTTCGAAAGGGGTCTGCCATCTACAGCACGAATAGCTATAGGTGGGTTGTTTTCCACACAGGGAATCCCTTTCTCCAATGCAAAAGTAGTGTCCATAAAATTTTCCTCTGCCCCTGAATCAAGAAGTGCATCTACCTGAATAATGGAGGAACCCACCTCAATCATAATAGTAAAGTAACATCGCTTTCTATTAACAGAAGGAGATAATGTCATGACCTCTGATACCAGTCCCCTCTCCTCAGACGGTTTAATCTCTCCAGACTGTATTGGTTGAGGTACAGGGTTGTCAGATGCAACAGGGTTAAGCTCTGGAGACACATACGACATTAACCTATTAGGTTGCGCTTTTGTTTTACACATGTTCCTGATTTGATCCTCCATCTCCATACAGAATGGAATTAGATCATTCAGATTCCCAGGAAGATCTCTTGCTGTAATAGCAAGGGTTAAAGAGTCAGATAAACCCTTCAGAAAACAGGACACCAGAGTTTCATTATCCCAATTAACCTCGGCAGCAGAGTCTGAAATTCAACAGCGTATTCCAACACAGTTCTGTCTCCCTGACTTAACCTCATTAACCGTTTCATAGCAGGGTTTGTTCCTCTGGAAGGGTTAAACACACTTTTTAAGGTGGAAACAAATTCCTCGTAGTTATTTATTATGTGATCATTAGACTCCCAAAATGCAGTAGCCCAGTCTAAGGCCTTGTCTCTGAGATGGTTAAAAAGAAAACATACTTTAGCTCTGTCAGTTATACACATAAGAGGATTTAACTCAAAACATAAATCAATTTGCTTCAGAAATCCTCTGCATGCAGCAGCCTCACCACTGAAAGTAACAGGGCAACATTTGCACTGGAACAGCAGAGTTAACCATCGAAGTGTCAGAATGGGTTATAGGAGCAGGTGAGGGAGACTGCACACATTTTGTATTCTCCAAGAGCGTCTCCAGCAACCCTGCAAAATGATACATCTTGGCATCAGCCTCCCTTATATGGGTATAGCAAGCCGTAAACTGCTGAGCAATGTCTGCAGGGTCCATGGCCCTGACGTAATGTAAGGATATAGGGTCACCCAGCACGCAGACAAAACCCAGAAAGGCAAGAAAGGACCCTAAACTGAGAAGCTGGTCCTTAGAATGGCCAGGTACTAATCTAGAATACACAGAAGTACAGATTAGGGACAGGAGAGATATCGTAGTATAAACAAGCCAGAGGTCGGTACACGAGGTAAACATATGCCAAGGATAATGCAGAAAACACAGTCAAAATACAAGCCAGAGTCAAACCAGAAAATCAATAATCATAAGCTGTAGAAACGCGCTGAAGGCTAGAAATAACCACGTCAGGGCTCAGAGCACAGACTGGAACTGATATTTAAAGGCCTAGATCCCTGACCAGGTGTGGCATACAAAGTGGCCTGATTCAAAGACTGGCGCCCTCTCTGTTGGGAAGGCCGTACTGCAGGAGCAGTAGCAGGCATGACACAGGCAGGCCTGCATTCAGAGATAGGCTTCTGTATAGCGACCAAGATAACACAGATACTCGACAGGATAAAAGACAATTGATATATTCAGCAATAGACTGGACAGGACTTAAATCTAGAAACTAGGAAAATACACAGAACTGGATGCCTTGTGATTAGGCCTTAAAACCTGACAGATACTAGACAGAAAATATATTCTGCAAGAAGCAGGACAGAACTTGAATCTTGAACCTAGATAATACACAGAACTGGATGCCTTGCGATTAGACCTAGAAACCAGACAGACAAACAGACATGAACCATACGGAGAAAACCAGACTAGAAACTCAGATACATGAACTAGAAACTCAGATACATTAACTAGAAACTCAGATACATTAACTAGAAACTCAGATACATTAACTAGAAACTCAGATACATTAACTAGAAACTCAGATACATTAACTAGAAACTCAGATACATTAACTAGAAACTCAGATACATTAACTAGAAACTCAGATACATTAACTAGAAACTCAGATACATTAACTAGAAACTCAGATACATTAACTAGAAATAACCAGGACTTGAACTAGACAGATACTAGATAACAGGATAGCAGGAACAAGGAGTCCACTATACTCCAATTTACTCCACAACAGTCCAAGGAGCAGCTCCTCTCACCCTGTTTTAAAGGTTGATGGCTCCTTGCAATTATGCCAAGCCCTGCCCCCTCAGAAGCCGTTTTGCCAGCTCTCACTTCTGGCAACCGGCCAGCCAGCGATGCCACTGGGCGCACTGGAAGTGCCACGGGGGCCGCAGATGTCACATACAGTCAGTTACTGTAACAGCTGAGCCTGATACATTGTACTGAGAGATAATATAACAAGCAACCGATCTCAGCACTCACAGCCACTGGATTTAAAGGGCTAAAAAAAAGCTCCTCTCTGTATAATGTATAGAACATCCTCCTGCATTAATTAAAACCCCTTTCTGTATAATGTATACAGCATGTTATAAGGCGTTTTTTACTATCCAGCCCTCCTCTGTCATTAGCTTTCAGTGTGATTTATTTTAATGTTTTCCTTCTCCAGCTGCTTTTATCATCTGGTCTGCCTCATAGACATGCAAGGGTTAAGTAAAGGTTTCCTCTCCTGTGCTGGCTGTCTGTGCAGTGAGTGAGTATTCTGGAGCTCTATCACTGTCAGATTTTCGGGTAGGGGTCGGGCAGGATTACGCATACAAACCTTTTCTGTAGCTTTGCGATGTTGCGCTCTTCATCGCTGGTCTCCTTCACTCATCAATGTAATATCACAAAAAGGACTGAAACTAAAATGTAGTGCATTTTATTTTAGTTTCTTTGTTTTTTGTACTGAGCAGTTTCGTATCTCTTGAGTCATACGAAAACGAATTATCCCAAAATCCGGACTAAATCGTTTTAGTACTAAAACTAATGCACATGTCTACACTAGGCAGTGATCACTGAAACTGTTTGCGAGAACGCCTGCCTCCTGTATTCGATCAGGACATGAGGAGAGAATCCAGTCCAGCAAGGTGTGGTTAGGGCTTTTCCTATTAATGCGAGTGGGGGAGGAGATGAATTGTGTTAACTGGAAAGCCTTAAACTGGGAGCAGTGTTTATTGTTTTTAGGATTCAGCCATCAACATTAAAATCGTCGAGGACCAGCAGTTGACTTTTTGGTTTTGAGCTACCAAATTACTAAGGATTTGGGTTATGTCAGAAAGGGAGTGCACTGGGGAGCTCGGTGGGCGATAGAATCCAGCAACAATAATTGGTTTACTGAATGGGATCTCAATAATACCAGAAAGGAAATCAAAAGTGGCCGGGGAGCTAGAGTTTTGCAGAGGGGTGAACTTTGTGGGTACGTCAATATAAATAACAATTCCTCCTCCTCTCTTAGCTCTGTCCTTTCTAGAGCATGAATACCCTTGTATTGATATGGCAGAGTCTGGCACTTTAGGGGTTAACCATGATTCTGTCAGCACAATGACTTTAGGTTTGTAATAGAAGCACCAAGCTTTAAGCTCGTCCAGTTTAGGGAGTAAGCTGCGGATGTTGCAGTGCACAAAGGAGAGGCCTTTTTTAGTGGGGAGACTAAATGTGGCGTCATCTGTTGGACCAGGGTTGGATTCAACATCATTTGCCAGGGCAAGCAGCAGAATAAATAGGAATTTGGAGACCGTTTTCTTTTTGGAGAATTGTGATTGGAGAGTCTTAAAACTCTGTGGGGGGGGGGGCTGCATTTTAACACTCTCCACCAGCACTCAGCTGATAAGTAAAGGAGCTGAGCAGGCTATGGTGTATTTGGGTTTCTTTTTCTGCTTGGTGTAATTTGTAGGGTGTATAGGGAGGGAGGGAGGGTAGATTTAGAGAGAAGGGTGGTAGAAGAAAGAAGCAGCAAGAGAGGGAAAAACATTTCTAGAAAACGGTGAAGAGGAAAAAAAAACATTTCCCAGGCAGGGAACCGATAAGGTGAGCAGAAGACGGAAGGGAGTCTGGTAGGTGAAGTTCTGGAGCGGTGTAGGTTGCTAGCTGCAAATATCACATGACCAAATTAGTTGGGTATAGAAACATAGAAAAATGTCGGCAGATAAGAACCTTTCGGCCCATCTAGTCGCCCAATTACACGGATACTTTACCTGGATTTATCTTTTGTTTAGGATAGCCTTATGCCTATCCCATGCTTGCTTAAATTCAATTACTGTTTTGGCCTCTACCACTTCTACTGGAAGACTGTTCCATGTATCCACCACCCTCTCAGTAAAATAATGCTTCCTGATGTTACTTTTAACCCTTTAAACCTTAAATTAAATGAGAAGAACCTTGGGGGGGGGGATCTAAGTCCAGCTGGGATCTAAAAGCACAGTTATGAAGCCTGGCCCGGGAAGCTGAATTAAAATGTGAGTGCTGAAAAAAGGAATACATGGTTACATAGCATCATTGAGGGGCTATAAATTCTCTAGTGCAGTGAATCATGACGGGGGGGGGGGGTAGGATGGCAAGCCCAGGGCAAATGGAGTTGAAAATAAATACATGTAACTGGTAAAAATATGGCAACTATGCAGAGCAAACTGAACTGGTAAAGATATATATAGTATTTAACATCTGATACGCTATATGTAATTATACTTTAAAAATAAACATTCAAATTACCATATACAGTGTTAATAAAATGTGCAAAGTAAAAACGGAGATTTGAGGTATTAAGCGATGCGAAGCATAGATTCAGATCACCTTGCAGGGAGACTTGGGTTGATAAGTCCAGCTGGGATCTAAAAGCACACAGTTATATATGCTAGATATTTGCCATTAAAGGTGTATGGGGGTCCGGGAAGTGCCCTGGGGGACAGGAAACAATGACAAAAAGTTTAAAAAAAGTTTTTAAAGGGACAGTGAGTTTTCCATGAAATAAGGGTTAAAAATAAAAATTCCTTCAAATATCGTGCCTAGGAGGTCCCCATAACCTGCCCGTGAAGTGGCGGATTTCTAGGATGTATAGAAACATTTAAAAACAAAAAAATGACGTTTCATATGACGGTAAATGGTTTTCCTTTAATCTGTCCATAAACAACTGCTTGGGGCGGCAGTCTGTATGAAAAGAGGAGACCTGGACTTCCAGGAGGCAGGCCGAGTGAATGGCCGCTTTTACACCGAGCTCCGTTCTGAGCTAGCTCTCAACCCTCTGCTGAGTGGATTTATGCAAGTTTCGGCAACATCGCAGCTAGCAGGAGCTTTTTTAATCTTTGCTGCACTTGCTTTTAATAATTTCTGTCTGGATCCGGATTCGCAGCACCTACAGCCCCGGAGTCACCAGGCCGTAACTAGGCCGCCCGTCCCGGCCTATTCCAGGCGGGGCCTCTGGAACCTCAACTTCATCCCTGAGACCCCTGGTCCTGGCAGTAATTGTGGAGCACCCAGCGCTCACTCGCTGGAACAATCAACGACGATGGTGTTGTTGTGCGCCTTGGCGGAAGCCAACCGGTAAACAACCGCAAAAGGCCGCCATCTTGCAGGAGCTGCGCAGTGGTGGTCCGACTTCCCGGGCACTGTCTGAGTGGCTGTTTTCGGTGGACTGTTTAGCTGGCCCGGTTGTCACTACTTGTCCCTGTCGACTACCACCCCTTTGCCTGCACTGCAGGTACAACGTCCTCCTTACATCTGGAGAGGCATCTTGGGGCAATCCGACTGCCATTTTGCCGGGGACTCGTGGCACAGTCGAGTCCCCGACAACCACTGACTATAACAGAGCGGAGTATTCACCAGCCCGGATGTTGGAACCAGTCCCTATCGGCCGCTACTCACCTGCCTGCTCCTTTTTTGGGGTAGAGACTCACAACAGCCGGTCATCACCTTACCGGGGCCACTGTGTGGGATTGCAACCTCAGGCGCATACCGAGTACAGCACAGAGGAGTCAGGTGACTGCCCCTCAATTTGTTTCGCCCTGGGGCATCCTTGGATCCCGCGGGATTATTCATTAATTTTTGCCAGCATACTTACTAATTTTTCTGTCCCCTTTAATTAGGGGGCATCCTTCTTCCCTAATTTGTTGGTTTTAACGAACTGCCTGTCAATTTTTATGAGTCCCTGGAGTCCTTCAGGGGCGTCCTTTTTCTATACCCACAGTTTTATGTTACCATATTGAAGGCCTTGCCTTAATTTTTATTCCGTGCTGGATGCGCCAGGGCACATTGTTTATATTTGCTCCAACATTTTATCTGTTGCTGGGCGTTCCTTTACAGTTATTTAAATTTTTGGTCCAGGGTGACCCTGGGGCACCCTTCGCTGTCAAACGACTCTTCTATAAAACTTAAAATGGAGAAATTTGTCACAACTGGTAAGTCCACTATGAAGTCGTTGGCCAAAGCACCAGCGAAACCCGCTACCAAAAGTGGCTCACCGCCCGGCCAGTCTTCCCCGTGCTCCCGGGACTCAATGGACTCTACGTCAGAAGTAGTAACCCCTGCTAAGACCTCTTTGCTTGTGGCTCGTCCGGATCTACTTCCGAGTGTTGCAGATGTCTCGGCGGCTATCTCACCTTTACTGGATGATAAATTTGGTAAATTGGCGGCTACCATTGAATCTGTCCTATCTCAGCTACCCTCGCAGGCTCACAGGCTCACTGAGGTGGAGGAACGTGTATCCAACCTGGAGGATGGGTTTCATCCACTACAGTCCCAGTTGGAGAAACAGGACCTGATTATTCAAGGGTTAACCGAAAAGCTAGACAATCTGGAAAACCGTAGCCGTTGCAATAACTTGAGGATCATTGGTCTCCCAGAGTCTGTGAAGGGACAAGCTTTGAGCGACTGGGCGGCGGATTGGCTACCCTCTCAATTAGGATTTACTGATTCATCACGTCCCATTGCTGTAGAAAGGGTTCACAGGGTGGGACCGGACTTGAACCACAGGGCGGGTCGCCCGAGACCAGTTATCATGCGCCTTCTCAACTACACAGACAAGACCAAGCTACTTCAGGCTTTTCATCCTCTCAGGACACTTGAATATCAAAGTTTTCAACTGCGTCTGTTTCAGGACTTTTCTCCTGCATTCTCAGTGAAGCGCCGGGTTTTTTCTCCTTTGTTCACGAAGCTAGTCGAGCAAAATATTAGGTTTTCTCTTCTGTATCCAGTTCGACTTCGAGTGTTCTATAATGGGACTACACATTTTTTTGATTCGCCACAAGAAGCGAGCGCAGCCCTCCTCTCATAATCTGAATCACTCCCTGAACCTTTACCATTATCTCAAAGAATCTCAACCCGATGTGCTCGATCGGTTGCAACTTGAATCTTGGACTCTCGATCCGAGCTCTATTTTTCTGACTTTGATTATTGTCATTTTTTGTGTCCCTATTCTCCTCCTGCCGATGGGAATTTATACGCGATTTCGCGTTAGGTTGTTACAAACTACAGTTTTATGGTTAAATTGTTTTTCTGTTATTTGGTTCCTTAAAAAATGTTTGGAAAAAGTAGATTCAGGCAGGCAACGTGACATTGAATTACGATGTATGCAAAGAAAAAAACACACACTGAATCACTTAACTTATTAATGAAGATAGGATCTTCCCTCTGCGGCTCCCGGTAACCCGTAAGCAGTATACAATAAGAAGGTGGTAGAGGGCGATCCTACAACGAATTAAAATCACTTAGAGGTGCATGTTAAATGAACAAATAGCATTTGAATCAATTCACGCACATCAAAAAACAAGATCGTTATCACCGTTCCATGGGTGCCTGGGACCTGGGGTGTGATTTCCTCCACAGCCGGTGCACTTTTTATTTTTTAACCATGTACTTATGACTGCACATATTGCTCCTGATGAAGACTTTTGACGAAACGCGTCGAGCGTGAGCAGTCTTATCTTTATTTTTATTAATAAAATCCTTTGACTGGAGAAACTTTGGTCTTGGCTGGTTGTTCCTGAAGTGCACCGGCTGTGGAGGAAATCATACCCCAGGTCCCAGGCACCCATGGAACGGTGATAACGATCTTGTATTTTGATGTGCGTGAATTGATTCAAATACTATTTGTTCATTTAACATGCACCTCTAAGTGATTTTAATTTGTTGTAGCATTACCCTCTACCTTCTTCTTATTGTATTACGATGGGCTGGGTGGGGGGCCGCTGCTGGGACAGTCCCACTCCCTCTATTCTTGGAGGCATGGCCTCACTCTCCTCTTAGGGACGCCTAACATCCATACCATTTGTACTACTGTGAGTCGTGACGGACACAATGCCCTTACACAAGACTGAGTTCCGACTCGTTTCCTGGAATGTGGAGGGGCTGAACTCCCCTATTAAATGACGGAAAGTACTATCTCACCTACAGTACTTAAGCTTAAAACCGACATAGCTCTTCTACAAGAGACGCACTGGGCCTCTACGACCAATCGCCTGACTGCCCCTTGGCTTTGTTTTCAAACTTCCGCCCCTTATACTAATAAGAAATGGGACACGGCTATTTTGCTCAGTAAGTCCCTTCCCTGGGTGGTTCTGGGGGAGGACAATGACTTGGAGGGTAGGTACTCCATATTGCTGCTGTCCTTGCAGGGGGAGAAATATTTAGTGGTAAACATATAAGCCCCACAGTGGCCTCACCTCCAATTTTACTCGGACCTTTATGCTAAACTACTTGAATATAATTATGACCATTGTATCCTGGGAGGCGACAATAATGCAGTATTGGACCCGATCCTTGACCGTTCTGACTCTCGTCGTGTACCCTCCCCAAGACAGACAATGGAAGGCCCTAATTTTTTGAAAAGTCACATAGCCCTGATAGATGCTTAGCGTTTCTTACATCTGGAGGGATTCCTTTTCTCGGATTGACCTCATTTTGGTGTCAGGTTCCCTGCAACACTCCCTGTCTGACACATCGATAGGCATGATCCATATATCGGATCATGCAGCAATATCTGTGGATTTTACGGTTGGGCACCCCACTCCCCAAGTCACGTAATTGGCGTTTCCCTGACGCACTTTTGCAGTCGAGCGAGTTTCGGTCCCACTTGGAAATATGTTGGAATAATTATTTAGACGACAATATAGAACATGTGGAAGAGGTAAACTTATTTTGGGAAGTGGCTAAACCTGTTATGAGGGGCTGTATCATTGAATGTTTTGCGTAAACGCAAAGAAACTAACCAGAAATGACAATCGGCTCATTCCTCCCTGGTGCAAGCCTATAGCTCTTACCTCTCCCACCCCACGACCCAATCAGCAGAAACATATAAAACTTGCAAGCAGAGCTACTCTGCAATAGTGGAGGAGAGAGAGAAATATTTCTGGTCCCTGCAACATAGAAACATAGAAAAATGTCGGCAGATAAGAACCTTTTTTGGGCCCATCTAGTCTGCCCAATTACATGGATACCTTACCTGGATTTATCTTTTGTTTAGGATAGCCTTATGCCTATCCCATGCTTGCTTAAATTCAATTACTGTTTTGGCCTCTACCACTTCTACTGGAAGACTGTTCCATGTATCCACCACCCTCTCAGTAAAATAATGCTTCCTGATGTTACTTTTAAACCTTTGCCCCTCTAATCTAAGACTATGTCCTCTTGTTTTGCTACTTTGTTTCCTTTTAAATATACTCCCTTCCTCTACCTTGTGGACTCCCTTTACGTATTTAAATGTTTCTATCATATCTCCTCTGTCTCGTCTTTTTTCCAAGCTGTACATGTTAAGATCATTAAGCCTTTCCTGGTAACTTTTCTCCTTCAAGCCGTACACCATTTTAGTAGCTCTTCTCTGAACTCTCTCTAAGATGTCTATATCCTTATGGAGATACGGTCTCCAGTACTGCACACAGTACTCCAAGTGAGGTCTCACCAGTGCTCTGTACAGTGGCATGAGCACTTCCCTTTTCCTACTGCTTATACCTCTCCCTACACTACCAAGTATTCTGCCAGCATTTCCTGCTGCTCTATTACATTGACTACTTACCCTTAGATCCTCTGAAATAATAACCCCTAAATCCCAACCCTCAGATGTATCAAATATTCTATATTCAGCCCTTGGGTTTTTACGTCCCAGGTGCATTATCTTGCACTTATCCACATTAAAACTCAATTGCCACAGCTCCCACCATTTTTTTAGTTTACCTAAACCATTTGTCATTTGGCTGATCCCTCCAGGAACGTCAACCCTGTTGCAAATCTTTGTGTCATCAGCAAAAAGACATACTTTTCCATTAATACCTTCTGCAATATCACTAATAAAAATATTAAACAGAATGGGTCCAAGTACTGAACCCTGAGGTACCCCACTGGTAACAAGACCTTGCGCCGAATAAACTCCATTTACCACAACCCTCTGTTGTCTGTCACTCAGCCACTGCCTAATCCATTCAACAATATTGGAAACCAAGCTCAAAGATTGCAATTTATTGATAAGCCTTCTATGTGGAACAGTATCAAAAGCCTTACTGAAATCTAAATAAGCAATGTTTACTGCACCACCCAGCGTCTATTATTTTTGTAACCCAATCAAAAAAATCAATAAGATTTGTTTGGCATGATCTCCCTGAGGTAAACCCATGTTGGTTCTGATCCTGTAATCTATATGTTTTTAGATGTTCAACAATCCTTTCCTTTAACATGGTTTCCATTAATTTCCCCACTACTGACGTAAGACTAACTGGCCTGTAGTTCCCCGATTCCTCCCTACTACCCTTCTTGTAAATGGGCACAACATTTGATAATTTCCAGTCTTCTGGGACGACTCCCGTTAACAAGGATGGTTAAATAAATCTGTTAACGGTTTTGCTATTACATCACTGAGCTCTTTTAATAATTTAGGGTGGATCCCATCAGGCCCCATTGACTTATTTGTCTTTACTTTAGACAGCTGCTGTAGAACCTCCTCCTCTGTAAACTCATATAAGAGGCAACGGAATCGCCTTTTTAGATGGGGTAATAGACAGGGTAAACTCCTGGCCAAGTTGCTTAAATCGTACCAACCTTCGATCCCTCCTATTACCTAGATAAGGACCATAGGCGTGTGCACGGGGTGTGCCGGGTGTGCCTGGGCACACCCTAATGCTGGCCCACAACACATTCTGGGTCCCAGCTGGCCGCATCCGATGGATAGCCGCCGGGACCCCCTCATCTCCGCATGCCTGCGGCAGTGTCCGCTTCCCTGGTGGTCCCTGTGGTTTGCGGGGTGCTGCACTGCGATCTGCGCTTAGTGCACAGACCGCAGAACACGTCCCACACTGACACAAGCGGCCGGCGGTCGCTGATGACCTGTCACCTGACCGCCGGCGCTATGACACAGTCAGTGAGCGCCGGCGGTCAGGTGACAGGTCATCAGCGACCGCCGGCCGCTTGTGTCAGTGTGGGACGTGTTCTGCGGTCTGTGCACTAAGCGCAGATCGCAGTGCAGCACCCCGCAAACCACAGGGACCACCAGGGAAGCGGACACTGCCGCAGGCATGCGGAGATGGGGGGTCCCGGCGGCTATCCATCGGATGCGGCCAGCTGGGTTCCCCCTCCTCGACCCCACCCCCCTCTGTGCCACTGGACCACCAATGATTCGTATTCAACCCCCTCCCTGCAAGCAAAAAAAAAAAAGAAGGTAAGCAGGAGAGGGGGGCAATTTTTATATTAACATATTTTTTAATAGCATTTATATAATATTTTAAAAAACAGAAAAGGTAGACACCGGCTACCCAATTAAACTTTATTAAACGATTACAATGTACACAGTATTAAATCCACTAAAAATGAAAAAGATGTAACCTCCCTAAAGGGAATGGGAGGCATGGTTTACTATTCCCTTTAGGGAGGTTACATCTTTTTATTTTTAGTGGATTTAATACTGTGTACATTTTAATCGTTTAATAAAGTTTAATTGGGTAGCCGGTGTCTACCCTTTCTGTTTTTCTAATATACATTAGGGTTATGCCCACACTGACACTGGCTTTTTTTCTATATCCCCAGTGTTCTATTTCTCGGTTGTTTTTATTTATAATATTTATACGCACATCACTGAGTTTTATTGCTGTGATATGCTCATTCACTCCGTATATTACTGTAGGTTTTATTGCTGTGAATCTCTGCTACGCTCATACATACTGCACATTACTGAGGGTTTTATTGCTGTGGTCCTCTGATATGCTCATACACACCGCACATTACTGTGGGTTTTGCTGCTATGGAGCTCTGGGATACGCTCATACACACCGCACATTACTGTGAGTTTTATTGCAATGGAGCTCTGATGCGCTCATACAAAATGCACGATACTGAGGAGTTTTATTGCTGTGGAGCTCTGTGATATGCTAATACACACCGAACATTGCTGAGAGTTTTATTGTTGTGGATTCTGGGATACGCTCATACACAGTGCACATTACTGTGGATTTTATTGCTACATACCCCCGGGGTGTAGGGGGGAGGATATAGTTTTGTATTTGAACGTATGGCTGTGTGTGTATAAATGCATGTATTTGTCTTTAAACAGGCTGCTGTGTGTAAAATTCTGCGCCTGTTTCCTTGTCGCAGTCCGGTGTTGCCCCCTTGCCCTAGACCCAAAAGGCTGGTATTGCGCACAGAAATCACCACAATATCTGCTGCCTGCACTCCACAAAAAGAATTACAGCGAGCGTATTGGCAGCATCGTGAGGTACAGGTAGGAGACTGTATTGGTGCAGGTCATTAAGAGGTTAAGGACAGTATTACAAAGTTGGTGCTAACTTAACCAGAGCTGTTGTTAACTTAACAGCTCCATAGGCTATAATGACTCTGGTAAGTTAACAACAGCTTTGGTTAAGTTAGCACCAACTTTGTAATATGGCCCTAAATGGGTCACTCACCTCAAATTTCACTCCCTTTAACATTTAAATAACTTTGCTGCTGACGACATGCTGAGCGCATCCTCTGGGTTCATGTTTGTGTGCAGATGTAATCGTCACGTCATTGAAGTCCTTGCGAGATACGGCAGGTCGGCAGAATGATTCCCAGAGTGAGACTGAGGGACTTTTTCTCTCAGTCTCCGTCTGCTCCTGGCGGCCAGAAGAAGTTCTTGTCGTGGGATGAGAGGCAAGTATCTGATTTTTGGGGGGTTTCAGCTGGTGCTGACTGATTCTGCAGAAGTGGAATCTATTAGCACCAGGCCCTGGCTGTGAGTAAATGTTCAGTAACCGCAGCCGGACAGTAATTAGTGTTAGTATATTGTAATCCTAATGCTGATTAACACTTTGCGCTCCCCATGTTAAGTATAGGGAGCACAAAATACAGTAACCTCACGCTGAAAAGCGCAAGATTCCAAACGGTAACAGGTTTTTTAACCCGTTAGCATTTGGATCGTAATATGGTGCGCCTGCGCTAGGACCACCAGAGCTAACATTAACGCTCACTCAGGTGGGCACTAAAGTTAGCGTTAGTTATATATTCTATGGGCCATATTATATTCCTAACAATCTTTTAGATGAAAAAATGTGGTAAAATAAATCTACACGCTGCATGTAATCGAAATTCAAATGGAAATTTTATTTTTTTGATCTAGCATTTTGACGTGACATGAGGTATACCGGGGGTCATTGGTCCTCTAGCTGTTTTGGAACTATATCACATATGTTGCTCAGCCACTAATTAAGGTAGTTGAGACTCATTTGAAATGTAGTTCCAAAACCTCTGGGTATCCAAGGTTGCCGAACTCCTGAAGCATACACCAACAGGGTTATTCAGAGAGCGTGAAAAGCAGGAGAATGACTGGAGAATGAAAAATTCTAGGTCAAAATAGCCAAACCAGAAAAATTCTCCCTTTCATCTCACTTTCCAAATCGGCTATTTTGACCTAGAATTTTTCCTTTCTCCAGTCATTCTCCTGCTTTTCACACTCTCTGAATAATCCTGATAGTAATGATATATTTTGTCTGAATGTGTGTGTGTGTGTGTGTCTGTGTGTGTAATATATATATATATATATATATATATATATATATTAGTGTGTGTTTGAGCTTTTGGGTGCACACCCTAATGCAATAGGCTGCGCACGCCTATGATAAGGACAGTGTCGGTTAGACTGCTAAGTGACCCCTCTAGCATTAACAATTATTTCAGATCCTATTTCGAGGACTTTTATAGGGCGGAGGCAGATGATTGGCAACCGCAAGCTAAATTTTTTACAAGGGCGGGCCTGCCGGAACTTGGCCCGGAAGCTAGAGAAGCGCTAAATGCCCCGATCAGCCAGGAGGAAATCCGACTTGCCATATCCCGCCTTTTCTCTCGTAAAACCCCGGGCCCTGATGGTTTCTCTGCGGATTTTTATAAGTCATTGAGTGGTTACCTTGTCCCCATCTCTATACCCTTTACAATACTATTTTGCAGTGCAAGATGCCACCGCCATCTTTTAATGCTTCCAGATTAATAGTCCTTCCCAAGCCTAATAAGGATCCTCTCCTTGTGACCTCATACCGTCCGATTCCTAAATGTCGACTTAAAACTTTTGTCGGGCATTATGGCGCAATGCCTCGAGAAGCCTTTAACAACATTTATCTCCCCGACCCAAACAGGTTTCCTCACTGGTCAACACTCTATCCTGAATGTCCGACGAGCCCTCACGGCCTTATGGTCAGTGGGCAACTGTCCGGATTCGCCCGTCATTGCGCTTAGCTGTGATGCCGATAAGGCCTTTGACAGAATCTCCTGGTCCTATATGCTCCGATTCTTAAAATATCATTTTTTTGGCCTAGCACTTCAAAACCTTTTTCAGGCACTCTAGCACTCCCCCTCGGCGGTGGTAACGACCAACGGCCTTAACTCCAGA
Source organism: Leptobrachium leishanense (assembly GCA_009667805.1). Lineage (NCBI taxonomy): Eukaryota > Metazoa > Chordata > Amphibia > Anura > Megophryidae > Leptobrachium > Leptobrachium leishanense. Next base: position 460,635,894 of record CM019064.1, on the reverse strand, counting down.
CCCTTCACATTAGGGAGGGGCACGTGTCAGGGTTGTCCCCTATCCCCCCTTTTATTTAACCTGGCCATAGAACCTTTAATTCGTCTGCTGTTAACTCATCCGGATTTTCAGGGCATAGGTATTGGCCCTCGGGAGGTTAGAGTTTTGGCCTTTGCTGATGACTTGCTTATCTTCCTCTCTCGACCTGTTCAGGCCGTCCTGACTTTATTGGAATACTTGGAGGCATTTCGTGATTAATTATGAGAAAACATTGGCAATTCGCTTGGGTTCCGGAGCGTTGGACTTTCCACCGGCCTCCTTCCCCTTCCGTTAGAGTCGGGACGACCGGTTCACATATTTGGGAGTACTCCTTCCCGTTAACATCACACATCTTTATTGGGTAAATATTCCCCCCTGCTAAATAGCTTGAGGGATCTGTTAGCTTCCTGGGATAAATTGCCGCTTTCCTACATGGGTAGATGTAGCTTAATTAAAATGGTTGCTTGTCCGCACATATTATACCCTCTCCAAATGCTACCTATCTTGCTGAAGAGTCGTGATATTTCCCTCATACACTCCTTGTTTTCTAAATTTATTTGGGGTGGGGGAGACCAGACCACGCATAGCACTCCGCAAGCTCCAGCTCCCACATAGTCAGGGGGGTCTAAATTTGCCTGATGTCCACTCCTATAATATATAGCACTATACCGACTAGTCTCAGATTGGCTCACTGACTTCTCCATATTCACCGATTGTGCCCTCGATTGCGCTATGGCCAGCCCGATATCGCTGTCGGCTTTTCTTCACCTGCCCCCTCCCTGATACCCCCTTCCTTAAAATCTAATCCACTGTTGATGATAGGGAGATCCGCTTGGTGCAGGGCTCGCAAGGTGATGGGCTTGTCCTACAAGTCCTCTGTGTTTCAATCCTGGCTAAAGAACCCTGATTTTCAGAATGGTTCGACTGCTCCGGTTTTTCGGTTACTGTCGTGTAAAGGTCTCACACAATTTAGACACCTTCTGTTTCAACCCTCCCGTACGCTTCCCTCGTATGAACATCTTTGTGAATTAATAGCCCCAGTGTATCTGCATCAGGTTTTCTACCTCCAGTTGTCGGCTTTTGTATCGTCTCAAGTATCAGATCTGGGGTCGACGGACTTTAGCAACCCCCTAGACAAAGTAATGGTGTTATCCCCATCCATAGCAGCCTTTCGACCGCTTATCAGACCGCAATTTGATTAGTCATCGGCTACCACAGGCCTGGCCGACTAGTGTGTACATCTCCCATCCCAAATCGCCCTTCTCTCTTATAACCGCTACGACCATATGGCGTAAACAGATCCTGCCAGCCCAATACTGTGAGATGTTGTACAAGATACTGCATGGTGCGTACATTGCCCCCGATAGATTGTCCCATATTACTCCACAGAGTTCTGGTCACTGTTTGAAATGCCTTCAAGCCAATGCTAACTTGTTTGACTGTCTATGGTCCTGCCCTGTTATCACTCTTTTTTGGGACACTATCCGACAATTTGGGACGCGTGTCTTGAAACTCAAGGTGCCCCCCTCCCCAAACTGGGCTTTATTTAACATTCTTCCTTGCACTGCAACCTATGCCATGCCCAGAGCACAGAAGGTACTTTTGGGTCTTCTTTCAGCTGTAGCAAAGAAGGCCATTCTGGGTCACTGGATATTCACTACAACCCCCACTTTTAGTATGTTTTATTCCCATCTCAATGCCATATTCCAACATGACTGGGTGCAGGCGAGTTTGGATAAAGAGTCCAGAGTTCAGAAATTTTTTAATATTTGTCACGACTTTATGGTCTGTTAGCCAGACCCTGTTCTCATTAAACTTCGTTCTGATTTTGGGCTTACTACCTGGTTTTTAACTCACTCACTGACGAATCCGCTTTTGCTCACCTCGTCTCGTACTACTGTTTTACAAGAATTTTTAAACTCCATTGTGTAATGCATAATTCATGAGATTTTGTTATGTTGCCATCAATGTTTGAGGTGGCAGCTGCTCTGGCTGCTACCATTCTATGTTAATTGTATCTTTGCCCTGCTACCTGAATCTATCTAAATAAAAGTAAAAAAAAAAAAAAGAGGGGACCTTTTAGGACACCCAGAACACGTTTATTGATTTTTTGGGCTAAATTATGGTGAAACCTATGCAGGCTTTGGATGAAAGTAACAACAGGTGCATTAAAATTGGACTTTTGGTGCCAGCTAGTGCCTTCACACTGTAACCCTTTTGTGGTATTGTGGAAGAGTCCAGTGCTGGAGGTTTTGTGAATGCAAGACATCCCCAATCTATTCCGTTACGTCAGCATCAGGGGATTGATAGCTGCTGATCCAGGACTAATTCATTTTTATAAATGTCAGCCAGTCAACCGAGTCGGTGGACAGACACACTCTTTTGTCTGTGACAAAACCTCCAGCGGCACTGAAAGTACTTTCAGAAAGCACGCTGGATGAAGGGCAACCTAGTAGCTGCATAGCATATTGGCTAAATTCTGGCCAGTGATCCAATCTCAACACTCAGTAAGCCAGTGGATCATCTGCTGGAAAGGTATCCAGGTCTGCCCTTGCCCTTAGGTAGTCCTACACCATATGGTGAAGACGCTGGCAATGGGTGCCTACATTTGACGTCCCTGGGCGTCGTGGACTAATTTTTTTTAAAAAGGCATCAGTCAAGCGGCCACGGCCTTCACCACTATTCCTCTGATCATCCGCAGCCTCAGAAGCATGTGTGTCATCACTTGGTAACCTACCAGTGCCTGGAAAGGTGTTGCACAAGTGTCGCTTTAGAGCGTCCTCAAGTTTTTTCATCCTGTGCTTCCTCTGTGCGGGCAGGATGAGCTCAGCAACTTTACCCTTGTATCGTGGATCAAGAAGGGTTGCCAACCAGTAATGATCCCTCTCCTTGATATCACGAATCCTGGGGTCCTTTAGCAGGCTTTGCAGGATAAGGGAGCCCATGCAGCGTAGGTTGGAGGTTGCATTAGCTTCCGAGTCTTCCTGGTCAATGAGGATGACCCCATTGTGCACTTCCTCCTCCCAGCCACGTACTAGTCCTTGGGTTTCTGGGCACACAAAACACTCCCTTGAGGAATCCTCACCTTCAATGCCCCCACTACTTAAATATTCCTCCTCATCCTCCTCCTGTCTGATCTGAGTAGGACCCGCTGGAATGCTGTCTGCGGAAAGACTGGGGCCTTCAGAGCTAGGGAAGGCTTCCTCTTCCTCCCACTGCTCTGCCTCTAGAGCCACATCAATAATTCCCCCGCAAACTGTGCTCCAGCAGGAACACTAAAGGAATTGTGTCACTGATGCATGCACTGTCCCTGCTCACCATCCTCGTTGCCTCCTCAAATGGTGACAGTACAGTGCATGCATCCTTGATCATCAGTCACTGCGGGGGAAAAAAAAAAAGTTGACCTTAACCTGTCCTTGTGCCATACTCACATAGGTACTCGTTGATGGCCCTCTGCTGCTTGTGCAGATGCTGCAGCATTGCTAATGTCGAGTTCCACTTGGTGGGCATGTCACAGATCAGATGGTTTGTGGGAAGGTGGAATTCTCTTTGAATTTCTGCCAGGCGAACACTTAACTTTTCTGGCCTTGCTGAGAAGCTCTGCCAGCCCTGGGTACCTTGTTAGGAAAAGCTGTACCACTAGATTTAGGACGTGTGCTAGGCATGGTACATGTGTCAATTTACCCTTGCGTAGGGCGGAGATTAGGTTACTGCCATTATCACAGACGACCATTCCCAGCTGAAGCTGGTGTGGTGTTAACCATCTCTGCACCTGCCCCTGCAGAGCTGACAGAATTTCTGGCCTGGTGTGGCTCCTGTCCCCTAAAAAAACCAGCTCAAGCACAGTATGGCATCTTTTTGATTGAGCCATTGTGTAGCCCCTGCCACGCGTCAGTTTAACTGCCACTTAGCCAGAGACAGAGAAGGAGGAGGAGGAGAAGAGGTGGTGGAGCAGACAGACCTCTTAAAAGCAGCTTTCTGGAGGTGTGGTGGATGAACAAGCTCCAGCACAGAGCTGCGCCCTGGATACCTCCCAGCTGCAAGCAGAGTTGCCCAGTGTGCCGTGAAGGAAATGTAATGGCCCTGTCCATACTTGCTGGACCACGTGTATAAAGTCACATGCACCTTGCTGCTGACTGCCTTTCCCAATGACTCCATAACATTGTCTTCCATGTGCTGGTATAGTGCCGGAATGGCCTTCCGTGAAAAGAAATGGCGTTTTGGAACCTGCCACTGTGGTACAGCACATTCAGCAAATTCACAGATGGAAGCAGAGTCCACCAGCTGGAAAGGCAGCAGCTGCAATGCGAGTAATTTTGCTAAGCTGGCATTTAGTCGCTGTGCTTGGGGATGGTTGGGACTATATTTTTTCTTACACTGCAGCAGCTGGGGCAATGTAATCTGACTGCGTAAATCTTCAGCTGATGGATGCTGTCACATTTTGAGGAAGGACCTGGTACATCCATTACTGTAGCATCATCCCTGTCAGTGGAGGTTGGAGTCAATGACATGGTAGGACATATAGTTGGGGTAGAGACAGGTGAGGAGGACCTACGCAAAGTTTTGTGCCAACGGGATGCGTGGCAGGTGTTCATATGTCACCTCAAGCACGTGGTACCCAAGCGTTCGGTGTCTTTCCCATGCTTGAGCCTCATCTGACATAGATTACAAATAACAACGGTGCGGTCTGCTGCACATTTCTTAAAGAACTCCAAGACAGCAGAGTTCCTGGATGTGTGCTTTGAGACAACATCGCTCTGCACCTGAGCAGCTCTGACATCTGATGCCTTGGACTGGCTAGTGCTACGGTTGGTCATAGAGGATGTTGTGTCTCGTGTTTGTTGTGCCTCCTCCTCTTCCTCACTTGACTCCTCTTTTCAATCAGGCACCCAGGTGGAGTCAGTGACCTCATCATCATTGTCATCACTCCCTATCTCCTCATCACTGGAGCCAATTTGGCAGTATGCAGCAGCTGCTGGGGCAACATGAGTGCCAGTTATTTGTGTGTCATCATTGGCTCCCCCTTCCTCTAGGTTGATTATATTCCCTTCCTCAACCTCAGAGATTGAATCAGAGCACTGTAGTTGCTGCGCATCCTCAAGCAGCATGTCACTGTCATTGTAGTTAAACAATTCAGCTGACTCCTCCGTGTGTGATAGCGAGGCTACGGCAGGAGTAGCTGTGGACATGGAGGCTGCATTAGATGCTTTGGCAAAGGAGGTGGACTGTAAAGCACTACAAGCCTGGCTGGCAGAGGACTCGGAGGATGAGGATTTCCTGGTTAGCCAATCCACCAAATCATCTGTATGTTGTGTCATGGAGCTGACGTAGCGCTCCATGCTTCAAACCCCAAGAGACTTTATGTTCATTTATATTGTGTGTTTTTAAATATATTTTACATTGTTTGGTTTTAGTTTAAATTAGTTAATGTAAAATGGCGTAACTTTTGTTTTAAATATACTTATATTCCTGTAGAAAATTGTGTTTTTGTATATCCAGTAAACAAGTTGTACTGCTGTGTAATTTATGCAACAGGGCTTTTCCCCTTATCTGGCTGCATGTTTGATTCAAGAAGTCTGGGATAGTGTTTGTCTTTGATCTGATGTGTTAGAACAATAGATTATTTATTTATTTATTTATAAAGGATTTTACCAGGAAGGATACATTGAGTTTTCTCTCGTTTTCAAGTATGTCCTGGGTTCAAGAACATTGAAGTGTTACAGTTACAGAAATACAAAGTAATACAATGTAAGATATTAAAAAACAACACAAATATACAGATTAACAGAAAATAAATATGTAGGAAATATAGTCACTAGGTTACATGTTTACAGGTGCATTCTGTATTGAGGTATGTTAGTAAGGAGCTCTTGAGTGACTTTAGACTGGGGGAAGATTTGATGGTGTCTGGGAGGTTATTCCATAATTGTGGTGCTCTGTAGGAAAATGACGATCGAGCCACTGTCTTTTTGTATTGTGGTATTGCAAGTAAGGTGCTGGTCCTGGATCGGAGGTTATAGGATGAGGGAGCTGCTGGGGGAAGCAGCCTATTCAGGTAGGGTGGCAGCTTCCCAGAAATGCTCTTAAACACCAGGCTGGAAAGGTGAAGGGTGCGTTTAGACTCCAGCGATGGCCAGTTTAGCTCTTTTAACATGTCACAATGGTGGGTCATGTAGTTACATTGTAATGCAAAGCGGCAGAAGGAGTTATACAATGTAGTAAGTTTCTGAAGGTGTGTTTGCGGGGCGGCTGCATACACTTCATCTCCGTTATCAATAGCCGGCATAAGCATTTGTTGTACAATCTGCTTTCTTACCGCGGGGCTCAGGCAGGATTTATTTCTGTACAGGGCACCTAGTTTGGGGTAAAGTTTAGATGAGAGTTTTTCGATGTGGGGCCAAAGGATAGATTAGGGTCCAACCACATACCTAGATATTTGAGAGAAGTGACTGTGGTCAGCGTGCCATTTGATTTTGTCCCAACACATAAGTGGGGATTTTGCAATTTGTGTAGTTTAGGTTTTGTTCCAAAGAGCATTGTTACAGTTTTGTCAGTATTTAAAAAAAAATTGTTGTGTTTGATCCACTTTTCTACCTCTGTGAATTGTTCTTGAAGCACGGCCTCCAGCTGCGGGAGATTTGGTTTGCTGGTATAGATTACAGTGTCGTCTGCGTACATGTGTACAGTTGAGGTTTTGCAGATGTTGGGCAGATCATTTATGAATATTGTGAATAGCAGGGGGCCTAGTATTGAACCTTGGGGTACACCGCAAGTGACTGGGAGCATGTAAATGTTGTGTGAGCTAAAGGCTAAAGAATGTTTATTGTAAATATCTAACTGACATAATGTAATTAGCATTTTAGTAGGACGATGTGCGTCATTTTTGGAAATTATGGCTGTTGGATTTCAGCATAAATGGTGGCGTTTTTGAACCCACCCTTCTAGGATGTATAGAAACACTTAAAAACAAAAAAAATACGTTTCAAAAGACGGTAAATGCTTTTCCTTTAATCTATCCATAAACAATTGCTTGGGGCGGCAGCCTGTATGAAAAGAGGAGACATTTTGGGACACGCAGAAAAAGTTTAGTGATTTTTTGGCTAAATTATTGTGAAACTTATGCAGACTTTGGATGAAAGTAACAATAGGTGCTTTAAGGCTGGGGTCAGACTAGCGCACATTTAACGTGCGTTTAGGCACAATTAATCACGGCCGCACTAGCAGCAAATGACACGCAATGACGTCCAATATACGAAGTACGGCCGCACGAAAGTCTGGCCGTGCAACGCAAGTGGAAAATGAACGCATTTTTTAGAGAACGCTGAACCGCTAGTACTGACGTACAGAGTGCGCTGCGTCCGCATAGCGGCGTGTGTGCGTGATTAGGAGACGTCAGACGCTGCTCATGTCCAGCCAACATAACGTCCAGACACCCAAAGTTTCCTGGTTTGGATCCGTAAAAAATCCCGCACAAAAATGCGCATCGTATGACCGTTTAAGCTCTTTCCGTGAAAAACACCTCAATGCATTCGGACGCACTTTTTGAAGTTCGCTGTGAAAAATGCGTTCGTTTGACCCTAGCCTAAAATTGGGCATTTAGCGTCGGCAACAGTGCCTGTGCAGCCTATTGCATTAGGGTGTGCAACCTAAAGCTCAAACACATGAAAAAAAATTATGATATATATATATATATATATATGTATGTATATATATATATATATATATACACACGCACCCTTATGCATACATACACACGCACACACTCTCACACATTCAGCCTAAATATATCATTACAATCAGGGTAATTCAAAGAGAATCGAAAAGTCACTGCACGTTTGGTGACTTTTCGTTCTCTTCAATTCGGTTAGTTTTGACGATCCCAGTTCGGCGACCCTGTGGTGTAGTCAGCAAGCACCACACGGTCCCCGAATTGCAGGGAAAGGTCGCCACAAACCCGCCGAAAACTAACCGCAAAAGCCGGCAAATGCACGCCGAAAACCCGAAAAAACATCTAGATTGACCCGCCGGAAAAAGTCGAGCAGGAGACGATCACACGCAGCCAAGCTGTCGGAAAAAGCCGACACCGCAGACGAATGGAGTGAATAAATTAGCAAAACAGTTTGCTTGAATGTTTGAAAAGTGAAACGCTGTTTGCAAAGAAACTACTGAGCGAAAATGTCTGAAATTTACATATGATCCAATGAATGATAATAAAGAGGGCTGTTACAGAAAAAATAAGTAAAAAAAAAAAAAAACAGGAAAATGCTTAAAATATCCTAAAAAAATCTATAAATAAAGAGACTCTTTACTGCAGAATTTTATAATGAACGGTTTATTAGATATTGAATTAAAACGGGAATATTTTTAACATTGAAGCCTATGGGATTCTCCTTAATAAACCTGTCGAATGAAACCACCGAATGGCAGGACATTAGGGGAACCTTTCACTGCTGGTTTGTGTTCTCTGAATAGACGAAGCATTGCTTCTCTATGGGGATTTCATTGCCCTCGAACAGGCACCGAACAGGCACCATATGTGCAGGCAATTCGCCAGGATTTGGTGAATTGCCTGCTCTCTGGATAGCCGAATGGCCATTTTCAGCGTTCGGTTCCCTTTCGGGAGCCATTCGGATCTCTTTGGATAATCCTGTATGTTTCTAATTCAGAGGTGCAGCAACCTTGGCCATCCAGTTGTTTTTGAACTACATTTCCCATGAGTCTTGACTAACCCAATTAGTGGCTGAGTATTGTGGCCGATTGTGTTTTATGACTATCAGGGTTATTCAGAGAGAGGTGAAACTCAGGAGAATGACTGGAGAAGTGAAAATTCTAGGTCAAAATAGCCAAACAAGAAAAATTCTCCCATTTATCTCACTTTCCAAATCGGCTATTTGGTCCAGATTGTTCTCTGGACGCGTTAAACGAATGGCTCTTAACAAACGGCACACTAACGGATGGCGACCTATTAGGTACCCCGTGAGAACCTATATACTTCAATACAGAATGCACCTGTATACATGTAACATAATGACTATTTTTCTACATATTTATTTTCTGTTAATCTGTATATTTGTGTTGTTTTTTAATATCTTACATTGTATTACTTTGTATTTCTGTAACTGTAACACTTCAATGTTCTTGAATCCAGGACATACTTGAAAACGAGAGAAATCTCAATGTATCCTTCCTGGTAAAATCCTTTATAAATAAATAAATAAATAAATATGAGAAGCTGAAATAGCCGACCTGGTAACGTTGATTGAACGATATGCTCGACCCTTATGAAACAGTTCCGTAAGGAAATCTAATAAACAATTTACAGGGGCTGAAAATAGATCCAGGTGTCTTCCCACACCCCAGCTAAACCAGTTTCACCAAGCTGAGTTGTAAGCGGAACGGGTCCCCGGAGCCCATGCTTCCAAGAGCAGGGATCGAGTCTGTTCCGAAATACCATGGAGAGGTCAAAGTCCCCCGAGACCAACCATGCCACCAGTCTGCAGTGACCCAGATGGAACAGTGGGTGAGGTTGTTCCTCCGGATTCAGTAGTAGGTCCGAGCGTACAGGGTGTCATGGAGCTGATGTAACGCTCCATGCTGCAAACCCCCAAGAGACTTTGTTCATTTATATCATGTGTTTTTAAACATCGTTTTTATCATGTGTATTTTACATCGTTTGGTTTTAGTTTAAATTAGTTTAGTGTAAAATGGCGTAACTTTAGTTTTAAATATACCTATATTCCTGTAGGTAAATGTTTTTCTGTATAGCAAGTAAACAAGCTTTACTGCTGTGTAATTTATGCAACAGGGCTTTTCCCCTTATCTGGCTTCATGTTTAATTCAAGAAGTCTGTGATTGTGCTTGTGTTTAATCTGATGTGTTAGAACAATGGATTATACAAATGTTGTGTGAGTTGAAGGCTAGAGAATGTAAAGAATGTTTATTGTAAATAACTGACATAATGTAATTAGTATAGTGGTAAAACGAGGTGCGTCAGTTATGCAAATTATGACTGTTGGACTTCAGCATAAATGGTGGCGTTTTGTTCATTAAAAGTGAGAGAACTCTCAAGCTCAGAGAGAGAGGATCCTGTTGGAACATACAGCCGCGTCTGGTGTTTCATTCAGCGACGCTACACTACACTATCACCCTCAGAAGGTACCGAGCCGCCTTCTGGAAATTCCTAACGGCTCCAGGGCAGAGGAACAGAAGCAGGTGGGTCAAGCTGCTTGAGGCGCTGAGGACAGCACTCCCAGTAGCCGGGCTGACCGCAACGAAGTGGTGTCTGGAGAGTCAGGACAGATGGAAGGGAACGGTTCCATCACAGTAAGTCTATCAACAGTTCTAACAGGGACGGGAACCATGGTTGACCTTTCCATAAAGGTGTTATCAACACTACAGTAGCTTGTTGGACGCGAATGAGTGCTAACATTCTCGCTATCATGGTAAATGGAGGAAACGCATAATGTCGTGGTCTGACCAAATTTGTAGGAAGGCGTCCGTCGCTAATGCTTCTGGATTTGGACGCCAACTGAAAAAGCGTGGTCTTTGATTGTTGATTCTCGAGGCAAAGAGGTCTAAGTCCAAGGGACCCCAACGAGTGACAAGCGTTGCAAACATCGAGGAGTGCAGTTTCCAGTCTCCAGAGTCTTCCAATCTGCCACGAGATTTGTCATTCCCGGAATGTATTGAGCTAGTATGGTTAGTTTGTGGGTGAAGCAATGGGACCTAAATTTCTTCGCCATTAGAGAGAGAGGTTCCGATCTCGGGCTTCCTAGGCAGTTGATACTTCTTACTGCTGACAGGTTGTCCAATCTTAGGAGGATCGATTGATCGTGTTGACCTTTTGTGAAACACTGTATTGCAAACAGACCTGCCAACAATTCCAGACAGTTTATGTGGAGAGATGATTCCATTGTGGACCAACGACCTCCTGTCTCCAGGGTACCTTGTCGGGCTCCCCATCCAGTGCGGCAAGCATCCGATTCTATGATAATCGTTGGAGCAGGTGGAATCAAAGGTTTCCCATTCCAATATTGGAGGTTCTCGATCAACCAGGACAGATCCGAACGGGCTTCGTCTGTGAGAGTTACCTGAGCAGAGTATTGAAGGCCCTTGCGGAGAAAACGGGCCTTCAAGCGTTGGAGGGCTCTGTAGTATAATGGAGCCGGAGGAATTGCTAGGCGAGTGGCTGCCAGCAGGCCGATAATTCTGGCCAGACATCGAAGCATAGTGTATTCTTTCTGGAGAAGAGTATGTATTTCTTTTGTGATTGAAACCATCTTCTGAATTGGTAAGTGAAGAGTCATTGAAGTGGAATTTACCATCAATCCGAGAAACTCCAGGTTCCGTGCAGGTGTCGTGTGGGATTTCTCTATATTGATGAGGAACCCAAGTCTTTGAAAAGTGTCCATCGTCCATTGTAGATGCGACAGTAGCATAGTTTCGGTATCTGCCATCAATAGTATATCGTCCAGGTATATGATCAGGCGAATTCCGCGTTCTCGAAGAGATGTCACCACCGGTTTTAGTAGTTTTGTAAAAACCCACGGGGCTGAGGATAGTCCGAAAGAGAGACATTTGAACCTCCACATCATTCTTCTCCATTGGAACGAAGATAATCTCGAGAGGATTTGTGGATTGGGACCGTGAGATATGCGTCTTTTAAATTGAGTTTTGCCATCCAATCCCCTGGAAGAAGGGTGTCCCTGAGAGAGTGCATACCTTCCATCTTGAAATGGTTGTATTGTACATGTAAGTTGAGGTGTTTCAAATTGATTACTGGTCGCAGTTCGCCTCCCTTTTTTGCGACCAGAAACAAGTTGCTTACAAAGCCTGTTGACATGGCGGGGGCTGGTTGTATGGCCCCTTTTTCCCAATAATTCTTGTACCTCTTTGTCCATCAGTATCTCTTGTCCCCGAGGGAAGTGTAACAGTGTTGGAATGGAATGTTGTGTTGGATTTGACACAAAGGAAATTGTGAACCCTTGCACCGTATCCAGAATCCATGGATCTGATGTAAGGGTTCGCCATCTGTCTATGAACAAACGTATCCGACCCCCAACCTGAATCCCTGGAGAGGGAGATATTAGTAGAGGTCTTACCTGGGGGTCGTCTGCTGCGGAATGAGGTTCTAGAGCCTCTGAAGCCCCGAGCCCGCCAAGGACGGTTGCGTGAAGGGAAGAAGGAACTGGTAGGTTGATATTCTGTAGGTTGTTGTGCAGCGGGACTAGGAAAGGACCTGGTGTTGGTTCCTTGACGGCCGGTAGGGCGTCCCCTATATCTACCGGCCCTGCCAAAAACTCTACCTCTAAACACACGTTTTAGTGAAGAGGATATTTTCTCCAGTGAATTAAAAGTATTGGTATAAGTGCCCATGCTCTTCACATAGGCCTCCCCAAAAAGAAATCCTTGTGCGTCACTGCCTAAATCGGTATCTGTAATAGCCGTCAGTTGATTATCCACCTTGAGGAGTATGGTTTTTGGCGTTCAGCTGCTAGGGCGGCATTAGCATTGCCGAAAAAAGATAGGGCCCTAAGAACCCAATCGCGGACTAAGGTAGGTGATAAGGTGGAGTTCGCAAGCTTAGCCTCCTCTGCTATATTAAATAATCTGATCAGGGGACCTGACATGTCCAGTAGTTTGTCTTCGCAGGTGCGGAAGGCATGATCTAGGCCCGTTTTGGGGGACCACCCACGATTAGTTATAAATTTTATTATTGATGGGTCAATTTCTGGGGTGACGCAAGTTTTGCCCGTGGTTGAAGGGCGTGGGCTTTCGGCCCTCATATTTTGTCTGGTGGCCTTGTCTAGAGGCCGTCTAATAGAAACATAGAAACATAGAAAAATGTCGGCAGATAAGAACCTTTCAGCCCATCTAGTCTGCCCAATTACATGGATACTTTACCTGGTTTTATCTTTTGTTTAGGATAGCCTTATGCCTATCCCATGCCTGCTTAAATTCAATTACTGTTTTGGCCTCTACCACTTCAACTGGAAGACTGTTCCATGTATCCACCACCCTCTCAGTAAAATAATGCTTCCTGATGTTACTTTTAAACCTTTGCCCCTCTAATCTAAGACTATGTCCTCTTGTTTTGCTACTTTGTTTCCTTTTAAATATACTCCCTTCCTCTACCTTGTGGATTCCCTTTACGTATTTAATGTTTCTATCATATCTCCTCTGTCTCGTCTTTTTTCCAAGCTGTACATGTTAAGATCATTAAGCCTTTCCTGGTAACTTTTCTCCTTCAAGCCGTACACCATTTTAGTAGCCCTTCTCTGAACTCTCTCTAAGATGTCTATATCCTTCTGGAGATACGGTCTCCAGTACTGCACACAGTACTCAAAGTGAGGTCTCACCAGTGCTCTGGTAATGTTGGCATCCACCCATTTTTTGACATGTGGTAAAGGGTACCATGCGGTGGATTGAGGATGGGATAGGTCTTCCGGACAAAATAGGGGTCCCCTTGGGGGTCATAAATTACATTACCCTCTTCATAAAAGGGTGGGGGTTCCTCTGACTCATTATATTCAAAGAGGTCATACTCAGGCGCATATAGCGCTATCTCATCCTCATCCCCTTCTGTGGGATAATCATCATCGCCACGGTTGGTGGCTAATACCAGTTCTTTTTCAGTGGTCTACTCGGCGGGAGCCGTGTCATGCCCTGCGATCTTGGGCTCTTTTCCGAGATGGGGACTCGGTATCATATATTGGCAGAGCTGCGGGGTTGCCAGCCCCTCTGTTAACATGTTTAGTTTTGTAAATTGCCTTTTGACCTATATTATGAGCTGAAGGTTCTGTTGAGTGAGGGTAGGGGTTAGAAGGTGTAGGTGTGGCTGGAAGGGCTTTTACAGCTGCCATTACTACTTCTAGGGAGCGGTGGAGATCAACTGAGAGGTTGGAGACGCAGACTGAACAGCTGCTGAAATAGAAGCCTGCATTGAAGGGCCTAAAGTGGGTTCAGGAGGTGGGGTAACGTCAGGCTGGGGTACCGTGTCTTGAAGTGAGTCACTGGTTTCATGATATTCATCTGCCATCACTGAATCCTCCCCCGAGTCTGAGTCATTCATTGTGGGAGAGGGAGAAAGGTGTTTGGATTTAACTTGGCGTTTTGGCATGGCTGCGGTCTGAGGTAAATTCTGAGCGGCGCGAGGGGGCGTGGTCACGGCCGCAGCTGTGTGAGGGGGAAATCTCGCGCTGAGAGACGCGCTGGTAGTGCAGCTCGCGGGCAAAAGCCCGCAAAAAAACGGGAAAACTCACGTAATTTTAAATTGATATAATAAAGTAAATAAATTACATAAACAGGCCGGTGGTCACCCCTAGGTTGAAGCCGGGACGACCAAACAGCCAGCGGTAGAAATAAAACACTATTATAGCAGTATATATATAGTTATTCTTTAAAACAGTAAGAGAGAGAAAATTATACTTATCTCCTGCTGCAGCAGCAGAAAAGAGGGCGCATTTCTGGGTTCAAGCCCTATACACAGACATGGACCGCAGGGGATTATGGACTAGTGGGAGGGGCTAAGGGGAAGTTTTTGTTAGATGTTCACTTTTTTCTTTTGCTGCTGTCATTAAATTTCAGAAAAGAGAAGCAAATAGGAGCCTCCGAGTCAATGACTTAAAATTGTAATATTTAAAAAAACTGTATATGAAAGTTGACTCCTCTCCTGCTTACCTTTCTTCTTGCAGGGAGGGGGGTGAACATGTCCGTTGGCAGAGGAGGGGACCGCTTCATCCATCTTAAATCCAGCCTGTACTTCCCTGGTGGTCCGGTGGCTGTGGGCTCTGCAATGCGATCTGTGCTTCATGTACAGAACGCAGAGCATGTCCCACACTGGACCCGTGCACCGGCGATCCTCTGATGACCTTTCACCTGACTGCCGGCGCTCTCTGACATAGTCAGTGTGCGCCAGCGATCAGGTGACAGGTCATCAGAGGATCGCTAGCGTACGGGTCCTGTGTGGGACGTGCTCTGCGTTCTGATTGCATTTCAGAGCCCACAGCCACCAGACCACCAGGGAAGTACAGGCTTGCAGTTGCAAAGGGTCCCAGCGGCTATCCGTGGCATGCGGCCAGCCGGGACCAAGAGTGTGCCGCGGGTGGGATTAGGGCATGCCTAGGCACACCCGGTACACCCCGTGCGCACGCCTATGGCCACCATGCGTATATATATTGCCCAGGTCAGCTCACATCATGCATATATATATTGCCCAGGCCAATCCCCTGGTGGAGATAGGGGGTTCATTTGAACCCCGATATCTCCAGGCATCTAGTGGGTCATGGAGGGTGTCAATCGAATGGCCTGAGCATGGCCTTTCAAATGATACCCAACATGACCAGGTATAAAGTAAAAAAAATAAAAAAAATGTATTTTTTTTGTGTGTTATTTTTATTAATGCAGCAATATTTTTCACATTGCAATTATAATGTGAATGATGATGCACTAATGATTTTTTTCTATGGGGTGCGTTTGCTATAAATCACGTAATTCCCCCCACAAAATGTAACAAGTCCCCATTTCTAATTTTTGCACAAGTGCACCCCATAGACAACATAACCGCAAACGCTCATGTGCTAAAATGTGAAAAAAAAACACTTTACACACTGCAGATGATTAAAAATTTAATTTTTATTGCATTTTTTTCATAATATACAGCCAGGACAGGACATATATATATAAAAATGATATATTATGAATCTGCAGAGTCTGCTGGAAAGAACGATATCTAACATGTCAGTTATTTAACAAAACGTGGCTTCAAAATCGTGTTTAAACATGATGAGCGAAAGCGGTAAAAATGAGCTGAGCACACAACGGTGAAATACAGCATATTAGAAGTTTTAGGAGGGAAATTAACACTTCTCAAATCTCAATCAGAAGCAGACACCACCCCACCCCCTCAGTATAGTCTACAATGTATCAAATTGATTAGACCAGGCTAAAAACACCTGTTATGCCGTTTGAAAAACACAGGTCATTTAGAGTTGAAAATCTTTGCACGTACACATTAGTTTTTAATTCAATATCTAATAAACAAGTTGCTTATAATATTCTGCAGTAAAGAGTCTCTTTATTTCTAGATTTTTAGTATTTTTTTAAGCATTTTCTATACTTTTTTCAAAATTTCTTTTTTTTGCGAACTCGAACCGAACACACCCAAAAAGTTCAAAGTTCGCGAACTTTCGAACGACCAAAGTTCGGTTCGAACTCCGAACTGATCGAACCGAACAGCTCAACCCTAATCATGAGCAGTTCCTTTCCTTCTCCATACTCTTCTCTTCCCATCACTCTGGTAAAAGTTGATCTTGGTCTCATCTGTCCATAGGATCTTGTTCCACAACTGTGAAGGCTTTGTTAGGTGTTGTTTGGCAAGCTCTATTCTGGCTTTCCTGTTTTTGAGGCTCACCAATGGTTTACATCTTGTGGTGAACCCTCTGTATTCACTCTGGTGAAGTCTTCTCTTGATTGTTGACTTTGACACACATACACCTACCTCCTGAAGAGTGTTCTTGATCTGGCCAACTGTTGTGAAGGGTGTTTTCTTCACCAGGGAAAGAATTCTTCGGTCATCCACCACAGTTGTTTTCCATGGTCTCCCGGGTCTTTTGGTGTTGCTGAGCTACCGGTGCGTTCCTTCTTTTTGAGAATGTTCCAAACAGTTGTTTTGGCCACAGCTAATGTTCTAGCTATCTCTCTGATGGGATTGTTTGGTTTCTTCAGCCTAATGATGGCTTGCTTCACTGATAGTGACAGCTCTTTGGATCTCATCTTGAGAGTTGACAGCAACAGATTCCAAATGCAAATACCACACTTGAAATGAACGCTGGGCCTTTTATCTGCACATTGTAATTGGGGTAATGAGGGAATATCACACACCTGGCCATGGAACAGCTGAGTGAGAAGCCAATTGTCCCATTACCTTTGCCTAGGCACACCCGGTACACCCCGTGCGCACGCCTATGGCCATCATCTTAAGGTTTTAAGTTAGGTCTGGTGAGTAAATTAGGTTAGGCTGGTGACTCATTTTCATACTGATTAGCATACAATTGGAATCAATTGGGTGGTATTTGCTTCAGGTTTAGCTTGTCCACTCCTTGCTGGGGGAGGTGTACTTAGGTGAATATATAAAGGTTGGGGATATTAGCTTGGTCTAATTGAGCTTGTCAAGCCTTCTAAGTGAAGTCTTCAAAGTGAGCACTTAGAGATCTTCTGGTGAGTGATTTTGATTTTTGTTTCAAACAGATCTTTTCTATTCATTTTAAGGTTTTAAATTAGGTCTGGTGAGTAAATTAGGTTAGGCTGGTGACTCATTTTCATACTGATTAGCATACAATTGGAATCAATTGGGTGGTATTTGCTTAAGGTTTAGCTTGTCCACTCCTTGCTGGGGGAGGTGTACTTAGGTGAATATATAAAGGTTGGGGATATTAGCTTGGTCTAATTGAGCTTGTCAAGCCTTCTAAGTGAAGTCTTCAAAGTGAGCACTTAGAGGAGATCTTCTGGTGAGTGATTTTGATTTTTGTTTCAAACAGATCTTTTCTATTCATCTTAAGGTTTTAAATTAGGTCTGGTGAGTAAATTAGGTTAGGCTGGTGACTCATTTTCATACTGATTAGCATAAAATTGGAATCAATTGGGTGGTATTTGCTTCAGGTTTAGCTTGTCCACTCCTTGCTGGGGGAGGTGTACTTAGGTGAATATATAAAGGTTGGGGATATTAGCTTGGTCTAATTGAGCTTGTCAAGCCTTCTAAGTGAAGTCTTCAAAGTGAGCACTTACAGGAGATCTTCTGGAGATACTCTGGAGGTAGTCTGAGGTTAGACAGGAGGTAGAAAACCTACAAAAAAGTAAGATTTGCTGGTTTTAAATCCATTCTTTTATAATGGCAGGCTTGGTCCAGTGTAAGAGCTGTCATGCATTTGTTTTTAGATCCAATTTTTGGAGGTTTGGAGTGTGCCTGATATGTAGGCAGCTCTCTTTATTGCAGCAGGAAATTGCCTGTTTGAAGTCTGAGATTTGTAAATTATCTGTTAGAGAAACTCAGGCTATGACTGTTACTAAGCCACTGCCACAGAGGCCTCCTAGGAGCAGCAGATGGACTACTGTAGGATCTGGTAGACTTAGAGTTGTGGATAGAAGGCATGTCCCACAATCTGTGGCTCTTCTTAATTCTTTTGAGGCACTTTCAGAGTGTAGTGGTAAGATGGATGTAGGCTCAGACACCATAGTTGAGGAGCCACCATCCACTATGCCTAAGGTATGCAGCACTGCAACCAAGGACAAAAATGAAAAGGTGGGACTTGATAGAAGGCAATTGTTGCTGGGTGATTCTATCATAAGAGGTGTTGAGCTGGAGAGTAGTGGTTTGGTGAGATGTCTTCCTGGGGCTACTGCTCGTAGAGACAAGAGACGTATTCTCAATATTGTCAAACAAGCAAAGCAACAAGGGGAAGTGGATGTTCTAGTCCATCTAGGGACAAATGACTTGGCTAGCAATGAGGTTTCTGAGATTAAGGAAGATTTTTGTGTTCTTGGAGGTGAAATACAGCAGATTGCGTCCACTGTGTCATTCTCTGAAGTTTTGCCTGTGCATAACATTCAAGATAGGCAGATGTGCAATAGGGAATACAATTTGTGGCTTCGGGAATGGTGTCGGGAGCAAGGATTTGGCTTTGTGTCCCATGATAGCTCTAATTGGAGCAGAAAGGAACTGTATAAAAAAGATGGTTTGCATCTTACTCATAGGGGAACATATGTTCTCAGTGAGAAGTTCAAAGGTTTCGCAAAGAAATATTTAAACTAGGAGGGGGGGACAAAAGGGTAAAAAACAATCTGCCCGATTGTCCCCCAAAACTAAATCGGAGGGTGCAAGCAACATGCGAGGTAAAAAATGACAAGCTCAGAGTCGTGTCTATAAATGCTCGCAGTTTAGTCAATAAAATCAATGAACTGGAGGCAATGATGGCAGCTGAAAACGTAGATTTAGTGGCGGTTACTGAGACATGGTTCAGTGAGAAAAATAACTGGGACATAACAATACCGGGGTACTCTTTATATAGAAAAGACAGAGAAGGTAGGAAAGGAGGAGGAGTGGCCCTGTATGTGAAAAACAACATAAAAACGAACCAAATAAAAGTGAGCGAGGCAATCATACAGTAGCTCGTGTAGGTGTGATCTATAGACCCCCTGGACAAGCAGAAGAACTAGATAATCTGCTGGTTGAGGAAATAGCCAAAATGGCAATGAAGGGGGAAGTT
The DNA here is from genome assembly GCA_009667805.1 of Leptobrachium leishanense. Classification (NCBI taxonomy): domain Eukaryota; kingdom Metazoa; phylum Chordata; class Amphibia; order Anura; family Megophryidae; genus Leptobrachium; species Leptobrachium leishanense. Next base: position 460,616,614 of record CM019064.1, on the reverse strand, counting down.
ATTATCATGGGGGACTTTAATCTTCCTGATGTGAACTGGAAAACCAAAACAGCTGGGTGCACCAGGAGTACAAATATTCTAAACTCCCTACTGGGATTATCTCTAACACAAGTAGTTGAGGAGCCGACCCGTAAAGAGGCCATATTGGATTTAATACTCACAAATGGAGGTTTGGTATCGGACGTTGTTGTAGGTGAAAATTTGGGATCTAGTGATCACCAGTCAGTATGGTTTAATATAACAACAGGGATGGAGCCGCACCACACAAGAACGAAAGTTTTAGACTTTAAAAAAACAGATTTTTCTAAAATTAGATTTTGTGTGAAGGAGTCATTATCAGACTGGAGGAGTTTAAAGGGAGTCCAGGAGAAATGGGATTATTTAAAGGAAGCATTATTGAAGGCCACAGGAAATTGCATTCGGCTTGTTAGCAAAAACAAAAAAGGGAAGAAACCACTGTGGTCTCTGCAGAAGTGGCCAAAATAGTGAAGAACAAAAAGACAGCATTCAATAATTATAAAAAAACTCAGAGTGAAGAAGATAGGCAAACCTATAAAATTAGGCAGAAAGAGGCAAAGCAATTTATAAGAGCTTCCAAAGCACACGCAGAAGAGAAAATAGCTCAGTCAGTAAAAAAGGGGGACAAAACATTTTTTTAGATACATAAACGAGAAAAGAAAAGTAAAAACAAGGATTAGTTAGATTAAAAACAAAGGAAGGAAGGTATGTAGAAGAGGATAAAAGTCTCGCTGACTACCTCAATGTATATTTTTGTTCAGTCTTTGCAGAAGAAAAGGAAGGAAAGGGACCTCAGTTAGGAGAGAACACTAAAGAGACATTTACATATCAGTTTACAGAGGAGGAGGTTCTACAGCAGCTGTCTAAAGTAAAGACAAATAAGTCAATGGGGCCTGATGGGATCCACCCTAAATTATTAAAAGAGCTCAGTGATGTAATAGCAAAACCGTTAACAGATTTATTTAACCAATCCTTGTTAACGGGAGTCGTCCCAGAAGACTGGAAATTAGCAAATGTTGTGCCCATTTACAAGAAGGGTAGTAGGGAGGAATCGGGGAACTATAGGCCAGTTAGTCTTACGTCAGTAGTGGGGAAATTAATGGAAACCATGTTAAAGGAAAGGATTGTTGAACATCTAAAAACACATAGATTACAGGATCAGAAACAACATGGGTTTACCTCATGGAGATCATGCCAAACTAATCTTATTGATTTTTTTGATTGGGTAACAAAAATAATAGACACAGGTGGTGCAGTAGACATTGCTTATTTAGATTTCAGTAAGGTTTTTGATACTGTTCCGCATAGAAGGCTTATCAATAAATTGCAATCTTTGAGTTTGGATTCCAATATTGTTGAATGGATTAGGCAGTGGCTGAGTGACAGACAACAGAGGGTTGTGGTAAATGGAGTTTATTCGGCGCAAGGTCTTGTTACCAGTGGGGTACCTCAGGGGTCAGTACTTGGACCCATTCTCTTTAATATTTTTATTAGTGATATTGCAGAAGGTATTAATGGAAAAGTATGTCTTTTTGCTGATGACTCAAAGATTTGCAACAGGGTTGACGTTCCTGGAGGGATCAGCCAAATGACAAATGATTTAGGTAAACTAAAAAAATGGTGGAGTTGTGGCAATTGAGTTTTAATGTGGATAAGTGCAAGATAATGCACCTGGGACGTAAAAACCCAAGGGCTGAATATAGAATATTTGATACAGTCCTAACCTCAACATCTGAGGAAAGGGATTTAGGGGTTATTATTTCAGAGGATCTAGGGTAAGTAGTCAATGTAATAGAGCAGCAGGAAATGCTGGCAGAATGCTTGGTTGTGTAGGGAGAGGTATTAGCAGTAGGAAAAGGGAAGTGCTCATGCCACTGTACAGAGCACTGGTGAGACCTCACTTGGAGTACTGTGTGCAGTACTGGAGACCGTATCTCCAGAAGGATATAGACATCTTAGAGAGAGTTCAGAGAAGGGCTACTAAAATGGTGTACGGCTTGAAGGAGAAAAGTTACCAGGAAAGGCTTAATGATCTTAACATGTACAGCTTGGAAAAAAGACGAGACAGAGGAGATATGATAGAAACATTTAAATACGTAAAGGGAATCCACAAGGTAGAGGAAGGGAGTATATTTAAAAGGAAACAAAATAGCAAAACAAGAGGACATAGTGTTAGATTAGAGGGGCAAAGGTTTAAAAGTAACCTCAGGAAGCATTATTTTACTGAGAGGGTGGTGGATACATGGAACAGTCTTCCAGTAGAAGTGGTAGAGGCCAAAACAGTAATTGAATTTAAGCAAGCATGGGATAGGCATACGGCTATCCTAAACAAAAGATAAATCCAGGTAAAGTATCCATGTAATTGGGCAGACTAGATGGGCCGAAAGGTTCTTATCTGCCGGCATTTTTCTATGTTTCTATGTTTCTTTGGTCCCTTAACAAGTGGGAGGCACATCTGCAAACTGCTGTAAGTCCTACACCGTTCACCTGAGTTAGATGTACATACCCTCAAATTAAAGCTGACAGTCTGCAGTTAAGGCACATTGTGTTTGTTTCATTCCAACTCCATTGTGGTGGTGTATAGAGCCAAAGATGTTAGAATTGTGTCCATGTCCCAATATTTCTGGACCTGACTGTAACTCAGTGAGACCCCCTGATAGCTGGCAGCCAGTGACAAGACACAGATTACAATTCCCAGAAACCACCTATAAATCAGTGAGACCCCCTGATAGGACCCCCTGATAGCTGGCAACAGTGACAAGATAAAGATTACAATTCACAGAAATCTGCTAGAAGTATGTGGGACCCCCTGATGGGTGGCAGTGAGAAGACACAGATTACAATTCCCAGAAACCTCCTATAAATCAGTGAGACCCCCTGATGGGTGGCAGTGTGACAAGACATGGATTACAATTCCCAGAAATTTTATGGAAGTATGTGACACCCCCTGATAGCTGACTGTCAGTGACTGAGAAGACACAGATTACAATTCCCAGGAACCTCCTATAAATCAGTGAAACCCCTGATGGGTGGCAGTGACAAGACACAGATTGCAAAACCCAGGAACCTCCTATAAATCAGTGAGACCCCCTGATGGGTGGCAGGGAGAACACACAGATTATAACAATTCCCAGATATTTTGGAGAAATGAGACCCCCACAATTGCTGGTGGCAGTGAGAAAACAAAGATTAGAACAATTCCCAGATATTTGGTAGAAATGAGACCCCCCAGTAGCTGGTGGCAGACTGGCAGTGAGAACACACACTAACACAACAATCTCCTCTCAAAAAACACGTGCTGAAGCGCTGTGTGAAACCTTATATAGTGTGCTGCGGGACTTAGCTTTGTGAGCCCATGATTGGGCAAACTTTGCCCAATCAGGACTCTGAGCCGTGATTGGCATAGTCTTGCACCTAAACTGTGGTCAGGTGCAGGCTTTATCCAATTACAAGCTTCAGGCCAGTGGAAAAAGTGCATTGTGGTCCATTGTGATGCATTGTGGGCGAACATGCCGCAAACACGCGGAAATGTTCGTAGTTCGCGAACAAGCGATGTTCGAATCGAACTCCGAACCGATCGAACCGAACAGCTCATCCCTAGTTACCATCCCAGGCGAGCGGCCAACCTGCATGCCAGTAATTTCTCGCCTCGTAGGGAGCAGAGAACGTTGGCGGCGATCTTCTCAGGAGGGTCCTCTGCTCTGTTCCCCCCCTGGATCCACCCCTGGCAAGGTGGTGTGCAACATGTGTCAAACTATTCGGGACACCCTGAAGAAGAAATGTATCCCTACACGACTGTAAATATATGGGCCGATATAGCGGAGGGTCTATTGATTCAGAGATTCCTTTCTGTACTGCCAGCAGTCACGTGTCATGGCAGCTCGGGGGGAATTTAAGCCTTTCTCTGCTGAGGCTTTTCACACCTCTGTGCTGAGCTAATTTTTACCTGTTTTGCTCATCATGTTTAACCGCGTTTTGAAGCCTTATTTTATTATATGACCCAGACATATTATATATCGTTCTTTCCGCCAGACTCGGCAGATTCATAATATATCACTATTATATGTATACGTTATGTCATGTCTGTATAATATAACAAAAAATGCAATAGAATTAGAATTTTCAATAATTTACAATGTGTAAAGTGTTTTTTTCACATTTTAACATACGAGCATTTGCGGTTATATTTTGTATGGGGTGCGCTTGTTAAAAAAAATTAGAAATGGGGTCTTGTTAAATTTTTTTGGGGGGGGAAATTATGTGATTTTTAACAAACGCTCCACATACAAAAATCGTTAGTGCAGCATCATTGTTCACATTATAATTGAAATGGCAACAATATTGCTGCATTAACAAAACAAATAAAAAAAACTTGTTCATTTTTTTTAATAATTGTTTTTAAATATTTTTTTATTTTTAATTAGTTTGTTTTTTTAACTTTTTACATGGTCATATTTGAAATCGTTGGAAAGGCCATGCTCTGGCCAATCCAATGATATCAAACGTTAACCCCTAGCTGCCACGGATCGGGAGATTGGGGGTTCATTGGAACCCGCAATCTCTACCATTGCTGGCAGCTAGGGGTTAACTTCAGGACTGGCGTCATCGTGCTATGCACGATGACGCCAGTCCTCAGGGGGAGTTCCCGGAGAGGAGTTCCGGGAGAGGATCAGGATCCGGCGCTTTTCTGCGCTGAATCGTGATCTGGCTCCCCAGGGGTTAATGTCAGCCACCATTTGGAAGGGCAGGCTGCCTGCCTTAACCCTGTGGCCACAGGCGATCGGGAGGGAGAGAGGTCCGAAGGACCTCCCCCCTCCCTTTCATGCGCCTCCTCCGCACACGTGGGGGGGCACCTGAATTAGATGTCATCGCGCCGCCGCAATGACATTTAATGTCCCCGCTGGGGTCCCGGAGTGCTGGGCTGTCATCCAAGATGTCAGCCCGCACCGGGGGGGCCAGCAATCGGCCAGAATCCCGGCCGATTGCTGCCTCCTGTGCTCAGCGCGTCCGTAGCACAGGAGGTGCACTTGGCAGGACGCTTTGAGCACATCCGCCGCAGCCAAGTGGTTAAAATGTGAACACTTGTTCTCACTGTTTGTACATTCATACAGAACATGTTGTTGCTAAATTCCTGTACGTTTTTGTGTATAGTCATTGTAAGTTAATATTTTTTACGCTTTTGTTAGGCTAGGGTCAGACGAGTGCGGACTGTGCGGACTGTGAGTCTGTGCAAAACGCATGTACTGTCTGACTGCCGAGAAGGTAGTTGCCACACAGTCCATTTTTTTCACTGACTTTTTTTGACTGATGTAGATGGGAAATAAAATTAAAACGAAAAACATTTTGTCCGTCAAAAATGCTGGACGTGTAAATGCTTTACGTGTAAATGCTGGACGTGTAAATGCTGGACGTCTAAATGCTGGGCGTATAAATGCTGGGTGTATATATAAATGCTGGACGTGTAAATGCTGGACGTATAAATGCTGGATGTGTAAATGCTGGGCGTGTAAATGCTGGGCGTGTAAATGCTGGATGTGTAAATGCTGGACGTGTAAATGCTGGACGTGTAAATTCTGAGCGTATAAATGCTGGACGTGTAAATGCTGGACGTATAAAAGCTGGACGTGTAAATTCTGAGCGTGTAAATGCTGGATGTCTAAATGCTGGACGTCTAAATGCTGGGCATGTAAATGCTGGACGTGTAAATGCTGGACGTCTAAATTGTGGGCGTATAAATACTGGACGTGTAAATGCTGGACATATAAATGCTGGGCGTGTAAATGCTGGGCGTGTAAATGCTGGGCATGTAAATGCTGGACGTATAAATGCTGGACGTGTAAATTCTGAGCGTATAAATGCTGGACGTGTAAATGCTGGACGTGTAAATGCTGGACGTGTAAATTCTGAGCGTGTAAATGCTGGACGTGTAAATGCTGGACGTCTAAATGCTGGGCATGTAAATGCTGGACGTGTAAATGCTGGACATCTAAATTGTGGCGTATAAATACTGGACGTGTAAATGCTGGACGTATAAGCTGGCGTGTAATGCTGGCGTGTAAATGCTGGGCGTGTAAATGCTGGACGTGTAATGCTGGCGTGTAAATGCTGGGCGTGTAAATGCTGGCGTGTAAATGCTGGACGTGTAAATGCTGGACGTGTAAATGCTGGGCGTGTAAATGCTGGACGTGTAAATGCTGGACGTGTAAATGCTGGCGTGTAAATGCTGGACGTGTAAATGCTGGGCGTGTAAATGCTGGGCGTGTAAATGCTGGATGTGTAAATGCTGGACGTGTAAATGCTGGGCGTATAAATGCTGGGCGTATAAATGCTGGACGTATAAATGCAGACGTATAAATGCTGGGCGTGTAAATGCTGGACGTGTAAATGCTGGGCGTGTAAATGCTGGACGTGTAAATGCTGGGCGTGTAAATTCTGGACGTATAAATGCTGGACGTATAAATGCTGGACGTGTAAATGCTGGACGTGTAAATGCTGGACGTGTAAATGCTGGACGTGTAAATGCTGGACGTGTAAATGCTGGACGTGTAAATGCTGGACGTGTAAATGCTGGACGTGTAAATGCTGGGCGTGTAAATGCTGGGCGTGTAAATGCTGGATGTGTAAATGCTGGATGTGTAAATGCTGGACGTATAAATGCTGGACGTGTAAATTCTGAGCGTATAAATGCTGGACGTGTAAATGTTGGACGTGTAAATGCTGGACGTGTAAATTCTGAGCGTGTAAATGCTGGACGTGTAAATGCTGGACGTCTAAATGCTGGGCATGTAAATGCTGGACGTGTAAATGCTGGACGTCTAAATTGTGGGCGTATAAATACTGGACGTGTAAATGCTGGACGTATAAATGCTGGGCGTGTAAATGCTGGGCGTGTAAATGCTGGGCGTGTAAATGCTGGGCGTGTAAATGCTGGGCGTGTAAATGCTGGGCGTGTAAATGCTGGACGTGTAAATGCTGGACGTGTAAATGCTGGGCGTATAAATGCTGGGCGTATAAATGCTGGACGTATAAATGCAGGACGTATAAATGCTGGGCGTGTAAATGCTGGACGTGTAAATGCTGGGCGTGTAAATTCTGGACGTATAAATGCTGGACGTATAAATGCTGGACGTGTAAATGTTGGACGTGTAAATGTTGGACGTGTAAATGCTGGACGTGTAAATGCTGGACGTGTAAATGCTGGACGTGTAAATGCAGTCCGCCTGACCACGTTCCATCACTCACACACAAAGCTATGCGTACGTGGCGCACTCCGCACGTCTGTTCTAGCAGTTTTACGTTCTGGCCTAACTTGCGTCCTTTTTCCGCGTCCGTTGTGCGTCTTCACTTCTGTACGGACATACTTCGTGTGTGGGTCTATTGATCATAATTGTATGCTACCACGGACATTACAATGTGCGGCAACACGGACGCGATCACTGCGCTCGTCTGACCCCAGCCTGTAACAAATAAAATACATTTTGTAAAAGGTACATACGTTTCCTCGTATATTTCGGGGTCCGTCCAGGTCTCAAAGCCCTCGAACACTGCCATGCACACGTCCCTCCATGCGCTTGCCTTTTCGGGCTTGCGTCTGTAGTCCGCGTGAGCGGCGTCCCACAGCACGGGGTGTTGTTTCACAGTGGCGATGAGCAGCTCCACATCCATGATGGCTACAGACACACAGCCTTGAAACCTGTCACTCTGCTGCAGCGACACACTGGCCTATGCAATGTGCCTGCCTGCCGTCGCAAGCGTACTGACGTTCTTTTCCCGCCTTTCCTGGCTGAATCACGTGAAAAAAATTTGCACACAACGATTTCTGCGCGTAACGTTACTGCCAGTTTTTGCGCGTTCGTTTTACGTGCGTTATTTTTTGACGGATAAAAAAATGTGCGAGGATTGTAATACCACCGTTAATTTTCTGTGCGTCAACGTTTAACGCTTTGCGCAAAAGATGCACTGCGCAAACGTTTTTGTGTTAAAAATGTAATAGAGCCCTATCTGTCTGCAGCACATTTACTGCATCTGCCTGTATGCTGATAATGCAGACCCTGTGTAAGCAGGAGATCTCACCATTTTATTATCTGTCTGCAGCACATTTACTGCATCTGCCTGTATGTTGATAATGCAGACGCTGTGTAAGCAGGAAATCACCATTTTATTATCTGTCTGCAGCACATTTACTGCATCTGCCTGTATGTTGATAATGCAGACGCTGTGTAAGCAGGAAATCACCATTTTATTATCTGTCTGCAGCACATTTACTGCATCTGCCTGTATGCTGATAATGCAGACGCTGTGTAAGCAGGAAATCACCATTTTATTATCTGTCTGTGGCACATTTACTGCCTGTATAGCGATAATAAAGACCCCATGTGACATTATGCTGATAAGGGACAGCATCTTTCATTGCAACAATATTTCTGTAATGGATAAATGACTTAATTAATGTTAAATATTTAATTATCTCCTGTTTAATTCATAACGTTGCAGCTGGTGTTTCAAATAAATGTTATCTTAAAAGTTTCTTTCAAAAATGAAAAAAATCAGTTGGTAGTGAAAGGGTTAAAGAAAGCACATTTGGTTAAGACAGCAGCTGCCGGTTATTTATGGACATCTCTCCCTCTCTGCAGGTGAATATCTCCTCCTGGAGCTTCTGGAAAGTCATGTTGACCTCGTTGCTCTTCCTGCTCTGCCTCGGTGCAGTAAATGCTGTGTTCCCCACGGCTTGCACCACACCTGAGGCTCTCTCCGCCAAGATCTGCTGCCCTGAGTTCAATGGAAGCGAATGTGGAATTGTGGATGGCAGGGGCGAGTGTCGAATTGTGACACAAGATAGAGAAATGGGCAAAGAGGAAATGGTGATTGATGATCGAATGAAATGGATGTCCTTTTACTACGACAAAATCTGCATCTGCAAAGGTAACTATTCTGGCCCAGACTGTGGAAATTGTGCGCACCACTTGGTGGAGCCGGACTGTATCTACCAAAAGACTGTAATGAGGAGAGATCTTAAGGAGTACTCGTTGCAGCAAAGAGTCGCCTTCTTTGCTACATTAGATTACTGCAAGAAAGTCATCTGCCCCTATTACAAGATCATAGTCACCGGAGATCGACATCACAAAGACACCTTATCGTTTTGGGAGGTTTCTTACTTGGATTTATTTAACTTTCAGCATTACTATTCCACCAAGCCCATTCTCTCCGACGGCTCCTTCACCTATGCCACCAATTTCGCACATTATTCCTCTTCCTTCCTGACCTGGCATCGCGCCATGCTGATATTCCTGGAGCATCTCATACGCTTATGTATAAGTGACCAATATTTTGCCCTGCCGTATGGTGACTGGCGAAACGACCCTGGCTGCTCATACTGCAATGACGACTTCCTGGGCGCGAGCGACAGGCACGGCAGACTCAGCAAATACTCCGTGTTTTCCACCTGGACCGTGAGTGATTCCTTCCGTTTCATTACCAGGGATTATGGCTTTATACTTTTCAGTTATTTTATCCATAGGATTGGGGGGAGGGGAAAGTGGGGAGGGGGAGGGGAGTGGAATGGGGGAGGGGAATGAGGGGAGGGGGAGGGGGAGGAGGCGAGGGGAGGGGGAGGGGGAGGAGGGGAGGGGAGTGGGGGAGGGGGAGGGGGAGGGGAATGGAATGGGGGAGGGGGTGGAGGGGGAGGAGGGGAGGGGGGTAGGGGGGTAATGTCAGGATGTTAGGAAACGCTTCGTGTAACAGTCACTAACAGGGTGATTCAAAGCGACAAAATTACACCGGAATGTCTGTGCTCGTTCGTTCCAACTCTGCGATGAATTCAACATTAACCACAGGATCCCCAAAGCTGCCGAGCGCATCAGAAAAATTGCTGCAAAAATCACAGAACGCATCAGAAAAACCACCGCAATCTATATCTATAAAACCGTTTGTCCGTCGCCGCAGATCCGGTTTCTGTCGGCTGTGCGCGCATCCAGGAGAGCCAGAACAGCATCGCTGTCACTGGCTCCTGCGGCAAAACCTCCCTCCCTACGTGAGTTTTGGGAGGGAGATGACGCTGGGACGGCTGCTTTCCTCCCTCTCCCAGTGTGTCTGCGGGGGGGGGGGGAGCGTGGAGTGCTGGGACGCTGCGGCCGGCTTGCGAATGGAGGGAGTTTGCAAGCCGGCCACAGCGTCCCAGCACCACCCCCCCAGACACACTGGGAGAGGGAGGAAAGCAGCCGTCCCAGCGTGTGACTGGGGGGCGGAGTGCTGGGATGCAGCAGCCGGTGTTCTGCCCCGCCCACTGCTGTCACGTGACCCAACCCTACTGACACACAACCCCCTATTTAGACTTCCTCTATATGTTCAGGGTGTGCGGGTCACAGTCAGTAGGGTTGTGTGCTATACAGAGCCATGGGGGGGGGGTGCTATACAGAGTGCCTGCGCCAGTGAGTTTACAATCTAAGGGGAACCTGCACCAGTGAGTTTACAATCTAATGGGAACCTGCGCCAGTGAGTTTACAATCTAAGGGGAACCTGCGCCAGTGAGTTTACAATCTAAGGGGAACCTGCGCCAGTGAGTTTACAATCTAAGGGGAACCTGCGCCAGTGATCTTACAATCTAAGGGGAACCTGCACCAGTGAGTTTACAATCTAAGGGGAACCTGCGCCAGTGAGTTTACAATCTAAGGGGAACCTGCGCCAGTGAGTTTACAATCTAATGGGAACCTGCACCAGTGAGTTTACAATCTAAGGGGAACCTGCACCAGTGAGTTTACAATCTAAGGGGAACCTGCGCCAGTGAGCTTACAATCTAAGGGGAACCTGCACCAGTGAATTTACAATCTAAGGGGAACCTGCACCAGTGAGTTTACAATCTAAGGGGAACCTGCACCAGTGAGTTTACAATCTAAGGGGAACCTGCACCAGTGAGTTTACAATCTAAGGGGAACCTGCGCCAGTGAGTTTACAATCTAATGGGAACCTGCGCCAGTGAGCTTACAATCTAAGGGGAACCTGCGCCAGTGAGTTTACAATCTAATGGGAACCTGCGCCAGTGAGTTTACAATCTAATGGGAACCTGCACCAGTGAGTTTACAATCTAAGGGGAACCTGCACCAGTGAGTTTACAATCTAAGGGGAACCTGCACCAGTGAGTTTACAATCTAAGGGGGACCTGCGCCAGTGAGTTTACAATCTAAGGGGAACCTGCACCAGTGAGTTTACAATCTAATGGGAACCTGCGCCAGTGAGCTTACAATCTAAGGGGAACCTGCACCAGTGAGCTTACAATCTAAGGGGAACCTGCACCAGTGAGTTTACAATCTAAGGGGAACCTGCACCAGTGAGTTTACAATCTAAGGGGAACCTGCACCAGTGAGTTTACAATCTAAGGGGAACCTGCGCCAGTGAGTTTACAATCTAATGGGAACCTGCGCCAGTGAGTTTACAATCTAAGGGGAACCTGCGCCAGTGAGTTTACAATCTAAGGGGAACCTGCGCCAGTGAGCTTACAATCTAATGGGAACCTGCACCAGTGAGCTTACAATCTAAGGGGAACCTGCGCCAGTGAGTTTACAATCTAATGGGAACCTGCGCCAGTGAGTTTACAATCTAAGGGAACCTGCGCCAGTGAGTTTACAATCTAAGGGGAACCTGCACCAGTGAATTTACAATCTAAGGGGAACCTGCACCAGTGAGTTACAATCTAAGGGGAACCTGCGCCAGTGAGTTTAAAATCTAAGGGAACCTGCGCCAGTGAGTTTACAATCTAAGGGGAACCTGCGCCAGTGAGTTTACAATCTAATGGGAACCTGCGCCAGTGAGTTTACAATCTAATGGGAACCTGCGCCAGTGAGTTTACAATCTAAGGGGAACCTGCACCAGTGAGTTTACAATCTAAGGGGAACCTGCACCAGTGAGTTTACAATCTAAGGGGAACCTGCACCAGTGAGTTTACAATCTAAGGGGAACCTGCACCAGTGAGTTTACAATCTAAGGGAACCTGCACCAGTGAGTTTACAATCTAAGGGGAACCTGCACCAGTGAGTTTACAATCTAAGGGGAACCTGCACCAGTGAGTTACAATCTAAGGGGAACCTGCACCAGTGAATTTACAATCTAAGGGGGAACCTTGCACCAGTGAGTTTACAATCTAAGGGGAACCTGCGCCAGTGAATTTACAATCTAAGGGGAACCTGCGCCAGTGAGTTTACAATCTAGGGGAACCTGCACCAGTGAGTTTAAAATCTAAGGGGAACCTGCACCAGTGAGTTTAAAATCTAAGGGGAACCTGCGCCAGTGAGTTTACAATCTAAGGGGAACCTGCACCAGTGAGTTTACAATCTAAGGGGAACCTGCACCAGTGAGTTAAAATCTAAGGGGAACCTGCGCCAGTGAGTTTACAATCTAAGGGGAACCTGCGCCAGTGAGCTTACAATCTAAGGGGAACCTGCGCCAGTGAGCTTACAATCTAAGGGAACCTGCACCAGTGAGTTTACAATCTAAGGGGAACCTGCGCCAGTGAGTTTACAATCTAAGGGGAACCTGCACCAGTGAGTTTACAATCTAAGGGAACCTGCGCCAGTGAGTTTACAATCTAAGGGGAACCTGCGCCAGTGAGTTTACAATCTAAGGGGGACCTGCACCAGTGAGTTTACAATCTAAGGGGAACCTGCGCCAGTGAATTTACAATCTAAGGGGAACCTGCGCCAGTGAGTTTACAATCTAAGGGGAACCTGCGCCAGTGAATTTACAATCTAAGGGGAACCTGCACCAGTGAATTTACAATCTAAGGGGAACCTGCACCAGTGAGTTTACAATCTAAGGGGAACCTGCACCAGTGAGTTTAAAATCTAAGGGGAACCTGCGCCAGTGAGTTTACAATCTAAGGGGAACCTGCGCCAGTGAGCTTACAATCTAAGGGGAACCTGCGCCAGTGAGCTTACAATCTAAGGGGAACCTGCGCCAGTGAGTTTACAATCTAAGGGGAACCTGCGCCAGTGAGCTTACAATCTAAGGGGAACCTGCACCAGTGAGTTTACAATCTAAGGGGAACCTGCGCCAGTGAGTTTACAATCTAAGGGGAACCTGCGCCAGTGAGTTTACAATCTAAGGGGGACCTGCACCAGTGAGTTTACAATCTAAGGGGAACCTGCGCCAGTGTGTTTACAATCTAAGGGGAACCTGCGCCAGTGAGTTTACAATCTAAGGGGGACCTGCGCCAGTGAGTTTACAATCTAAGGGGAACCTGCACCAGTGACTTTACAATCTAAGGGGAACCTGCGCCAGTGAGTTTACAATCTAAGGGGAACCTGCGCCAGTGTGTTTACAATCTAAGGGGAACCTGCGCCAGTGAGTTTACAATCTAAGGGGGACCTGCGCCAGTGAGTTTACAATCTAAGGGGAACCTGCACCAGTGAGTTTACAATCTAAGGGGAACCTGCGCCAGTGAGTTTACAATCTAAGGGGAACCTGCGCCAGTGAGTTTACAATCTAAGGGGAACCTGCGCCAGTGTGTTTACAATCTAATGGGAACCTGCACCAGTGAGTTTACAATCTAATGGGAACCTGCACCAGTGAGCTTACAATCTAAGGGGAACCTGCACCAGTGAGCTTACACTCTAAGGGGAACCTGCACCAGTGAGTTTACAATCTAATGGGAACCTGCACCAGTGAGCTTACAATCTAAGGGGAACCTGCACCAGTGAGTTTACAATCTAAGGGGAACCTGCACCAGTGAGTTACAATCTAAGGGAACCTGCGCCAGTGAGTTTACAATCTAAGGGGAACCTGCGCCAGTGAGTTTACAATCTAAGGGGAACCTGCACCAGTGAGTTTACAATCTAAGGGGACCTGCCCAGTGAGTTTACAATCTAAGGGGAACCTGCGCCAGTGAGCTTACAATCTAAGGGGACCTGCACCAGTGAGTTTACAATCTAAGGGGACACCAGTGAGCTTACAATCTAAGGGGGACCTGCACCAGTGAGTTTACAATCTAAGGGGAACCTGCGCCAGTGAGTTTACAATCTAAGGGGACCTGCACCAGTGAGTTTACAATCTAAGGGGAACCTGCGCCAGTGAGTTTACAATCTAAGGGGAACCTGCGCCAGTGAGTTTACAATCTAAGGGGAACCTGCACCAGTGAGTTTACAATCTAAGGGGAACCTGCGCCAGTGAGTTTACAATCTAAGGGGAACCTGCACCAGTGAGTTTACAATCTAAGGGGAACCTGCGCCAGTGAGTTTACAATCTAAGGGGAACCTGCGCCAGTGAGTTTACAATCTAAGGGGAACCTGCACCAGTGAGTTTACAATCTAAGGGGAACCTGCGCCAGTGAGTTTACAATCTAAGGGGAACCTGCACCAGTGAGTTTACAATCTAAGGGGAACCTGCGCCAGTGAGTTTACAATCTAAGGGGACCCTGCGCCAGTGAGTTTACAATCTAAGGGGAACCTGCGCCAGTGAGTTTACAATCTAAGGGGAACCTGCGCCAGTGAGTTTACAATCTAAGGGGAACCTGCGCCAGTGAGCTTACAATCTAAGGGGAACCTGCGCCAGTGAGTTTACAATCTAAGGGGAACCTGCGCCAGTGAGTTTACAATCTAAGGGGAACCTGCGCCAGTGAGTTTACAATCTAAGGGGAACCTGCGCCAGTGAGCTTACAATCTAAGGGGAACCTGCAGCAGTGAGCTTACAATCTAAGGGGAACCTGCACCAGTGAGTTTACAATCTAAGGGGAACCTGCGGCAGTGAATTTACAATCTAAGGGGAACCTGCACCAGTGAGTTTACAATCTAAGGGGAACCTGCAGCAGTGAGCTTACAATCTAAGGGGAACCTGCACCAGTGAGCTTACAATCTAAGGGGAACCTGCACCAGTGAGTTTACAATCTAAGGGGAACCTGCACCAGTGAGTTTACAATCTAAGGGGAACCTGCGCCAGTGAGTTTACAATCTAAGGGGAACCTGCACCAGTGAGTTTACAATCTAAGGGGAACCTGCGGCAGTGAATTTACAATCTAAGGGGAACCTGCACCAGTGAGTTTACAATCTAAGGGGAACCTGCACCAGTGAGTTTACAATCTAAGGGGAACCTGCACCAGTGAGCTTACAATCTAAGGGGAACCTGCGCCAGTGTTCTTACAATCTAAGGGGAACCTGCGCCAGTGAGTTTACAATCTAAGGGGAACCTGCGCCAGTGAGTTTACAATCTAAGGAGAACCTGCGCCAGTGAGCTTACAATCTAAGGGGGAACCTGCACCAGTGAGCTTACAATCTAAGGGGAACCTGCACCTGTGAGCTTACAATCTAAGGGGAACCTGCGCCAGTGTTCTTACAATCTAAGGGGAACCTGCGCCAGTGAGCTTACAATCTAAGGGGGAACCTGCACCAGTGAGCTTACAATCTAAAGGGAACCTGCACCAGTGAGCTTACAATCTAAAGGGAACCTGCACCAGTGAGCTTACAATCTAAGGGGAACCTGCACCAGTGAGTTTACAATCTAAGGGGAACCTGCGCCAGTGAATTTACAATCTAAGGGGAACCTGCGCCAGTGAGTTTACAATCTAAGGGGAACCTGCACCAGTGAGTTTACAATCTAAGGGGAACCTGCGCCAGTGAGTTTACAATCTAAGGAGAACCTGCGCCAGTGAGCTTACAATCTAAGGGGGAACCTGCACCAGTGAGCTTACAATCTAAGGAGAACCTGCGCCAGTGAGCTTACAATCTAAGGGGAACCTGCACCAGTGAGTTTACAATCTAAGGGGAACCTGCGCCAGTGAGCTTACAATCTAAGGGGAACCTGCACCAGTGAGCTTACAATCTAAAGGGAACCTGCACCAGTGAGCTTACAATCTAAAGGGAACCTGCACCAGTGAGCTTACAATCTAAGGGGAACCTGCACCAGTGAGTTTACAATCGAAGGGGACCTGCACCAGTGAGTTTACAATCTAAGGGGAACCTGCGCCAGTGAATTTACAATCTAAGGGGAACCTGCGCCAGTGAGTTTACAATCTAAGGGGAACCTGCACCAGTGAGTTTACAATCTAAGGGGAACCTGCGCCAGTGAATTTACAATCTAAGGGGAACCTGCGCCAGTGAGTTTACAATATAAGGGGAACCTGCGCCAGTGTGTTTACAATCTAAGGGGAACCTGCGCCAGTGTGTTTACAATCTAAGGGGAACCTGCACCAGTGAATTTACAATCAAAGGGGAACCTGCGCCAGTGAGCTTACAATCTAAGGGGAACCTGCGCCAGTGTGTTTACAATCTAAGGGGAACCTGCACCAGTGAATTTACAATCAAAGGGGAACCTGCGCCAGTGAGTTTACAATCTAAGGGGAACCTGCACCAGTGAGTTTACAATCTAAGGGGAACCTGCGCCAGTGTGTTTACAATCTAAGGGGAACCTGCACCAGTGAGTTTACAATCTAAGGGGAACCTGCACCAGTGAGTTTACAATCTAAGGGGAACCTGCACCAGTGAGTTTACAATCTAAGGGGAACCTGCGCCAGTGTGTTTACAATCTAAGGGGAACCTGCACCAGTGAGCTTACAATCTAAGGGGGACCTGCACCAGTGAGCTTACAATCTAAGGGGAACCTGCACCAGTGAGTTTACAATCTAAGGGGAACCTGCACCAGTGAGCTTACAATCTAAGGGGAACCTGCACCAGTGAGCTTACAATCTAAGGGGAACCTGCACCAGTAAGTTTACAATCTAAGGGGAACCTGCACCAGTGAGTTTACAATCTAAGGGGAACCTGCACCAGTGAGTTTACAATCTAAGGGGAACCTGCGCCAGTGAGCTTACAATCTAAGGGGAACCTGCACCAGTGAGTTTACAATCTAAGGGGAACCTGCGCCAGTGAGTTTACAATCTAAGGGGAACCTGCGCCAGTGAATTTACAATCTAAGGGGAACCTGCGCCAGTGAATTTACAATCTAAGGGGAACCTGCACCAGTGAGCTTACAATCTAAGGGGAACCTGCGCCAGTGAGTTTACAATCTAAGGGGAACCTGCACCAGTGAGTTTACAATCTAAGGGGAACCTGCACCAGTGAGCTTACAATCTAAGGGGAACCTGCACCAGTAAGTTTACAATCTAAGGGGAACCTGCACAAGTGAGTTTACAATCTAAGGGGAACCTGCACCAGTGAGTTTACAATCTAAGGGGAACCTGCGCCAGTGAGCTTACAATCTAAGGGGAACCTGCACCAGTGAGTTTACAATCTAAGGGGAACCTGCACCAGTGAGTTTACAATCTAAGGGGGACCTGCACCAGTGAGCTTACAATCTAAGGGGGACCTGCGCCAGTGAGCTTACAATCTAAGGGGAACCTGCGCCAGTGAGTTTACAATCTAAGGGGGACCTGCACCAGTGAGCTTACAATCTAAGGGGGACCTGCTCCAGTGAGTTTACAATCTAAGGGGAACCTGCGCCAGTGAGTTTACAATCTAAGGGGAACCTGCGCCAGTGTGTTTACAATCTAAGGGGAACCTGCGCCAGTGAGTTTACTGTCATGGAGCTGATATAACGCTCCATGCTTCAAACCCCAAGAGACTTTATGTTCATTTATATTGTGTGATTTTAAATATATTTTACATCGTTTGGGTTTAGTTTAAATTAGTTTAGTGTAAAATGGCGTAACTTTAGTTTTAAATAAACTTCTATTCCTGTAGGTAAATGTGTTTCTGTATAGCCAGTAAACAAGCTTTACTGCTGTGTAATTTATGCAACAGGGCTTTTCCCCTTATCTGGCTGCATGTTTAATTCAAGGGATCTGTGATATTATCTTATTATTATTATTCTTTATTTATAAAGCGCCAGCATATTCCGCAGCGCTGTACAATAGGCACAGTATAGACAGGGTTACAATACATTGAACAACATTTGACAAACAGTACAGGAGGAGATGAGGGCCCTATTCCCATAGGAACTCACAATCTGGGAGGGTTGGGGTTGGAAACAGGAGGAGAGGACTGTAAAGTGAGAGTGATTGATGGTTGCGTCAGTGAGTTGGGGGGTAGGCTTCCCTAAATAGGAATGTTTTAAGGGAGCGTTTGAAGGAAGAGAAGTTAGGGGAAAGTCTGACAGTATGAGGGAGAGCGTTCCAGAGAGTGGGGGCTGCGCGTGAGAAATCCTGCAGTCTATCATGGGAAGAGGTGATGCGGGGAGAAGCTAGGCGCAGGTCACTGTTTGACCTTAGGGAGCGGGCTGGGGTGTATTTGGTGATTAGTGAGGACAGGTAGTGGGGCGCTGAGTTAGTGAGGGTTTTGTAGGTAAGGATAAGGATTTTGAACTTAATTCTGCAGTGGATGGGGAGCCAGTGAAGGGACTCGCAGAGGGGAGCGGCAGAGACAGAGCGGCGGGTGAGGTGAATTCGCCTGGCGGAGGCGTTCAGGATGGATTGTAGGGGGAGAGGCGGGACAGAGGGAGGCCAGATAAGAGATTATTGCAATAGTCGAGTCGGGAGATTACCAGGGCGTGTATGAGTTGTTTTGTGGTGACAGCGGTGAGAAATGGCCGAATTCTGGAAATATTACGCAGTTGGTATCGGCAGGAGGAGGAAAGAGACTTGATGTGGGGGATGAAGCAAAGAGCACAGTCCAGTGTAACTCCAAGACAGCGAACTTGGTTTGATGGGGAGTTGGTGATACCCTCCACCGTAATAGAGAAGTCAGGAGGTGGGGAGGCATTGGAGGGAGGAATAAGTAGGAGTTCAGTCTTTGACATGTTGATCTTTAGGTGGTGGGAGGCCATCCAGGAGGAGATGCCAGATAAACAGTCACTGAATTTTGAAAGGACAGGGGGAGAGAGATCAGGGGTAGAGAGGTAGATCTGAGTGTCATCAGCGTAGAGGTGGTAATTAAAGCCAAAGCTGTTGATGATTTTGCCCAGGGAGGAGGTGTAGATGGAAAAGAGCAGAGGACCAAGGACAGAGCCTTGAGGTACACCAACAGATAGAGGAAATGAAGAGGAGGAGTTACCAGCAAAGGACACACAGAAGGACCTGTTGGATAAATAGGAGTCAACCCAAGCAAGTGCAGTGTCACCGAGACCCAGAGAGTTGAGTGTTTGTGTTTAATCTGATGTGTTAGAACAATGGATTATACAAATGTTGTGTGAGCTGAAGGCTAAAGAATGTAAAGAACGTTTATTGTAAATTACTGACATAATGTAATTAGTATATTGGTAGGACGAGGTGCCTCATTTATGCAAATTATGGCTGTTGGACTTCAGCATAAATGGTGGCGTTTTGTTCATTAAAAGTTAGAGAACTCTCAAGCTCAGAGAGAGAGAGAATCTTGTTTTAAAGCATACAGCCGCGCCTGGTGTTTTTATTTCAGCGACGCTACACTATATACTCAACATCAGAAGGCACCGAGCTGCCTTCTGGAAATTCCTAACGGCTCCAGGGCAGAGGAACAGAAGCAGGTGGGTCAAGCTGCTCGAGGCGCTGAGGACAGCGCTACCAGTAGCCGGGCTGACCACAACAAAGGGGTGTCTGGAGAGTCAGGACAGGCGGAAGAGAACGGTTCCGTCACATTGATGGCAAGTGTTGTGGATAGAGGCTCTCTAACACCAATACACCCCGAGATGACAAACTATACAGCCTGCAAGCAGGACACCCTGAAGGACCTGCTGGAAAGCCATGGAAGGAACGAATATTGAAGAAAGGGTCAAAGGCACAAGTTTGGTGGAACCAGGAGCGAGATGGAAACGCTCAAGGAGGTAAAAAGACGCCTCAAGCAATATGGTCCAAACCCTAGCCTGGACCTGTTCCAGAGCGTTTGGAATGAGGTCTGTTTATTGCAGAAAGGGGAAGCTGTGCAGGACCAGGAAGATTTTAACCCTCTGCATGTGGAATACAGTAAATACAAGGTCCCAGGCTGGATGGAGCCAGGGGACATTCGTGGCCAGGAGGAGAACTGGCTGGCCACTACACCACACACCCAGAGGGTGTCTACAGACTTGGATTGGCAGAGACCAGGGATTTTGGAAGCATCGGCTTCTGCCAACGCCAAGACCCAAACAAAATATGCCTCCGCACCAACCGTGACCGTCAACCCACCCTCAAGTAAGGCTAAAAAGAAGCAGAGGGGTGGACGGATGAAAGAAATGGAGGTGGTGCTGGAGAGCGAATGCAAATGTTGTGACCCACTTCGAAGGGAGGTAGAGACCTTGAAAGGACAACTAGACTTTGCAACCCAGAGCGAGAAGGAGACTGGCCTGCAATTGCACCGGCTACAGGATGAGCTGCGAGCTGTCACGGTGGAGAGAAATGGTCGCTGCATGGAAGTACGAGAACAGTCGGTCAGTATACAAAATTGTCGGCCCAGCTGCAGGTCTGTGAGGACTGTAACATTGACCTACACACGGAGCTCAGTGGTGCTCAGGCGCAGATAGCGGAGCTGGAGCACAGCTCCTGTGTAATGATCGAGCAGCTGGAGGCTGAACGGCGAACTGGAGCTGCTCAACACATAGAAATAACAGCTTTTAAAATTCACCTTGAGAACTGCGAGCAGGAATTAGAGCGGACACAGCTCTCCCGGGATACTATTCAGGCATGGGCCTGGGAGCAGGAGGAGGAAATACAGCTGCTCCAGAACCAACTCCAGCTGTGCCAACACCAGCTACTAGAAGCAGACGCAGCTCGGAAGGAGAGCCTCGCTCAAACTAAGGCAAGCGAGATGGAGGTGAGACGTCTGACACACCAACTAGGTGTATTGGAGCAGGAGCACCAGGGCACTGTTACCCACCTGCAGGCTGAGCTCGAAGGGACACGAGCACAGTGCCAACAGCTCCAAGATGAGTTGTCCCTGGCACAAGCTGCCAGCACCCATGTGCCCACCATGGAGGAGAGCAGCACAACAGGGGGTCGAGTCATTGCCCCTGATATATTTTGCACCAAAGAGCATTTGTACCCGGTGTTGCTGGAGGCTGTTCTGGCATCCACGTGTGACTGTTCCCCGAGGAAAATGGGGACCCCTCATAATGCCACCCCTACCAACCAAGGTGCAGAAAGAGAGGAGATCACTTCCCCCTTCCCAGGAGACCGGTGAGTGACCATTCTGAGAGGCAATCAAGTTCCTGGCCCCAGGAAGAATTACGCCCTTTGGGATTTTGGGGATTGCCGTGGGCTGGGCCTTTTTTAAATGTTCAGGAGGTGGGCATCAGCAGAAGGAGAGACTGGGAACTGTGACTGCTGACTGTATTCGGGTCCTGGGTCCGCAGAGGTGCCCTGGACAGAGCAAGATATGGGGGTAATTTCAGGGTGCCCCCTAACAAACATTTTATGCCTGTGGACTGTGGTGGCCTGTTGCCTGGCGCACTGGACAAGAGGGTTGGCTTGCCTCTTGCCCCGGGACTATGGACCCACAGCCTTCCAGCGACCGTCAGACCCCGCTGACTTTGCTTATGTGCCCGCAACCATGGAACTTTGAAGATGGCACAGAAGAGGGGCAAGGTGAGAGGTCCCGTCAGTGGCACCGATCCATTTGGGATCTAAGCTTGCCCTGCCATTCTGGAAGGGGGGACATATGTCATGGAGCTGATGTAACGCTCCATGCTTCAAACCCCAAGAGACTTTATGTTCATTTATATCGTTTGATTTTAAATATACTGTATATTTTACATCATTTGGTTTTAGTTTAAATTAGTTTAGTGTAAAATGGCATAGCTTTGGTTTTAAATATACTTATATTCCTGTAGGTAAATGTGTTTCTGTATAGCCAGTAAACAAGCTTTACTGCTGTGTAATTTATGCAACAGGGCTTTTCCCCTTATCTGGCTGCATGTTTGATTCAAGAAGTCTGGGATAGTGTTTGTCTGTTAATCTGATGTGTTAGAACAATAGATTATGTAAATGTTGTGTGAGCTGAAGGCTAAAGAATGTAAAGAATGTTTTTGTAAATAACTGACATAATGTAATTAGTATATTGGTAGGACGAGGTGCGTCATTTATGCCAATTGTGACTGTTGGATTTCAGTATAAATGGTGGCGTTTTGTTCATTAAAAGTCAGAGAACTCTCAAGCTTAGAGACAGAGAGAATCCTGTTTTAAAGCATACAGCCGCGCCTGGTGTTTTTATCTCAGCGACGCTACACTATATACTCAACATCAGAAGGCACAGAGCGGCCTTCTGGAAATTCCTAACAGCTCCAGGGCAGAGGAACAGAAGCAGGCAGGTCAAGCTGCTCAAGGCGCTGACCACAACGAAGGGGTGTCTGGAGAGTCAGGACAGGCGGAAGAGAACGGTTCCGTCACATTTACAATCTAAGGGGACCTGCGCCAGTGATTTTACAATCTAAGGGGAACCTGCGCCAGTGAGTTTACAATCTAAGGGGACCTGCGCCAGTGAGCTTACAATCTAAGGGGAACCTGCGGCAGTGAGTTTACAATCTAAGGGGAACCTGCACCAGTGAGTTTACAATCTAAGGGGAACCTGCGCCAGTGAGTTTACAATCTAAGGGGAACCTGCGCCAGTGAGTTTACAATCTAAGGGGGACCTGCGCCAGTGAGTTTACAATCTAAGGGGAACCTGCGCCAGTGAGTTTACAATCTAAGGGGAACCTGCACCAGTGAGTTTACAATCTAAGGGGAACCTGCGCCAGTGAGTTTACAATCTAAGGGGAACCTGCGCCAGTGATCTTACACTCTAAGGGGGACCTGCGCCAGTGAGTTTACAATCTAAGGGGGACCTGCGCCAGTGAGCTTACAATCTAAGGGGTAACCGCAATAAATATAAAAATCACAGAACGCATCAGAAAAACCGCCGCAATAAATATATAAATCACAGAACTCATCAGAAAAACCGCCGCAATAAATATATAAATCACAGAACGCATCAGAAAAACCGCCGCAATAAATATATAAATCACAGAACGCATCAGAAAAACCGCCGCAATAAATATATAAATCATAGAACGCATCAGAAAAACCGCTGCAATAAATATATAAATCACAGAACGCATCAGAAAAACCGCTGCAATAAATATATAAATCACAGAACGCATCAGAAAAACCGCTGCAATAAATATATAAATAAATAACAGAACGCAAGTGATTCCACCCTCTCTTGGTTAAATCGTACCTCTCCAATAGATCCTTCTCAGTATCCCTTGCTGGCAATTCCTCCTCATCAGTGCCTCTGTCAGTCGGAACCTCAAGGCTCAGTCCTAGGTCCTCTGCACTACTTGATACCTCCTCACTGTGTAAAGATAAACCACATCCACAAGATCTTAGAAGGGAAATAAACAATACTGGCGTAATCGAATCTCTGTGTAACACTCAACACGGGGTTAACCCGATATTTGAATATTACAATCTATATGATGAAAGTATATACAGAGAGCGTTGCTGCGTTTAAAACATAGAAACATAGAAAAATGTCGGCAGATAAGAACCTTTCGGCCCATCTAGTCTGCCCAATTACATGGATACTTTACCTGGATTTATCTTTTGTTTAGGATAGCCTTATGCCTATCCCATGCCTGCTTATTATTCAATTACTGTTTTGGCCTCTACCACTTCTACTGGAAGACTGTTCCATGTATCCACCACCCTCTCAGTAAAATAATGCTTCCTGATGTTACTTTTAAACCTTTGCCCCTCTAATCTAAGACTATGTCCTCTTGTTTTGCTACTTTGTTTCCTTTTAAATATACTCCCTTCCTCTACCTTGTGGATTCCCTTTACGTATTTAAATGTTTCTATCATATCTCCTCTGTCTCATCTTTTTTCCAAGCTGTACATGTTAAGATTAGGGATGAGCCGAACACTCTCCGAGTTTGGTTCGAGCCCGAACCCGAACTTCCCATTTGTTCGGGACCGAACCTGAACCCGAACCCCCATGCAAGTCAATGGGGCTGAAAATTCGTTTTTTTAGAGTGCCCTCCAAGAGGGCATATATGCTAGATATTTGCCATAAAAGGTGTATGGGGGTCCAGGTAGTGCCCTGGGGGACAGGAAACAAGGACAAAAAGTAAAAAAAAAAAAACGTTTTTAAAGGGACAGTGAGTTTTCCATGAAATAAGGGTTAAAAATAAAAACCAAAAATTCCTTCAAATATCGTGCCTAGGAGGTCCCCATAACCTGCCCGTGAAGTGGCGGATTTCTAGGATGTATAGAAATATGTAAAAACCAAAAAATGACATTTCAAATGACGGTAAATGCTTTTCCTTTAATCTATCCATAAACAACTGCTTGGGGCGGCAGTTTGTATGAAAAGAGGAGACATTTTCGGACACGCAGAAAAGTTTACAGATTTTTTGGCGGTGAAAAGCAGGAGAATGACTGGAGAATGGAAAATTCTAGACCAAATAGATTTGGAAAGTGAGATAAATGGGAGAATTTTTCTGGTTTGGCTATTTTGACCTAGAATTTTCCATTCTCCAGTCATTCTCAGTACACCATTTTAGTAGCCCTTCTCTGAACTCTCTCTAAGATGTCTATATCCTTCTGGAGATACAGTCTCCAGTACTGCACACAGTACTCCAAGTGAGGTCTCACCAGTGCTCTGTACAGTGGCATGAGCACTAGGGATGAGCTGTTCGGTTCGGAGTTCGCATCGAACATAGTCTGTTCGTTTGTTCCCGAACTACGAACATTTCAGGGTGTTCGCCACGTGTTTGCCCACAATGGACCACAATGCACTTTCCCACTGGCCTGAAGCTGGTAATTGGTTACAGCCTTGCACCTGACCACAGGTCTGGTGCAAAACAGGTTCAACACTATGCCAATCGTGGCTCAGAGTCCTGATTGGGTAAATTTTGCCCAATCATGGGCTCACAGAGCTAAGTCCCGCAGCACACTATATAAGGTTTCCACGTACCGCTTCTGCACACATTTGAGAGGAGATTTCAGAGGAGATTGTTGTTCTGTGTTCTTACTGCCGGTCTGCCACGCTACTGGGGGGGTCTGGGGGGTCTCATTTCTACCAAATATCTGGGAATTGAGGTGATCTCTGTCTTGTCACTGCCAGCAAGTCTTTTTGGGGTCACAAATTTATTCAAAATATTTGGGAATTGAGGTGATCTGTGTCTTGTCACACAGCCAGTACCACGCAGTATTTTGGGGGGTCACTAATTTTTACAAAATATCTGGGAATTGAGGTGATCTGTGTCTTGTCACTGCCATCAAGTATTTTGGGGGTCACAAATTTCTACAAAACATTTGGAAATTGAGGTGATCTGTGTCTTGTCACACAGCCAGTGCCACGCAGTATTTTGGGGTCACAAATTTCTACAAAATATTTGGGAATTGAGGTGATGCAGCGGAAGTTGGAGGCGGCATTAGCTTCTGAGTCTTCCTGGTCAATGAGGATGACCCCATCGTGCACTTCCTCCTCCCAGCCACGTACTAGTCCTTGGGTTTCTGGGCACCCAAAACCCTCCATTGAGGCTCCTGCCGTAGCCTCACTATCACACATGGAGGAGTCAGCTGAATTGTTTGACTACAATGACAGTGACATGCTGCTTGAGGATGCGCAGCAACTACAGTGCTCTGATTCAATCTCTGAGGTTGAGGAAGGGAGTATAATTAACCTAGAGGAAGGGGGTGTCAGTGACACACAAATAACTGGCACTCATGTTCCCCCAGCAGCTGCAGCATACTGCCAAGTTGGCTCCAGTGACGAGGAGATAGTGACCTCATCATCATTGTCATCACCCCCTGACTCCACCTGGGTGCTTGAACGATCAGAGGAGTCAAGTGAGAAGGAGGAGGCACAACAAACACGAGGCACAACGTCCTCTATGACCAACCGTAGCCAGTCCAAGGCATCGGAAGTCCTAGCTGCTCAGGTGCAGAGTGCTGTTGTCTCAAAGCACACATCCAGGAACTCTGCTGTCTGGGAGTTCTTTAAGAAATGTGCAGCAGAGCGCAACGTTGCTATTTGTAATCTGTATCAGATGAGGATCAAGCGTGGGAAAGACATCCCATGCTTGGGTACCACGTACTTGAGGTGACATATGACAACACATCCCATTGGCACAACACTTTGCATAGGTCCTGTGTCATGGAACTGACGTAGTGCTCCACGCTTCAAACCCCAAGAGACTTTATGTTCATTTATATCGTGTGATTTTAAATATATTTTACATTGCCTGGTTTTAGTTTAAATGTAGTGTTAATTCCGTAGATTTAGTTTTAAATAAACTTCTATTTCTGTAGGTAAAGGTGTTTTTGTGCAGCCAGTAAACAAGCTTTACTACTGTGTAATTTATGCAACAGGGCTTTTCCCCTTATCTGGCTGCATGTTTGATTCAAGAAGTCTGGGATAGTGTTTGTCTTTAATCCGATGTGTTAGAACAATAGATTATGTAAATGTTGTGTGAGCTAAAGGCTAAAGAATGTTTATTGTAAATATCTAACTGACGTGAGACTTTTAGGTACATATTCACCATTTGGTATGCAAATTATAACTGAAGATGACCTGAAGGAAACCTGCAGAGGTCTTGGAACCAACCAATCAGAACGGTTGGGATGGGTGGGAAGTTTTAATGTGCATTGCTGTATTTTGTATAAATATCCGGTAAAATCTTACATAAAAAGAGAGAATCCTGTTGGAACATACAGCTCGCCTGGTGTCTCCTTCAACTACGCTACACTTCACTCAACCTCAGAAGGCACAGAGCGGCCTTCTGGAAATGCAAAGAGGCTCCAAGGCAGAGGTTCAGATCAAGTAGATCTGGAGCTGCAGATCAGGCTGCTCGAGGCACTGAGCTCCCAGCAACTCAGCGGCCGGGCCGATCTTGGCAAGGGGGTATCTGGAGAGTCAGGACAGGCAGAAGAGAACTGTTCCGTCACATCCTCCTTCTCCTCATCTGGCTCTACCCCCACTGTATGTCCTGCCATGTCATTGCCTACAACCTCCACTGACAGGGATGATCCTACAGTAATGAATGTACCATGTCCTTCCTCACAATGTGACAGCATCTCATCAGCTGAAGATTTACGCAGTCAGATTACGTTGCCCCAGCTGCTGCAGCGTAAGAAAATATATAGTCCCAACCATCCCCAAGCACAGCGTCTAAATGCCAGCTTAGCAAAATTACTCGCATTGCAGCTGCTGCCTTTCCAGCTGGTGGACTCTGCTCCCTTCCGTGAATTTGCTGAATGTGCTGTACCACAGTGGCATGTTTCAAAACGCCATTACTTTTCACGGAAGGCCATTCCAGCACTATACCAGCACGTGGAAGACAATGTTATTGAGTCATTGGGAAAGGCAGTCAGCAGCAAGGTGCATGTGACTTTAGACATGTGGTCCAGCAAGCATGGACAGGGTCGTTACATTTCCTTCACGGCACACTGGGTAACTCTGATTGCAGCTGGGAGGGATCCAAGACGGGGCTCTGTGCTGGAGATTGTTCATCCACCACGCCTCCAGAAAGCTGGTTGTATGAGGTCTGTCTGCTCCACCACCACCTCTCCCTTTTCCTCCTCCTCCTCCTTCTGTGTCTCTGGCGATGTGGCAGTTAAACTGACGCCTGACAGGGGCTACGCAATGGCTCAAGCAAAAAGATGCCATACTGTGCTTGAGCTGGTTTGTTTAGGCGACAGGAGCCAAACCGGGCCAGAAATTCTGTCAGCTCTGCAGGGGCAGGGGCAGAGATGCTTAACACCTCGCCAGCTTCAGCTGGGAATGGTCGTCTGTGATAATGGCAGCAACCTTCTCTCCGCCCTACGCCTGGGTAAGTTGACGCATGTACCATGCCTAGCACACGTCCTAAATCTGGTGGTACAGCGTTTCCTAACTAGGTACCCAGGGCTGGCAGAGCTTCTCAGCCAGGCCAGAAAAGTCTGCAGCAACTTCAGACGGTCTTTCCCAGCAAGTGTTCGGCTTGCAGAAATTCAAAGCGAATTCCACCTTCCCACAAACCGTCTGATCTGTGACATGCCCACCAGGTGGAACTCGACATTAGCAATGCTGCAGCGTCTGCACAAGCAGCAGAGGGCCATCAACGAGTACCTGTGTGAGTATGGCACAAGGACAGGTTCAGGTCAACTTGTTTTTTTTTTAGAGTGCCCTCCAACATATGCTAGATATTTGCCATAAAAGGTGTATGGGGGTCCGGGTAGTGCCCTGGGGGACAGGAAACAAGGACAAAACGTAAAAAAACCCGATTTTAAAGGAACAGTGAGTTTTCCATGAAATAAGGGTTAATAATAAAAACAAAAATTCCTTCAAATATCGTGCCTAGGAGGTCCCCATAACCTGCCTGTGAAGTGGCGGTTTTGTAGGATGTATAGAAACATTTAAAAACAAAAAAATTTACATTTTAAATGACGGTAATGTCACGGTGGTCCATGTCCAGGGAAGTGTTGCACCTTCGGTCCATGTCCAGGGAAGTGTTGCACCTTTGGCCCATGTCCAGGGAAGTGTTGCGCCTTCAGCCCATGTCCAGGGAAGTGTTGCACCTTCGGCCCATGTCCAGGGAAGTGTTTTGCGCCTTCTGCCCATGTCCAGGGAAGTGTTGCACCTTCAGCCCATGTCCAGGGAAGTGTTGCGCCTTCAGCCCATGTCCAGGGAAGTGTTGCACCTTCGGCCCATGTCCAGGGAAGTGTTGCGCCTTCTGCCCATGTCCAGGGAAGTGTTGCGCCTTCGGCCCATGTCCAGGGAAGTGTTGCACCTTTGGCCCATGTCCAGGTCCAAGGAAGTGTTGCGCCTTCAGCCCATGTCCAGGGAAGTGTTGCGCCTTTACCCATATCCAGGACCAGGGAAGTGTTGCGCCTTCGCCCATGTCCAGGGAAGTGTTGCACCTTCGGTCCATGTCCAGGGAAGTGTTGCACCTTTGGCCCATGTCCAGGGAAGTGTTGCGCCTTCAGCCCATGTCCAGGGAAGTGTTGCACCTTCGGCCCATGTCCAGGGAAGTGTTTTGCGCCTTCTGCCCATGTCCAGGGAAGTGTTGCACCTTCAGCCCATGTCCAGGGAAGTGTTGCGCCTTCAGCCCATGTCCAGGGAAGTGTTGCACCTTCAGCCCATGTCCAGGGAAGTGTTGCGCCTTCTGCCCATGTCCAGGGAAGTGTTGCGCCTTCGGCCCATGTCCAGGGAAGTGTTGCACCTTTGGCCCATGTCCAGGTCTAAGGAAGTGTTGTGCCTTCAGCCCATGTCCAGGGAAGTGTTGCGCCTTTACCCATATCTAGGACCAGGGAAGTGTTGCGCCTTCGGCCCATGTCCAGGGAAGTGTTGCACCTTCGGCCCATGTCCAGGGAAGTGTTGCGCCTTCGGCCCATGTCCAGTCCCAGGGAAGTGTTGAGCGCTTCGGCCCATGTCCAGGGAAGTGTTGTGCCTTCGGCCCATGTCTAGGGAAGTGTTGCGCCTTCAGCCCATGTCCATGCCCCCAGCACTCATGGATTTGCCCCCAGCTCTCATGGATTTGCCCCCAGCACTCATGGATTTGCCCCCAGCACTCATGGATTTGCCCCCAGCTCTCATGGATTTGCCCCCAGCACTCATGGATTTTATTTATTTATTTATTTATTTATAAAGGATTTTACCAGGAAGGATACATTGAGATTTCTCTCGTTTTCAAGTATGTCCTGGGTTCAAGAACATGGTTACAGAAATACAAAGTAGTAAAATGCAAGAGATTAACACAAAACAAATATATAGATTAACAGAAAATAAATATGTATGAAATATAGTCACTGTGTTACATGTTTACAGGTGCATTCTGTATATAGTCACTATGTTACATGTTTACAGGTGCATTCTGTATATAGTCACTGTGTTACATGTTTACAGGCGCATTCTGTATATAGTCACTGTGTTACATGTTTACAGGTGCATTCTGTATATAGTCACTATGTTACATGTTTACAGGTGCATTCTGTATATAGTCACTATGTTACATGTTTACAGGCGCATTCTGTATATAGTCACTGTGTTACATGTTTACAGGTGCATTCTGTATATAGTCACTATGTTACATGTTTACAGGTGCATTCTGTATATAGTCACTGTGTTACATGTTTACAGGCGCATTCTGTATATAGTCACTTTGTTACATGTTTACAGGCGCATTCTGTATATAATCACTATATTACATGTTTACAGGCGCATTCTGTATATAGTCACTATGTTACATGTTTACAGGCGCATTCTGTATATAGTCACTATGTTACATGTTTACAGGTGCATTCTGTATATAGTCACTGTGTTACATGTTTACAGGTGCATTCTGTATATAGTCACTGTTACATGTTTACAGGTGCATTAGGTATATAGTCACTGTTACATGTTTACAGGTGCATTCTGTATATAGTCACTGTGTTACATGTTTACAGGTGCATTCTGTATATAGTCACTGTGTTACATGTTTACAGGTGCATTCTGTATATTGTCATTATGTTACATGTTTACAGGTGCATTCTGTATATAGTCACTGTGTTACATGTTTACAGGTGCATTCTGTATATAGTCACTAGGTTACATGTTTACAGGTGCATTCTGAATTGAGGTATGTTAATATGGAGCTCTTAAGGGACTTAAGACTGGGGGAAGATTTGATGACGTCCGGAAGGTTATTCCATAATTGTGGTGCTCTGTAGGAAAATGAGGATCGAGCCACTTTCTTTCTGTATTGTGGTATTGCAAGTAAGGTGATGGTCCTGGATCGGAGGTTATAGGATGAGGGAACTGCTGAGGGAAGCAGCCTATTCAGGTAGGGTGGTAGCTTCCCAGAAAAGCTCTTAAACACCAGGTTGGAAAGGTGAAGGGTGCGTCTAGATTCCAGCGACGGCCAGTTTAGCTCTTTTAACATGTCACAATGGTGGGTCATGTAGTTACATTGTAGCACAAAGCGGCAGAATGAGTTATGCAATGTAGTAAGTTTATGAAGGTTTGTTTGCGGGGCGGTTGCATACACTACATCTCCGTATTCAATAGCCGGCATAAGCATTTGTTGTACAATCTGCTTTCTTACCGCGGGGCTCAGGCAGGATTTGTTTCTGTACAGGGCACCTAGTTTGGGGTAGAGTTTAGGAGAGTTTTTCGATGTGGGGCCAAAAGATAGATTAGGGTCTAACCACAGACCTAGATATTTGAGAGAGGTGACTGTGGTCAGCGTGCCATTTGATTTTGTCCTGACACATAAGTGGGGATTTTGCAATTTGTGTAGTTTAGGTTTTGTTCCAAAGAGCATCGTTACAGTTTTGTCAGTATTTAAAAAAAGTTTGTTGTGTTTGATCCACTTTTCCACCTCTGTGAATTGTTCTTGCAGCACGGCCTCCAGCTGCCGGAGATTTGGTTTGCTGGTATAGATTACAGTGTCGTCTGCGTACATGTGTACAGTTGAGGCTTTGCAGACGTTGGGCAGATCATTTATGAATATTGTGAATAGCAGGGGGCCTAGTATTGAGCCTTGGGGTACACCGCACGTGACTGGGAGCGGGAGGGAGGAGCTGCCAGAAATTGACACATATTGCGATTGGTCAGATACATATGATTGAAACCAGGTTAGCGTGTGATCACCAATGCCAGAGTTTTTAAGTTTTTCTAACAAGATGCCATGGTCTACTGTGTCAAAAGCCTTGGCAAAATCAAGGAAGAAGCTCCAGTTAGGTCTCCTTGTTCCATCCCAGCTTGGATATCATTGCAGACTTTTAAAAGGGTGGTTGTAGTTGAATGATTTTGACGGAAGCCGGATTGATCTGGGGTTAAATAGTTCCAATACTGATAGTAATCGCGTAATTGTGTGTAGAAGCATTTTTCCAGGATTTTTGACATTACAGGGAGCAACGATATCGGACAGTAGCTGGTTACCAACGTACTGTCACCACTTTTATGGATAGGTACCACTCTCGCAGTCTTCCAGAGTTTGGGTATGTATCCAGTCGCCAGTGATTCATTTATTAGGGTTGCGACAGGTTTTGCAATTGCTGGCGCACTGATTTTCAGCAGCATTGCTGGTATTTGGTCAGGTCCAGACTGGTATTTCATTTTTTGGTTACAGAGAAGTTTAGTAACGACACTGACATGCACCGGTCTAAAACTGAATTTCTCTTTGCCCCAGCACTCATGGATTTGCCCCCAGCACTCATACATTTGCCCCCAGCACTCATGGATTTGCCCCCAGCACTCATAGATTTGCCCCCAGCACTCATGGATTTGCCCCCAGCACTCATGGATTTGCCCCCAGCACTCATAGATTTGCCCCCAGCACTCATGGATTTGCCCCCAGCACTCATAGATTTGCCCCCAGCACTCATAGATTTGCCCCAGCACTCATGGATTGCCCCCAGCACTCATAGATTTGCCCCCAGCACTCATGGATTTGCCCCCAGCACTCATGGATTTGCCCCCAGCACTCATAGATTTGCCCCCAGCACTCATGGATTTGCCCCCAGCACTCATGGATTTGCCCCCAGCACTCATAGATTTGCCCCCAGCACTCATAGATTTGCCCAGCACTCATGGATATTAGAGGGCCATGTCTGCCTGATGTTTTAGTAACAAAAACGTTTAATCTCTTAGGCTTCAATGTTAAAAATATACAAAATACACACTCTCTTAAAAACAACAATCTGCAATTACAGATACCGTTTTCATACTATGCATCATAAACCAAACTAAACGGCATCTATAACGCTATTGCAGGAGGTAAATAAACTTGCTCTATCTAAAATTGCATAGAGCTGTACATTTGTAATTCGCTGTCGCCCCCCCTTACTGGAACTCCTGCTTCCGCTGCCCCCCCCCCCCGCAGTAATCTCTATGGCCAGAAGCTGAAGGCTAACAAACTTGTACTTATTTTTTTTTTCGTTCTGGTCTAAATCCTGCTTCCCTTCCATCAAATAAAAATATAACACAATAGAACACAGGATATTT
Source organism: Leptobrachium leishanense (assembly GCA_009667805.1). Classification (NCBI taxonomy): domain Eukaryota; kingdom Metazoa; phylum Chordata; class Amphibia; order Anura; family Megophryidae; genus Leptobrachium; species Leptobrachium leishanense. The sequence goes on along the minus strand of CM019064.1, from coordinate 460,583,786 downwards.
TAAATCTAAGAACATACATTCGTTCTTCAAAAATAACAATTATACATATAGATGTCTATACTTTCCATTTAATATACACTAAAACAAACTGACTCCGTGTAATACGCACAGAGGGTTACGTTTTGTTACAGAACGCTTTTATATCAGGTTCAGGCTAAAAGAATGCACTCCCCCCCCCCCTTTACAGAGACGGACTGTGAAGACAGGACTGAAAATCCTACTATTCTCAGTCAAAGCTTGCAATGAAACCCTAAATTTAGAAATTCAGTGAAAAAGTTTGAATCCCTGTATGGGAACCAGGGGTTTGCAAATGTCCCTGGTTACACTACACGCACACTCGCACAATTACAATGTATACACTTTTAGACACAATATACAGTCACACCTGGAAATCTTGACAATCACACAATGTAAATGTAGAGGTGTATATACACACACACATCACATACAGGTTGTTCTGTCAGGATCCCATTACTTGACACCTGGCTGAGCCAGTAAAAGCCCACGTACATAAAACAGCTATTTATACCCACCCCCCCCCCCAACACAAACATACACAATATATATCCACAATGCATTCACATTGCAGGGGAAATCACACGCACACTCACCGAACAGCATCTAATTATTTCAATTAACCCCATACTGACATCTCCGTTTAATCAAAACAATTTTGACAGCAAACATAATATCATTTACACAAGTCGGAACAGGCGTCCCTCTCCAACTGTCGATTAAATTTACACCTTGTTTGTGTCCCATCTTTGTTCGTCTCACTTTTGGACTCTGAATCCAGCGTTCCAATTTATTCATTTTTTATTTTAGCTATCTTCTGATAAATCTCTACGTAGTTTCGTTTACCAATCTGTCAGAACTGAGGTCAATCCTTTACCGTCTCGACCTCTCACTATATTCCGAAAATAGTGTAAATATATATTGTGACCTTGTGACGGAACCGTTCTCTTCCGTCTGTCCTGACTCTCCAGACACCCCTTCGTTGCGGTCAGCCCGGCTACTGGGAGCGCTGTCCTCAGCGCATCGAGCAGCTTGACCCGCCTGCTTCTGTTCCTCTGCCCTGGAGCCGTTAGGAATTTTCAGAAGGCCTCTCGGTACTTTCTGAGGGTGATAGTGTAGTGTAGCGTCGCTGAATGAAACACCAGACGCGGCTGTATGTTCCAACAGGATTCTCTCTCTCTGAGCTCTGAGAGTTCTCTGACTTTTTAATGAACAAAACACCACCATTTATGCTGAAGTCCAACAGTCATAATTTGCATAAATGAAGCACCTCGACCTACCAATATACTAATTACATTATGTCAGATATTTACAATAAACATTCTTTACATTCTTTAGCCTTCAGTTCACACAACATTTGTATAATCCATTGTTCTAACACATCAGATTAAAGACAAACACTGACAAGGGGAAAGCCCTGTTGCATAAATTACACAGCACTTAAGCTTGTTTACTGGCTATACAGAAACACATTTACCTACAGGAATATAAGTATTTTTAAAACCAAAGCTACGCCATTTACACTAAACTAATTTAAACTAAAACCAAACACTGTAAAATATATTTAAAAACATACGATATAAATGAACATAAAGTCTCTTGGGGGTTTGAAGCATGGAGCATTACGTCAGCTCCATGACAGACCTGCTACCAGATATCCTATATCTGTTACCGCCAGCTCACAATAATTCCTCCGACTGCTATCAAACTAAAACCCTATCAGAAGTATATATCGTGTCACCAGAAAATATACCTTTTACATTGTTTGCCTCCTATCCCCCCATGCTAGGGGAAAATGGAGCTACACGGGAGCCATGCTGTCTGCAAGCGAAATTGATACTATTGCAACACTGTTTGCATAAGCTTATTAATCTTGTTAGATATGCGTATAACCAGGGCTCGAGTCGAGCGGGAACGCGCGGGAACGCGTGGGAACGGTGTTCCCGCACATCTCCCACAGCGGGAACGCTGCGGGAATGCAGCGTTCCCGCTGTGGCCCGAGCCCGAAAGGCAGCAGGCGGCCGCATGCTTCCTGTTAGAACGGCCCGCTGACAGGAAGTGGAGCCACTCGCCTGGCTGTTTCATCGATCCCAGGCGAGTGGCTGCACTTCCTGTCAGCGGCCGTTCTAACAGGAAGCACGCGGCCGCCGGTCGCAGAGAGGTGAGCTGGGGGCACTATCCATGAAACGCTGGGGGGCATTCTATGACGGAATGGGCGTATCCGCCTGCGGTCCTGCTCTATCTGACCCCCTCGTTGGTGTTGCCAAGCCCGACTACCGAGTGGCACGGCACCCGGCGTCTCGAGCGGCTTGGGTAGAGGACTACGTGGCGGTGGAGATCTGTAGAGTAGATGGGGCACCCACGGTGGAAATCCGCCCGACTACCGAGTGGCACGGCACTCGGCGTCTCGAGCAGCGGATCTACTGACCATTGAAGGGCTGGAGACGGTCTGCGTGGCGAACCGCGGTTCGGTAGAGTCTCCTTGCAGATGCAGGCACGGCGCTCAGCCGAGGTCCCGATTCGGGGTGGTTGCAGTATCCCAAGATACCGATTCAAGGTGGCACAACGGCGCGGCGAATCGATGTTCTGCTGCGGAGTTAGAGTGACCCGTTCCTGGGTGGTGGTGATATATAGCTGGCGTGAAATGACAACACCAGACGGAGCTGTATGTTTCAAACACTCAGATGAACTGGCTCTTTTAATGAACAACGCCACTATTTATGCTGAAGTATAACAGTCACAATTTGCATACCCATACTAATTACTAGCACACCCATCTAATTAGATTATGTCAGTTTTTTACAATCAACATTCTTCACATTCTCTTAGCCTTCAGCGCACACAACATTTGTATATCCATTGTTCCAGCACATCAGATTAAACACACACTATCAGAGATCCCTTAAATTAAACATGTACCTAGATAATGGGGAAAATCCCTGACGCATAAATTACACAGCAGCAAAACTTGTTTACTGGCTACAGAAAAACACATTTACCTACAGGAATATAAGTATGTTTTAAAACCAAAGCTATGTCATTTCACTAAACTAAATTAAACTAAAACCAAACGATGTAAAGTATATTTAAAATCACACAGGGTACATCTTAATACAGCACATCAAGTAAAACCACATCTAGCAAGGAAAATAAACTGTTCATACATTGAAACGCACACTGCAAACGTTCAAAGGAAAACAAGGTCCTTTTAAAAATGTCTTGGGTTTGAGTCCTGGGTCTCGCTGCGCCGAGCCCCTATGTCCCTTCCGTGACACTCCTCCCCCTTTCCAAAGTCCGACGAGCCCGGTTGGACCCACACGGGTCGTATAGGGGGAGTCGGTGCAGTCTCTGCGGCCCATAGTCCGTGGGCAAGAGGCGAGCCGCCAGGCTTCTCCAGTGGTGCTCGCGGCCGTGCCTGGCAGGTTGTAAGTCCTTCGGGGTACCCCCTCCGGAATAAGTGTCCCGTGGTTGGGGAGAGGTACCACCTGTGCCATCTCCAGTGGTCTCGGGTACTCGGGGAAAAAGGGGGCTAAAGGCAGGCGCCCCAAGTGCCTTGGTCAGCCGTTGATAAAGCCGGTGGCGGCCGAGGGCCTCCGGGCCAAAGGGTTGCAAGGAGGGGCAGGTTGGCAACCGGCTCTGCTCCGCCACCAGTGCGTCGGCTGGGGTGGTGAATGCTGGAGAAGACTCACCCGGCAGGAGAAGGACGTCCTCCATCTCGGGTGAGATCCGTGGCTGCGGGATAGGTAGCCCGAGGGTATCCCCCTTCTGCTCCTTGGGGCGGATAGTAGGAAATGGGCAGAGGCCAGCGGCCCTCTGCCCCGTTGCCAACTCTTCTGCTGGGGGGGTGGGTGCAGAAATAACAATCAGGGGGTCGGACGAAGCAAGCGGCTGTGGGAAAAACAGCTCCAGGGTATCCCCCTCCTGCCCCTCGGGACAGCTGGGAAAAGGTGGGCAGAGGCCAGCGGCACTCTGCCCTGTGGCCAGCTCTTCGGCTGGGTGGGGGCCTCCTTGCGGGAGGGTGGTTTCTTCCATCCCAGGGCGGTCAATGGCTGCGAACAACCCAGCCCGGGAACCATCTGTCTGCTCCTCCTGGCAGACTGTGGGAAGTGGGCAGAGGCCAGCGGCGCTCTGCCCCGTGGCCAGCTCTTCTGCTGGGTGGAGGATAACTTTCTCTGCTGCTGAGGGTGGGCAGAGGCCAGCGGCGCTCTGCCCCGTTGCCAGCTCCTCCGCTGGTCCCGTGGGCACGACACCGTGTCATCCTGCGAGTTGAAGGGGTAGCTTCTTCTGCTGGGGCCCCAACGGGGACCCATGGGAGCATCTCGGCCTCCCATACTTCCAAGTCCTGTGGACTGTCGGTTCCTTCCGCCGACCCGTCCCAGTACATGGGACTCAGACCCGACTGCGGAACGCTGTCCAACAATCTCCTGTAGGCCTTCTCGAGCTCCCACTCTCGCTCTGCTAGGAACTCCAGTTCCTCGAACTCCGAGTCCCTGCTGTCGTACGGGAGCTCCTGTTCCCGTCGCTCCAGTATCTCCTCCGACCGCTCTTCTGTCTCTTCTCCGAACCCAGGGTCTGTGGCCATGCTCTCGTAGAGCAGCCCCGTGCCACCATAGCGGGGCCCTGCGGTGGAGGCGCCGTCAATGGTGCGGGGTATCAGGGGGCCGGCTAGCCACCGGAGCGCGCGGTACGCGGCGTCCAGTGCAATCTCCTGCTGCACCAGGTACTGGAGCTCTGCCTCCCACTCCTCCGGGGCCCGATCTTGCAGGAACGCTGCTCGAGCGTCATACTGCACCCGGTGGATGACAGCGTCGGAGGGAACATAGACGTCATGGTAGTCCCTCTCATGGTACAGGGCCTCGTACCAAAGTTCCTGGCGGATCTCGTCTCGCCACTCGTACCCGGTGGGCTCCACTGTGGACCCATGGTACCGGACCAGGCCCTCCTGCAGCCTTCTCGGGAATTCCGCCCTCGAGTCCGCGAGGGTGCTGAAACAGTGGCACTGCCACTCGCTGGGGGGTGTGGCGTCCTCGGATGCAGCTCCAGACGAGCTGTAAGTCTCCATCCAAGGGTCGCTGGGATGTGCGATGTCCCCAATACAGGCTCCAGGCGAGCTGTAAGTCCCGAAAGGGTGATCACTGGGGGTGCAGATTCCCGGGGTGAAGCTCCAGTCGAGCTGTAAACCTCGACCCAGGGTTCTACGGGTTTGGGGACGGGGTTAGACAGTTCATCACTCCTCATACAGAGCGCCGCCATCCGCAACTCATGCTGATGGGACCTTCTTGCTCCTCCTTTCCTGTTGAACCTCCTGGATCACCTTGCTTATGTCCGCCTCCGATGGGGCAGCTCCGAGTAGGGCGATCCGTTGCCGTGCCTTTCTGACGAAGGCATCTTCCGATTTCTCTGCGAGGACAAGGGTGGGGCGGGTGGCTTCACCATCATCGCGCCCACCCGGTCTAGGACCTGCAGCTCCTTGATCAAGGTGTTCTTGCGTTTAGAGCCTGGGGTACCTCCCCGATTCTCTAGCATGCCCCGCAGGGTGTCCCTGTTGTAATGGCTGTACACCGCCATGGTGTAGGTCTCCTTGCTGGGGGGTTGCAGAGAGCTATCCCACCGCTGCCACCAGTATGACGGAATGGGCATATCCGCCTGCGGTCCTGCTTTATCTGACCCCCTCGTTGGTGTTGCCAAGCCCGACTACCGAGTGGCACGGCACTCGGCATCTCGAGCGGCTTGGGTAGAGGACTACGTGGCGGTGGAGATCTGTAGAGTAGATGGGGCACCCACGGTGGAAATCCGCCCGACTACCGAGTGGCACGGCACTCGGCGTCTCGAGCAGCGGATCTACTGACCATTGAAGGGCTGGAGACGGTCTGCGTGGCGAACCGCGGTTCGGTAGAGTCTCCTTGCAGATGCAGGCACGGCGCTCAGCCGAGGTCCCGATTCGGGGTGGTTGCGGTATCCCAAGATACCGATTCAAGGTGGCGCAACGGCGCGGCGAATCGATGTTCTGCTGCGGAGTTAGAGTGACCCGTTCCTGGGTGGTGGTGATATGTAGCCGACGTGAAATGACAACACCAGGCGGAGCTGTATGTTTCAAACACTCAGATGAACTGGCTCTTTTAATGAACAACGCCACTATTTATGCTGAAGTATAACAGTCACAATTTGCATACCCATACTAATTACTAGCACACCCATCTAATTAGATTATGTCAGTTATTTACAATCAACATTCTTCACATTCTCTTAGCCTTCAGCGCACACAACATTTGTACATCCATTGTTCCAGCACATCAGATTAAACACACACTATCAGAGATCCCTTAAATTAAACATGTACCTAGATAATGGGGAAAATCCCTGACGCATAAATTACACAGCAGCAAAACTTGTTTACTGGCTACAGAAAAACACATTTACCTACAGGAATATAAGTATGTTTTAAAACCAAAGCTATGTCATTTCACTAAACTAAATTAAACTAAAACCAAACGATGTAAAGTATATTTAAAATCACACAGGGTACATCTTAATACAGCACATCAAGTAAAACCACATCTAGCAAGGAAAATAAACTGTTCATACATTGAAACGCACACTGCAAACGTTCAAAGGAAAACAAGGTCCTTTTAAAAATGTCTTGGGTTTGAGTCCTGGGTCTCGCTGCGCCGAGCCCCTATGTCCCTTCTGTGACACATTCCATGTGACCTGGGGCAGTATCCATGAGACCTGGGGGCATTATCCGTGAGACCTGGGGCATTATCCATGAGAGCTGGGGGCAGTATCCATGAGAGCTGGGGGCAGTATCCATGAGGCTGGGGGCATTATCCATGAGACCTGGAGGCATATCCATGAGACTTGGGGGCATTATCCATGAGAGCTGGGGGCATTATCCATGAGAGCTGGGGCATATCCATGAGACCAGGGGCAATATATACCCATATGAGCTGCGGGCAATTATATCCATGTGAACTGGGGGCAATTATATCCATGTGAACTGGGGAAAATATATCCATATAACCAGTGCTGTGCATATTATTCTTGGGGTTCAGTGCTGTGTATATTATCCTGGGGGCTCAGTGCTGTGTATATTATTCTGGGGGCTCAGTGCTGTGTATATTATTCTGGGGGTTCAGTGCTGTGTATATTACTCTGGGGGCTCAGTGCTGTGTATATTATTCTGGGGGCTCAGTGCTGGGTATATTATTTTGGGGGTCCAGTGCTGTGTATATTATTCTGGGGGCTCAGTGCTGTGTATATTATTCTGGGGGCTCAGTGCTGTGTATATTATTCTGGGGGCTCAGTGCTGTGTATATTACTCTGGGGCTCAGTGCTGTGTATATTATTCTGGGGGCTCAGTGCTGTGTATGTTATTCTGGGGGCTCAGTGCTGTGTATATTATTCTGGGGGGTCAGTGCTGTGTATGTTATTCTGGGGGCTCAGTGCTGTGTATATTATTCTGGGGGTTCAGTGCTGTGTATATTATTCTGGGGCTCAGTGCTGTGTATATTATTTCTGGGGGCTCAGTGCTGTGTATATTATTCTGGGGGTTCAGTGCTGTGTATATTATTCTGGGGGTCAGTGCTGTGTATATTATTCTGGGGGCTCAGTGCTGTGTATATTATTCTGGGGGCTCAGTGCTGTGTATATTATTCTGGGGGCTCAGTGCTGTGTATGTTATTCTGGGGGTTCAGTGTTGTGTATATTATTCTGGGGGTTCAGTGCTGTGTATATTATTCTGGGGGCTCAGTGCTGTGTATATATTCTGGGGCTCAGTGCTGTGTATATTATCCTGGGGGCTCAGTGCTGTGTATATTATTCTGGGGGCTCAGTGCTGTGTATATTATTCTGGGGGCTCAGTGCTGTGTATATTATTCTGGGGGCTCAGTGCTGTGTATATTATTCTGGGGGTTCAGCGCTGTGTTATATTATTCTGGGGGCTCAGTGCTGTGTATATTATTCTGGGGGCTCAGTGCTGTGTATGTTATTTCTGGGGGTTCAGTGCTGTGTATATTATTCTGGGGGCTCAGTGCTGTGTATATTATCCTGGGGGTTCAGTGCTGTGTATATTATTCTGGGGGCTCAGTGCTGTGTATATTATTCTGGGGGTTCAGTGCTGTGTATATTATTCTGGGGGTTCAGTGCTGTGTATATTATTCTGGGGGCTCAGTGCTGTGCATATTATTCTGGGGGCTCAGTGCTGTGTATATTATTCTGGGGGCTCAGTGCTGTGTATATTATTCTGGGGGTCTGTGCCTGGATATATATATAGATTATATATAAAACGCGTTAGTCCAGTTGCCACAATCACGAGTATACCTGTAGGTAGTGATACCTTTCACTGATCAGTATAGTTTCCAGTTTACACTCTTGAAAGTTTGTCTTTTAAATGTAATGTTAACCCAATAAAAATGGTATCACCGGCTCGTCCGGCTATACTCGTGATTATATATATATTTTCTTCAGGTAATGGGGGTTGGGGAATTCGTGAGTTCCCTCACTTTTTTTCTCAGGACTTGACCCCTAGACTGGCTGTGAGTGATGGGAGTGATGTATGGACTGGCTATGAGTGATAGTAGTCATGTATGGACTGGCTGTGAGCGATGGGAGTGATGTATGGACTGGCTGTGAGTGATGGGAGTGATGTATGGACTGGCTGTGAGCGATGGGAGTGATGTATGGACTGGCTGTGAGTGATGGGAGTGATGTATGGACTGGCTGTGAGCGATGGGAGTGATGTATGGACTGGCTGTGAGTGATGGGAGTGATAGGAGCGATGTATGGACTGGCTGTGAGTGATGGGAGTGATAGGAGCGATGTATGGACTGGCTGTGAGCAATGGCAGCATTGTATGGAATGGCTGTGAGCGATAGTAGTGTTGTATGGACTGGCTGTGAGCAATGGGAGGGATGTATGGACTGGCTGTGAGCGATTGGAGTGATGTATGGACTGGCTGTGAGTGATGGGAGTGAGGTATGGACTGGCTGTGAGCGATGGGACCGTTGTATGGACTGGCTGTGAGTGATGGGAGTGATGTATGGACTGGCTGTGAGTGATAGTAGTGATGTATGGACTGGCTGTGAGCAATGGGAGGGATGTATGGACTGGCTGTGAGCGATGGGAGTGATGTATGGACTGGCTGTGAGCGATGGGACCGTTGTATGGACTGGCTGTGAGTGACAGTAGTGATGTATGGACTGGCTGTGAGTGATAGTAGTGATGTATGGACTGGCTGTGAGTGATAGTAGTGATGTATGGACTGGCTGTGAGGGATTGGAGTGATGTATGAACTGGCTGTAAGCGATGGGAGTGAGGTATTGACTGGCTGTGAGCGATGGGACCGTTGTATGGACTGGCTGTGAGCGATGGGATTGATGTATGGACTGGCTGTGAGTGATAGTAGTTATGTATGGACAGGCTGTGAGCGATGGGAGTGATGTATGGACTGGCTGTGAGCGATGTATGGACTGGCTGTAAGCGATGGGAGTGAGGTATGGACTGGCTGTGAGCGATGGGAGTGATGTATGGACTGGCTGTGAGCGATGGGAGTGATGTATGGACTGGCTGTGAGTGATGGGAGTGATGTATGGACTGGCTGTGAGTGATGGGAGTGATGTATGGACTGGCTGTGAGGGATTGGAGTGATGTATGGACTGGCTGTGAGTGATAGTAGTGATGTATGGACTGGCTGTGAGGGATTGGAGTGATGTATGGACTGGCTGTAAGCGATGGGAGTGAGGTATTGACTGGCTGTGAGCGATGGGACCGTTGTATGGACTGGCTGTGAGGGATGGGAGTGTTATATGGACTGGCTGTGAGCGATGGGGGCATTGTATGGACTGGCTGTGAGCGATGGGATTGATGTATGGACTGGCTGTGAGTGATAGTAGTTATGTATGGACTGGCTGTGAGCGATGGGAGTGATGTATGGACTGGCTGTGAGCGATGTATGGACTGGCTGTAAGGATGGGAGTGAGGTATGGACTGGCTGTGAGCGATGGGAGTGATGTATGGACTGGCTGTGAGTGATGGCAGCGTTGTATGGACTGGCTGTGAGTGATGGGAGTGATGTATGGACTGGCTGTGAGTGATGGGAGTGATGTATGGACTGGCTTTGAGTGATGGCAGCATTGTATGGACTGGCTGTGAGTGATGGGAGTGATGTATGGACTGGCTGTGAGCGATGGGAGTGATGTATGGACTGGCTGTGAGTGATGGCAGCGTTGTATGGACTGGCTGTGAGTGATGGGAGTGATGTATGGACTGGCTGTGAGCGATGGGAGTGATGTATGGACTGGCTGTGAGTGATGGCAGCACTGTATGGACTGGCTGTGAGTGATGGGAGTGATGTATGGACTAGCTGTGAGTAATGGCAGCGTTGTATGGACTGGCTGTGAGCGATGGAAGTGTTGTATGGACTGGCTGTGAGCGATAGGAGCGTTGTATATACTGGCTGGAGCGATGGGAGCGATGTATGGACTGGCCATAAAAGGTGTATGGGGGTCCGGTTAGTGCCCTGGGGGACAGGAAACAAGGAGAAAAAGTTTAAAAAAAAACTTTTTTAAAGGAACAGTGATTTTTCCATGAAATCAAGGATAAGAATAAAAACAAAAAATTCCTTCAAATATCGTGCCTAGGAGGTCCCCATAACCTGTCCCTTAAGTGGCGGATTTGTAGGATGTATAGAAACAATTAAAAAGAAAAAAAATAACATTTCAAATGACGGTAAACGGTTTTCCTTTAATCTATTCATAAACAACTGCTGGGTGCGGCAGCCTGTATGAAAAGAGGAGATGTTTTAGGACCCACAGAACAAGTTTAGTGATTTTTTGGCTAAATTATGGTGAAACTTATGCAGGCTTTGAATGAAAGTAAAAACAAGTGCATTAAAATTGGACCTTTGGTGCCAGCTAGTGCCTTCACACCGTAACCCCTCTGAGGTATTGTGGAAGAGTGCAGGGGTGGACTCTCCATTCAAATATTAAAATGATTGGAATCTGGTACACGCGTCAGTGCACCCAAATATTGAGCCTTTGGTGCCAGCTAGTGCCTTCGCAACGTAACCCCTCTGAGGTATTATGGAAGAGTTCAGTTACGTCAGCATCAGGGGATTGATAGCTGCTGATCCAGGACTGATTCATTTTTATAAATGTCAGCCGGTCTACAGAGTCGGTGGACAGACGCACTCTTTTGTCTGTGACAAAACCTCCAGCAGCACTGAACGTCCTTTCAGAAAGCACGCTGGATGAAGGGCAACCTAGTAGCTGCGTAGCATATTGGCTAAATTCTGGCCAGTGATCCAATCTCAACACCCAGTAAGCCAGTGGATCATCTGCTGTAAAGGTATTCAGGTCTTCCCTTGCCCCTAGGTAGTCCTGCACCATACGGTGAAGACGCTGGCAATGGGTGCCTACATTTGACGTCCCTGGGCGTTGTGGACTAAAAAAAATTAAAAAAGGCATCAGTCAAGCGGCCCCGGCCTTCACCGCTCTCCCTCTGATCATTCCCAGACTCAGAAGCACCTGTGTCTTCACTTGGTAAACTACCGGTGCCTGGAAAGGTGTTACACAAGTGTTGCTTTAGAGCGTACTCAAGTTGGTTAATCCTGTCCTTCCTCTGTGCGGGAAGGATGAGCTCTGCGACTTTACCCTTGTAGCGTGGATCAAGTAAAAGTAACATCAGAAAGCATTATTTTACTGAGAGGGTGGTGGATACATGGAACAGTCTTCCAGTTGAAGTGGTAGAGGCCAAAACAGTGATTGAATTTAAGCAGGCATGGGATAGGCATAAGGCTATCCTAAACAAAAGATAAATCCAGGTAAAGTATCCATGTAATTGGGCAGACTAGATGGGCCGAAAGGTTCTTATCTCCAGACATTTTTCTATGTTTCCATGTTTCTATGTTAAGAATGCTTGCCAACCAGTAATGATCCCTCTCCTTGTTATCACGAATCCTGGGGTCCTTTAGCAGGCTTTGTAGGATAAGGGAGCCCATGCAGTGTAGGTTGGAGGTGGCATTAGCCTCCGAGTTTTCCTGGTCAATGAGGATGACCCCATCGTGTACTTCCTCCTCCCAGCCACGTACTAGTCCTTGGGTTTCTGGGCACACAAAACCCTCCCTTGAGGAATCCCCACCTTCAATGACCCCACTACTTAAATATTCCTTCTCCTCCTCATCCTCCTCCTGTCTCATCTGAGGAGGACCCGCAGGAATGCTGTCTGCGTAAAGACTGGGGCCTTAAGAGCTAGGGAAGGCCTCCTCTTCCCACCGCTGCTCTGCCTCTAGTGCCAAATCTATAATTCCCCGCAGAGTGCGCTCCAGCAGGAACACTAAAGGAATTGTATCACTGATGCATGCACTGTCCCTGTTCACCATCCTCATTGCCTCCTCAAATGGTGACAGTACAGTGCATGCATCCTTGATCATCAGCCACTGCGGGGGGAAAAATACCAAGTTGTCCTGAACCTGTCCTTGTGCCATACTCACACTGGTTCTCATTGATGGCCCTCTGCTGCTTGTGCAGACGCTGCAGCATTGCTAATGTTGAGTTCCACCTAGTGGGCATGTCACAGATCAGACGGTTTGTGGGAAGGTGGAATTCTCTTTGAATTTCTGCCAGGCGAACACTTGCTGGAAATGACTGTCTGAAGTGGCTGCAGACTTTTCTGGCCTGGCTGAGGAAACGCTGTAGGAAACTCTTAGGAAACGCTGCACCACCAGATGTAGGACGTGTGCTAGGCATGGTACATGCGTCAACTTACTCTCGCGTAGAGAGGAGATAAGGTTGCTGCCATTATCACAGACGATCATTCCCAGCTGAAGATGGCATGGTGTTAACCATCTCTGCACCTGCCCCTGCAGAGCTGACAGAATTTCTGGCCCGGTGTGTCTCCTGTCCCCTAAACAAACCAGCTCAAGCACAGTATGGCATCTTTTTGCTTGAGCCATTGCGTAGCCCCTGCCACGCGTCGGTTTAACTGCAACTTTGCAAGAGACAGAGAAGGAGGAGGAGGAGGAAGAGGTGGTGGAGCAGACAGACCTCATAGGAGCAGAGTTACCCAGTGTGCCGTGAAGGAAATGTAACGGCCCTTTCCATGCTTGCTGGACCTCGTGTCTAAAGTTGTGTGCACCTTGCTGCTGACTGCCTTTCCCAATGACTCCATAACATTGTCTTCCACATGCTGGTATAGTGCTGGAATGGCCTTCCATGAAAAGAAATGGCATTTTCGAACCTGCCACTGTGGTACAGCACATTCAGGATGCGCAGCAACTCCGGTGCTCTGATTCAAACTCTGAGGTTGAGGAAGGGAGTATAATCAAATATATATACAAAACCCTCACTAACTCAGCGCCCCACTACCTGTCCTCACTAATCACCAAATACACCCCAGCCCGCTCCCTAAGGTCAAACAGTGACCTGCGCCTAGCTTCTCCCCGCATCACCTCTTCCCATGATAGACTGCAGGATTTCTCACGCGCAGTCCCCACTCTCTGGAACGCTCTCCCTCGTGCTGTCAGACTTTCCCCTAACTTCTCTTCCTTCAAACGCTCCCTGAAAACATTGCTATTTAGGGAAGCTTACCACCCAACTCACTGACGCAACCATCAATCACTCTCACCTTACAGTCCTCTCCTCCTGTTTCCAACCCCAACCCTCCTAGATTGTGAGTTCCTACGGGAATAGGGCCCTCATCTCCTCCTGTACTGTTTGTCAAATGTTGTTCAATGTATTGTAACCCTGTCTGTACTGTGCTTATTGTACAGCGCTGCGGAATATGCTGGCGCTTTATAAATTAATAATAATAATAATAATAATAATCAGCCTATAGGGAGGGTGCCAGTGACACACAAAGAACTGGCACTCATGTTCCCTCAGCAGCTGCAGCACACTGCCAAGTTGGCTCCAGTGACGAGGAGATAGGGGTGATGACGATGATGAGGTCACTGACTCCACTTGGGTGCCTAATCGAACAGAGGAGAAAAGGGAGGAGGAGGTGGCACAACAAAATCGAGGCAGAACGTCCTCTATGAGCAACCGTAGCCAGTCCAAGGCATCAGATGTCAGAGCTGCTCAGGTGCAGAGCGCTGTTGTCTCGCAGCACACGTCCAGGATTTCTGCTGTCTTGGAGTTCTTCACGACATGTGCAGCAGACTGCAGCGTTGCTATTTGTAAGCTATGTCGGAAGAGGACCAAGCGTGGGAAAGACATCAGACACTTGGGTACCACGTGCTTGAGGTGACATATGATCACCTGCCACGCATCCCGTTGGCACAACACTTTGCATAGATCCTCCTCATCTGTCTATACCCCCACTATATGTCCTGCCATGTCATTGCCTGCTACAATCTCCACTGACAGGGATGATGCTACAGTAATGGATGTACCAGGTCCTTCCTCACAATGTGACAGCATCCCATCAGCTGAAGATTTCCGCTGTCAGATTACGTTGCCCCAGCTGCTGCAGCGTAAGAAAAAATATAGTCTCAACCATCCCCAAGCACAGCGTCTAAATGCCAGCTTTGCAAAATTACTCGCATTGCAGCTGCTGCCTTTCCAGCTGGTGGACTCTGCTTCCTTCCGTGAATTTACTGTACCACAGTGGCAGGTTCCTCCTCCTCACGGTGGGGTGGCACTGGAATGGATCTTTCTACGGCAGAGGTGGCAAATGGATCTTTCTATGGCAGAGGTGGCACAAATCCTTACACCTAGATCTGTCAGGTCATTCTTTTACACCTGTTGGGTTATCGTTCAGGATATACAGACGTACCTAAACTTCCATTTCTCATGGTTTTTCATCCAGTTTCTCCTGTAAAGCAGAATCTTTGTCCAGGCCTGTGGTAGGTTCGTATGAGTAAATAATGGCCCCAATCGTTTCCTTGAATGTGATCGGCATTTATTATTGATTTTAACACTGGTTCCCCCGGTCTCTGCTGCTACGTTTGTCAGACGGGTTGAATGGGTCACAAAAGGATCCATACATTGATAATTCTCTATTTGGTGCTCATTCCTCAGCACGGCAGCATCTTCTGCTCGGTCACAGGGTGGTTGACTAATGTGACGGGATGGAAGTCCGTCTGTGGTCCTGCTCTATCTAACCCCCTTGATGCCATCAGGCCCGACTACCGAGTGGCACGGCACTCGGCGTCTTGAGCGGCCTGAGTAGGGAGATGGGGTTGCTTTGGCGTCTGCGGAGAAGGCGAGGCACCCACGTTGGAGATCAGCCCGACTACTGAGTGTCACGGCAATTGGCGTCTCGAGCAGCCTGATCTACTGAACTCTTGATGGTACGAGGATGGCTGCTGTGCTGGCCTCGATTTGGCAGTGGTTCCGTTGAAGCGGAGACCCGGGGTAGATTCGGTCTTCCTTGTTGGGGTAGTGGAGCGCCGATTTGAGGCTCCGAATCGGCGGCGCAAGTCAAGATGCTGTGCCGCCTTGGGGATCCCGTTCCTGGGGTGAGTGGTGATGCAGGAGACTGCTGAGTGCCTCCTGCAGAAATGTGACTAAGCCCTGAAATAAATCACCAGACGTGGCTGTATGCTTTAAAACAGAAATCTCAGTTGAACTGATTTACTAAGGGTTTGAACAGGGTCATTTATACAATTCACACACAAAGGATTACCAACTCCTCCGTCCACACAACCAGGCAGCACTGATTGGCTCCTTTGCCAGCCTCCTGGTCCCTATCAGGTCCCTTTCAGGCTTCCCCATTGTCCAGGGATTAGGCAGATGAGGTCTTGGAAAAGCCTCCAATCAGCTGGCTTGCTATATCCTCCATCTTGGGGCCATGAGGTCCTTTGTCTCTTGGACCCATGTTGGGCTGGGCAAAATGGCGACTGGGGAAAGCCAGATACATACAGTTTTCTTCATTTGAAACTACATTCATACAATAAGGATACATTGTAAAATACACCACACTAATAAACCACATGTAGCAATAATATAAATGTCCATACAATTCAATACGCACAAGCGAAAGATAGGTCTTTAAACTTGTCCAGTTTGAGTTCCATGGCTCGCTGAGGCGAGCCCGATGTCAGCTCCGTGACAACTAAGACATAATTAACCCCATAAGGACCAATGTCATAGAGGGTACATCCTGAGAAATTGGTCCCTTAAAGACTAAAGATGTACCCTGTATGTCATGTCTTCTGAATCCCCTCCCTCCCTATACTTACCTCTCTGGCCAGGGTCACGAGGTGATATGACTTCTTTGAAGTTGGACCTCCGGATTTATGGCCGTTGCACTGACATCATCGCTGCGCGTGATGACATCAGTTTCAGGCACCACCCCAGCACAGCCAGGAAAGAGCCTGAAAGGGAGGGGGTGCCTCTCCCTCCCTTACTTGACAGTCCGTGATCCGGAGCCTGTTTACGGTTTGTCCTAGAGGCGGCTGACATCTGATGTCAGCCAAGCCTCCAGGGCCTTCCTCGTCCACTGACATCATTGCGCATGTGTGCAATGACACCCTTATCCGCTCAGTGGTGGAG
This sequence comes from Leptobrachium leishanense, assembly GCA_009667805.1. NCBI lineage: Eukaryota > Metazoa > Chordata > Amphibia > Anura > Megophryidae > Leptobrachium > Leptobrachium leishanense. Next base: position 460,567,281 of record CM019064.1, on the reverse strand, counting down.
ATAGGGGAGTCCTTTGGACCCCTGTATCTCCCAATTGGTGGCAGCTAGACTATTATGCAAGAGCATGGCCTTTCCAATGATACCAAACATGAAAATTAAAAAAAAAAGGTCTGGAGGTTTAATGAAACAGGGCTTCAAATCACTTTTAAACATGATGAGCATAAAACGGTCACATTGAGCTCAGCACACAGAGGGAAATGGCTCGACAGTGAAGGGGTTAAAAAGTAAAAATATGTAAAAAATGGGTATTTTTAATTTCAGGACAAAATTTCAAAACTATTTAGCCGGGGTCTTTTTAATTGATTGTAGATTTTGGGGATTAAATTTCAAAAAAGTGTTCTTCCATTTTTTTCATCATATTAAATTTTTTCTTCTATAAATTATAAGATATGATGGAAATAATGGTATCTTTAGAAAGTCCATTTAATGACGAGAAAAACGGTGTATAATATGCGTGGGTTCCACAAACGAGTAAGCGGACAATGTGACCTAAACACAAACGGCGCAGAAACGTTAAAACAGCAGCGTGCACTAAGACTAGGGTCAGACGAACGCATTTTTATGTTGTCTGTGAAAAAGTGCGTTCGAACGAATAGACGCATTTTTTCACGGAATACGCGATAGCGGTCATACTATGCGCATTTTCGTCCGTGATTTTGTACGGATCATCAATAAAACTCTTTTTGTGTCTGGACGTTATGTTGGGCGGACATTAGCAGCGTCTGACGTCTCCCAATCACGCAAACACGCCGCTATGCGGACGCAGCGCACTCTGTACGTTCGTACTAGTGGTTTGACGTTCTAGGAAAAATGCGTTCGTTTGCCACTTGCGTTGCGCGGACGAACGTTCGTGCGGCCGTACTTCGTGTGTTCCCCGGCATTGGACGTCATTTGCTGCTAGCACGGCCGTGATTTTGTGCGTCTAAACGCACGTTAAAACTGCTTTCGTCTGCCTAAAGGACTCACAATGGTAAAAGAGCCCGGTCACTATGGGGTTAAAACAGCTAATTAGTCCCAGTGATTGAGCTTTTAAAGAATTGTTATCCCATTGTTCATGTTTCTCATTCATTTACTCGTTCGCTTTCAGAATGACATGAATTTTCCGTCCTTGGTTTAACATTTCGTGACGGTTTGATGCCTCTTGGGTTTAACGCTGTATCGTAATGTCATGCAAACTATGGACTGACTGGATCTTCTTCTTCTTCTTGCAGTGTGTCTGCTCCGAGTATGATTATATCAACCGGTACTGTATGATGCCGAGGTCTGAATGTGAACGACAGAAGATTTTCAGGAAACCAGGACAACATCCGAGCGCACGGAAACCTAATGCAAGAGATGTGGAAAACGCACTACAATTCGAAACCTACGACAGAGCCCCATTTACAACAAGTACCACCTACTGCTTCCGGCCCGTGCTAGAAGGTACAGTCTGCAAAACGGTGAAACCGACTGACAACAGGCAAAATAATTCCATACAGGGTTATTCAGAGACCGTCATTTCCATGAGCTCCCATTCCTCGCATTTCATCGAGTCCGATTCGCTGACCCTGCGCTGAATTCTGCATTCATCACAGGGTCTCCGAAGTGCAGGGAACAAGCCGCCAAATGCATTGGAAAAATCACTGCAAAGCCGCCGAACGCATCCCAAAAAAAAAAGCCCAAAAAACACTGAATCGAACCAAAAACCCTGCAGAACGCACTCGGCGATCCACCACAAATCTGCCGAATCGATCCCCAAAAAGCTGACGACCCCCCAAACAGAGCGCCAACCGGCAGGCAGAAAAAGCCGACAAGCTGACGAACGGGTAAAAAATAATAATAATAATCGCAACTTTTAACAGCTGTTTGCAAAAAAGCTGCGGGATGAAAATGTCTGGAATTTCCATATAAAATCCAGTGAATGATAATAAAAAGGGCTGTTACAGAAAAAAGACAAAAACGATTTGAAAAACCACGGGAAAAAAAGTTTGCCGAACAAATGCCTAAAAGATCCTAAATATCTATAAATAAAGAGACTTTTTGCTGCAGATTAAATAATAAACGGTTTATTAGACATTGGATAAAATGGGAATATTTTGTAACATTGAAACCTATGGGATTCGCCTGAATAAACCTGTCGAATGAAACCACAGAACATCAGGGCATTTCACTGATATTCCACTGCTGTTCAATGTGAATAGATTAACCATTGCTTCTCTATGGGGGATTTCACTGCCGCCAAACAGCACCGTATTTCACAGCCGCCGAACAGGCACCGAACAGGCACCGTATTTCACTCCTGCTGAACAGGCACCGTATTTCACGGCCGCCGAACAGGCACCGTATTTCACTGCCGCCCAACAGGCACCGTATTTCACTGCCGCCGAACAGGCACCATATTTCACTGCCGTCGTACAGGAACCATATTTCACTGGCAATTCCCCAATATTTGGTAAACTGCCTGCTCTCTCAATAGCCGAATGGCCTCGAAATTGCACCGTACGGGGAAACTCACTGTTCGGTGCAATTTCGGGGCCAGCTCAGCTCTCTGTGAATAACCCTGATAGACTCTAGGTAACATCTCCTCACACGTCACCCGGTACACTCAAATCTCTCCACATGCAGCCGGTAGGGTCACATCTCCTCACGCTGCCTGGTACGGTCACATCTCCTCACACCCCACACAGGAGAGGTTGAAAATGTGAGTCGAAGCAGGGACAATGACTGGTAGGATAGACCGAGTAAGGTGTGAGGGGATGGGATCAAGTGGACAGGTGGTCGGACAGGAGGACATGAGAACTTCTGAGACATCCTCCCCTGAGCCCAGAGAAAAGGAAGACCTGGTAGGAGAAGGGGCAGGGAGTGAGGGAGTCAGTGGGGGTGGAATGGTTAATGGAGGAGGGCAGTGAAGAAATATCTAGTCTAGGTTTAGTGATCTTATCGGTGAAGTAGTTAGCAAAGCAGACAGCAGTGAGGTCTGTGGAAGGTTGGATGGACATGGGGCGCATCAACAGATTGAACGTGTGAAACGAACGTCTGGAATCATGAGAAAAAGATGAGATAAAAGAGAAGTAAGATTGTTTAGCGATGGATAAAGCGAGATGTTGCACATATGCTGAAAGTATAGAGAAGCCACTAAAGCGATAGTGGTAACTAAACACCTTTAATAAACAAGATGGAAATGCTGTAAAGATAGTTGGTCACAAAATGCAAACAAGGTATTGAAACCCAAAATGTATCTACAAAGCTGCTCTGCTTCCTGCTGGCACAAGGCAGACAGATCACAAGACATAAGTGACAAGAAAAATATAAAAATATGAAATTTTATTCAGACACATAGTCAATACTAAACTCTGGGTAAGTATGATCATACTGGACAAACATAAACACAGAAATGGTTAAAATGTGTTCAATATAATCGGTCAGCTTTATGCACATAGAGTATCCAAAATGCACTATTCAATTCACAATTTTCTTGGCAAGAAATATCCACCACGACTCCCATTGGCGAATTATGGAAACCTAACCCATTCAAGGCTAGCGCATCTACTCCAAAGATATGTTTCATCATCCCATGAGTAGTATCCAAAATGCACTATTCACATTTAAATCAGCTGATACTGACATCTAATATTAAAGTTCAATGAAGATAAAGCGCCAAAGAACACATAAATGAAATGAGCAAACAAACCCTCAGGCATTAATGAGTATACATATATATATATTGCCCATATCATGATTTCATACTATAAGGCACATATATATTAGTCAAAAACTCCTAGATTGTAATTATGACCAAAATGTGCAGACAAAGCGGTTCTCAATGTAAACCAAGGACATTCCGTCCATGTAATGTATAGCCACGATTGCACACACAATGAAAATGTAAAAGGTTATTAAATAAAGGAGATTTGGGGGTATGGGAAGGTTGCCCACACAGAGAGCGCACCTGACACGCGTTTCGCCTTGCACAGGCTCGTCAGGAGTGCTGGGAATATGTTCGAGAGGAGCGTGTATATTTAAACCAACTCCCACAAAGGGATGGTCCCATAATTAACCAATCAGAATGGGTGTGTATAATTTTTGTGTGATAATGGCATACAGATGATTGATTGGCATAAACCTCATCCAATCCAGAGACAGCATTAAACGATAGTCATGGTTACCATTGTAGAGGGAGTATACACCAATGAGAAAACAGTGAATTGATTGACATTTGTTCTCACGAATGAAGTGAAAATAACGTAATAAATCGCCAAAACCGGCGTGTGTTTGTAAACAATGAACAGGAGATCTAAAGTGCTGGTGAATACCTCAATACGCTTGGAAGATTGCGATATATAAATACAGGAAAAGTCTAAGAGCAGTATTAGAGCTGTGTACTATTAATAACATAATAAAATCGCCAAACCCGGTGTATTTAATGGATAGATGAGCTAAGAATCTAAAGTGCTTGTAAATCCCTCAATACACTTACAATTGCAATGTATACATGCAAGATGAGTGTAAAAACAAACTTATCAATAACACAAATAGCTCACACTCAATGTGGAGCAAGAAGTTGGAAATTAGTTGGCTTATGCCATAAATAACTAGATAAGGAAAAAACTGAGGCCATACTGTCATACATAATACAACATACAAGCTAAGCATTCCCACTATGCTTGAAAGTGCCTCTACTGATCGTGGGCATAAATTCAAATGTAAAAATGATGTCACTGATTGTACAATATTGTACATAATTAAAACATTGTCTAGTAACGTATGGATTAGATGAGAACTCCGAGGTAAACAGTAGTGACATTATTGATAGACTATAAGAATTCAGTGGGCAATAGCTGGAATAATGGTAGATTGTATAACCTAAAGGGGATGCTATAGCAAAATAGATCTTAAATTGAAAAATAAGGCAACCATAATTAATGAATGTACTGATACTGAAAAGAGATGTAAATGTATAAGTATATGTTATATAATTAATTGGCATAAACCTCATCCAGTTTAAAGGTGGCATTAATCGGTGGTCATGGTTACCAATGCAGAGGGGGTGTAAAGCCAATAATAAAAATGAATTAATTGACATTTACTCTCACGGATGAGATGATTGAAGACAACATAAAAAAAATCGCCGAACTCGGCGTATTTTGGAAACAATTAAACTGAAGATCTAAAGTACTAATGAATGCCTCAATATACTTAAAGAACTGTGATATATAATTACAGGATGAGTGTAAAAACAAAATTAGAGCTACTCGCTGATGATAACATGATAGAATCGCCGACCAAATAGGCTAAAGATCTAGAGTGCTCATGAATGCCTTGATGCACTTAAGATTACGATATATAAATGCAAAATAAAATGTAAGAACAGTATCAATGTTACACACTAATGGTAACACAGTACTTTTTAATAACACTAATAGCTCACACTCAATGTGGAGAAAAAGACTGGAAAATAATTGGCATATGTCCCCGGTAAATACATGAGGAGATGACTGAAGCCATTCTGTCGTACATAATATAAGCTAAGCATTCCCATTATACTCGAAGGTGCCTCAACTAATCCCAGGCATAAAGTCAAATATAAAGATGATGTCACTAATTGTAAAATATTGAGCATAATAAAAAACATTGTCTGATAACATATAAATTTGAGAAAACTCATAAATAAAGAGTAGTGACATCATTAGTGGGCTATAGTGATGCAGTAAACAATAAACTGGAATATTGGTGAATAGTATAAGCTAGAGGGGATGCTATAATGAAATAAATCTTAAAATTAAAACAATATATATTGCAATCATAAATATTAAGTATACTGATACTGGAAAGAGATATATATACGTACAACATATATATATATATATATTTATAAGTGTATAGATGTAAGTGTAAAAGCTTGTTGTATATATATAAATGGATAAAAAATATTATACACAAAGATAGCTCGTAAAGAGATAATTAAAAACATATAAATAAAACTGGTTAAGTTGAAAAAGAAAAAATATTAATAATAATACTTTGTCACTATGGTCTCATATCTGGGAGATAATCGTATAAGATTTGTAAATAACGTAATCATGTATATTGAAAACATACTTAGGAAAAATCTACATGGGGACCAAACTTGTGGTGAAAGCCAGAGATCAAATGTATTGAATTGATAATATAAACATTACACAAAACATGTGTCAAAGAAATTCATTACCATCTTGAAAGAAGAGAGACTAGCAGACATGGACTGAAAAAGTGTATACTCTGTCGACTCAAATAAATGGAGTGTAATTAAATTCCTCTTTGAGGCCATGAGGATATAGTGTTTTAAGGGTATAAATCCAGAATGATTCTCGGCGGCACAGACATTTGTCAAAATTCCCCTTTCTGGGGCCAAGGTAAATTTGTTCAATGGCTTGAAAGGTAAGGCATGATGGATTTGAATCATGTTTTGTTCTCACATGTTTGGAAACTGATGTTTCCAATGAATTATATACAGAACTAGCTTTTGCCGGCGGCTTCGCTCGCGTGGATTTTAGGATTTGTTAAAATTGTTTCTTAAAAGGAACTTGAGGTTTTTTTGGTAGAACCCCCCCCCCTTCCCCCCACTTGTGATTTTTGGAAAATTGTAAAACACGTGTTTTTTTATTTTTCAAGAAGAATGTAAGTGCCAGATTTCACACCTGTAACATCTTTGGTTTTTGAAATATAGGTATACTGATAAAAGTATTCACATCCCTTTCCCCCACCCCCCTTAACTGGATTTTCTGAAAATGGTAAAACAGGCTTTTTTTTTGCATGAAGATTGTAAATATCGAATTTCACACCTGTAACATCATTGGTTTTGAAAATATACGTATACTGATAAAAGTATTCAAAACTTTTTGCCCCCCCAAGGAATTTTCATAAAATGGTAAAATATGTGTTTTTTTATTTTTCAAGACGAATCTAGATACCAATTTTCACGTCTGTACCATCTTCTGTTTTTAAGATATAGGTATCCTGTTTAAAATATTCAACCCCCTTTTTTTGCCCCCAGTTGAATTTTTGAAAAAACGGTAAAATACGTGTTTTTTATTTTTCAAGAAGAATCTAAATACCGATTTTCACGTCTGTAACATCTTCTGTTTTGAGCTCTAGGTATCCTGTTTAAAATATTCAACCCCCTTTTTCGCCCCCTTAGGGGCGGAGTTTTCAAAAATCCTTGCTTAGTGGGTGCCCACATCATAAAAACAGTGCACCTTCAAAATTTCATGTTCCTAGGTTAAACGGTTCAGCTGGGCGTTGATTAGTCATTCAGTCAGTCAGGACTTTCGCGTTTATGATAAAAGTATTAAACCCCCCTTTTTGCCCCACCCCAAGGAATTTTTAGAAAATGGTAAAATACGTGTTTTTTTATTTGCCAAGATGAATCTAAATACCGATTTTCACGTCTGTACCATCTTCTGTTTTTAAGATATAGGTATCCTGTTTAAAATATTTAAAATATTCAACCCCCTTTTTTTGCCCCCCAGTCGAATTTTTGAAAAACGGTAAAATAAGTGTTTTTTTATTTTTCAAGACGAATCTAAATACCGATTTTCACATCTGTAACATCTTCTGTTTTGAGCTCTAGGTATCCTGTTTAAAATATTCAACCCCTTTTTCACCCCTTAGGGGCGGAGTTTCCAAAAATCCTTCCTTAGTGGGTGCCCACATCATAAAAACAGTGCACCTTCAAAATTTCACGTTCCTAGGTTAAACGGTTTCAGCTGGGCGTTGATGAGTCAGTCAGTCAGTCAGTCAGGACTTTCGCGTTTATATATATAGACTGACACGGTGTAAAATTCTACGTCGGAATTCCTGAATCGTTTTACCAACGTATTGTTTGCCACCTTGGCAGGTGATCAGATACACCAATATTTTGCTTGAACAGTTCATGAACTCTCTTGTCACGGAATGGCCCAGCACCCTCAGCCAGGGGCGGTGCACCGTGACAGTGGGGGCTATGGACACTTGGGTGTGGTGGCACGCACCTAGTTTTATAAGTACTTTTATTTAGATGTGATTATTGTGTGGTGTGATACAGTGTTCCCCGTTGGTTTATTGCGTAATGTATTTTCCCTTTGTCTGCCTTGCTCGCCGCCATTTTCCGATCACCTTGTGGCGCAGTTCAGAATCTTCGATTCGTAAAATGGCCGATTCGAACCATCCGGTTCGAATCGTAAAATGGCCGATTCGGACCATCCGGTCCGAATTGGCGACTCCCTGAAGGGTAATGGCCAATGGGTCCTGGGAGGGCGGGCAAGGAGTCCCATTGTATGGTAATTTTGTGCAGAGGTGTTAAATGCTTGAACTGTAAACAATAAAGCCAGATTTTGCAGTGCATCCAGCTTTGACTGATGTGTCTTTGTCTCCGCCGTACTTTCGTATCTGAGTGTCCCCCGCGAGCTCAGGGTACGGTGACCACCCAGATACGATCCGAATCGAGCGCTCTGTCCCTGCATCGTGTATCAGGGCAGAGGCGCTGCGTGTGAAGATTCGGTTCTCAGATTGCTTGGCAGAGATCCGAACCGAAGGGCGCGGCCGTGTACCGCGCTCCGGTATTGCGAGGGATTGCGGTAAGATCCGAATCCCTCGCCCATCCCAGCAGATCCGAAGATTCCTTCATTCCCGATCCGATCCGAAAAGGCATCCGCTGAAGATCCGACGATTTACCCGCACCGAGATCGGAAACGTTTCCCGCAAGATCCGAAACGTTTCCCACATCCGATGCGAATATTCCTCCGCGGCAGAACCGATCTCCACGGACGTCCCACACCCGCAAGGTCAGTGAACCAGCTGCTCGGGACGCTGAGTGCCGTATGGCTCAGTGGTCGGGCTGGTTCTAGGCAGGGGTCCCCTCCACCGCCCGCTAACCCTTCCCCAGGGTCACGCCAGGCCGCACGAGACGCCGAGTGCGCGTCACTCGGTAGTCGGGCCAGCGGTAAGCGACGGGGTCACGCAGATTGAGCACACCCGCAGGCGGAACAACATCTCCATTCCGTCATACTGGTGGCAGCGGTGGGATCGCTCTCTGCAGGCCCCTAGGAGACCTACGCCATGGTGGTGTACACTTACTATGACCGGGACACCCTGCGTGGGATGTTGGAGAACCGGGGAGGAACGCCGGGGAACAAGAAAAGAAAGACCCTGATCAAGGAGCTGACTAGGATGGATCAGGACGGGGCGACGACGCCCGTCCCCAGCCCTGTCCACGCGGAGGTGGAGGAAGATGCTGGCCTTCGAGAGGTGCGGCGTCGGATTGCCCTGCTCGGGGATGCCCCAGCGACGGCGGACAGATGCCGGGTGATCCGGGAGTTCTACCGGGAGGTTGAACAGGAAAAGGACCGGCAGCACGAGCTGCGGTTGGCAGAGCTCCGCGGAGCAGAGCCAGAAGATTGGACCCCGAACCCTACCCCGTGGAACCCTGGGAGAGGCTCACAGCTCGACTGGAGCTTCACCTGGGGAATCTGCAACCCCCAGTGACTACGCTTGCGGGACTCTCAGCTCGCCTGGAGCCTGTACTGAGGACGTCACTTATCCCCGCGCCCTCGGATGAAGACTCACAGCCCGCCTGGAGCTGCATCTGAGGACGCCACATTCCCCGTTGAGGAGCGGTGCTCCTGCGCTGGCACCTTCGCCGACATGAAGGTCGTGTTGGCAAGAGAGCTGCAGGAGGGCCTGGAGCAGGACCAGAGGTCCACAGAGGAACTGTGGTACGAGGCCCTGGACCATGAGCGGGACTGCCATGGTGCGTACATTCCTTCCGACGCTGTCGTCCATCGGGTGCAGTACGATGTGCGAGCAGCGTTCCTGCAAGGTCGGGCCCAGAGGAGTGGGAGGCCGAGCTCCGGAGTCTGGTGCAGGAGGAGATCGCACTGGACGCTGCGTACCGCGCGCTCCGGTGGCTAACCGCCCTCCGACAGCGCGCCCGATGGGAGGCAGTTCCATTGTAGGGCCTCGCTACGGAGGTACGGGGCTGCTCTACGAGGGCATGGCCGCCGACCCCGAGTTTGGAGAGGAGACAGAGGAACGGATGGAAGACATCCTGGAGCGACGGGAACTGGAGATCCCGTCAGACAGCAGGGACTCGGTGTTTGAGGAGCTGGAGTCCCTAGCCGAGCGAGAGTGGGAGCTCGAGGTGGCTTATCGGAGACTGTTGGATGGCGTTCCGCAGTCGAGCCTGAGCTCCCCGTGGTGGGACGGGTCGGCGGAGGAAGTCGACAGTCCCCAGGTTTGGGACCTATGGGAGGCCGAGGCGGACCCATGGGTGCCCGTGGGGGTTTCGACTGAGGAAGTTACCCCCTTCACCCCGCAAGAGGACAGGGTGGCCGAGGCCACGGGTCCAGCGGGGGAGGAGACGGATGGTCTCCCCGGGATGGGTTGTGCGCAACCATTGTTTGCCCCGGGGGGTGAAGTGACCATCCTTCCCCAAGGAGATCTCCAACCAGCAGAAGAGCTGGCTACGGGGCAGAGTGCCGCTGGCCTCTGCCCACTGCTTACAGTCCGTCAGGAGAAGCAGACGGATGGTACCCCCGGGATGGGTTGTGCGCAACCATTGTTTGCCCCGGGGGGTGAAGTGACCATCCTTCCCCAAGGAGATCTCCAACCAGCAGAAGAGCTGGCTACGGGGCAGAGTGCCGCTGGTCTCTGCCCACTATTCAAAGTCTGCCAGGAGGAAGCAGACGGATGGTTCCCCGGGATGGGTTGTGCGCAACCATTGTTTGCCCCGGGGGGTGAAGTAACCATCCTCCCGCAAGGAGATCCTCCCCCAGCTGAGGAGCTGGCCACGGGGCAGAGCGCTGCTGGCCTCTGCCCACCACCCACAGTCTGCCAGGTGGGGCAGACAGATGGTTCCCCCGGGCTGGTTGTGCGCAACTGCTGATGGGCCTGGGGGGGAAAGAAACCATCCCCTCCTGCAAGGAGATCCCCACCCAGCGGAAGAGCTGACACCAGGGAGAGCGCCGCTGGCCTCTGCCCGTTTCTCCCAACTTGCCCCGAGGGGCAGAGTGAGGATGACCCCGTGCAACTGTGGTTGCATCCATTTGTCTCCCTTGTCGGCTACCAGGAGAGCAGTCAGGTGTGGCCCTACTTGCTCCTTCGGTTGCCGTGTCCGTACCTGGCCATCCAGTGGAAGAGCTGGCAACGGGGCAGAGCGCCGCTGGCCTCTGCCCATTTCGGCAACCCTTGGGAGGGGGGGCTTCACGCAGCCACGGTTTCTTCCCACGGCTGACCTGGGCACCCGGGGCGTGTGCATTTAGCACCCGGGTTCCCCGGGTGAGCGGTAGCCCTGGAGGGGACACAGGAGGCACACCGGCCCAGACGTATGTCCTCTCGCCCAGCCGGGGAAACTCTAAGGACATGGGGTCCCGACCAAGCTGGCACGGCCGCAAGGCCAAATGGAGAGGCCTGGTGACTCGGCCTCCCCAGACTGACTATGGGCCTGGGAGCACCGACTTCCCCGGTATGACCCGGTGGGGTCAGACCAGGTGCGTCGAACTGGGGGAGGGGGAGGAGTGTCACGGAATGGCCCAGCACCCTCAGCCAGGGGCGGTGCACCGTGACAGTGGGGGCTATGGACACTTGGGTGTGGTGGCACGCACCTAGTTTTATAAGTACTTTTATTTAGATGTGATTATTGTGTGGTGTAATAAAGTGTTCCCCGTTGGTTTATTGCGTAATGTATTTTCCCTTTGTCTGCCTTGCTCGCCGCCATTTTACGATCACCTTGTGGCGCAGTTCAGAATCTTCGATTCGTAAAATGGCCGATTCGAACCATCCGGTTCGAATCGTAAAATGGCCGATTCGGACCATCCGGTCCGAATTGGCGACTCCCTGAAGGGTAATGGCCAATGGGTCCTGGGAGGGCGGGCAAGGAGTCCCATTGTATGGTAATTTTGTGCAGAGTTGTTAAATGCTTGAACTGAAAACAATAAAGCCAGATTTGCAGTGCATCCAGCTTTGACTGATGTGTCTTTGTCTCCGCCGTACTTTCGCATCTGAGTATCCCCCGCGATCTCAGGGTACGGTGACCACCCAGATATACGATCCGAATCGAGCGCTCTGTCCTGCATCGTGTATCAGGGCAGAGGCGCTGCGTGTGAAGATTCGGTCCCAGATTGCTTGGCAGAGATCCGAACCGAAGGGCGCGGCCGTGTACCCGCTCCCGGTATTGCGAGGGATTGCGGTAAGATCCGAATCCCTCGCCCATCCAGCAGATCCGAAGATTCCTTCATTCCGATCCGATCCGAAAAGGCATCCGCTGAAGATCCGACGATTTACCCGCACCGAGATCGGAAACGTTTCCCGCAAGATCGAAACGTTCCAATCCGATGCGAATATTCCTCCGCGGCAGAACGATCTCCACAGACGTCCACACCCGCAAGGTCAGTGAACAGCTGCTCGGGACGCTGAGTCCGTATGGCTCAGTGGTCGGGCTGGTTCTAAGGCAGGGGTCCCCTCCACCGCCCGCTAACCCTTCCCCAGGGTCACGCCAGGCCGCACGAGACGCCGAGTTGCGCGTCACTCGGTAGTCGGCCAGCGGTAAGCGACGGGGTCACGCAGATTGAGCACCCGCAGGCGGAACAACATCTTCCATTCCGTCATATCTCTGATCTTATATTTTCTCCAGGTTACAGTACTCTGAAAGATATTGGATTTTCTTACAAAGCTGCATGCTTTGCAATGTGAGCACTTAAAAGTGCCCTTTGGTTGCTGGAGCCAGGAGCGTGATGTTTTTTCAGTCTGTAAAAAGCTATGTCAAATCAAATCAAATCAAATCAAAATAAGCTTTATTGGCAGGACCAAATACATTTTAGCATTGCCAAAGCATATGGGGGGAGGGGGGTAGTGGGACATATATATGGGGGGGAATGGGCAAGTCCATGGACATTATCAGGGGTAAGGGATAATGTGAAGGGGGATGGGGGCGAGTCCGTGTTGGGGATTTATAAGTCCAGGATCTCTCATGTTCCTCTCAGTCTGTGACATTCTGTGACGTATTGGGCAGATATTTTCACCGCCGGCTCCTCTTCTCCCAGTATGATGTGGAGTTTCCTCGTCTCTTCTATAGAGGTGAAGTCCGGGATGAGAGCGGAGAGTCTCTGGAAGTGAGTTTCCCTCAGTGCTGAGTACTTGGGGCACTGTAGGAGGAAGTGGACCTCATCTTCCAGGGCCTCCTGGTCACAATGCTGGCACAGTCTATTCTCCCTGGGCTTGTAGGTCTGTCTATGCCGCCCTGATTCAATTTCCAGGCTGTGGGCGCTCAGTCTGTACCGGCTCAGGATCTGTCTGTCCTTGGGGTCTTGTAGTACCTCCAGGTATGGGGCCAGTTTGTATTCCCTCTGTAAGGATTGGTAAATGGTGAGTTTCTTGGAGTTTGCTATATCATGTCTCCATTCTCTGATATAGTTTTCCCTGGAATCGTTAATTAGGGCCTTTATTTGATATTTTGTCAGGTTGCCTTCATGGGGGGATGATCAGGGTGGATATGAGTTGTTGCAGCCCACATGGTTTTGGATGGTCCTTGTTGGCCAGTAGGGCTTTATGGTGGTATGAGTTGAGGCTGCTGATGTTTAGATGGTCCCAGTATGATAGCGCCCTCTTCTGTACTGCAAGAAGTAAGGGGAGTCTGCCCAGCTCGGCCCGGCAAGCATTGTTAGAGGTGCTCCGATGGACTTGGAGGAGGTGCTTGCAGAATTCCAGATGGAATATTTCTGTTGGGCTGGTGTCCCATTTGGGTTGGTCAGGGTAGGTGATGGGGCCCCATACTTCACTGCCATAAAGGAGGATTGGAGTGATGACGCTATCAAAGATTTTAAGCCAGACTCTTACAGGCGGTTTTAGTTTGTAGAGGTTTCTCCTGATGGCATAGAAGGTTCTACACGCCTTGTCTCTTAGGGCCTCTATGGCTGGTTTGAAACTTCCTGATCGGTTTGTTTCTAGGCCGAGGTATGTGTAGCTGTTGGCTTCATCAAGAGTGCAGTCATTAAGTGTGAAAGAGGAACTCTTGGTTTTTGCGTTCTTCCTTTGGAAAACCATGACCTTTGTTTTCTTTTGGTTGATGGGTAGTGCCCATGCCGCACTGTATTTTTCCAGCACTTCCAGGCTGTCTTGTAGACCTCTCTCTGTTGGTGACAGTAATAGGAGGTCATCTGCATACAACAGGAACTTCACCTCGGTGTCATGTAGAGTTAGTCCTGGTGCTGAGGAGGATTCTAGAGCTTCAGCCAGTCCATTGATGTAGATGTTAAAGAGGGTTGGACTTAGGCTGCAGCCTTGTCTGACTCCACGAGCCTGCCGGAAGTACTCTGTTCTCTTCCCATTCACCTTTATGCTGCAGAAGTTCTCATTATATGAGCTCTTGATGACGTCATATGTTTTCCCTCCTATTCCACTCTCCAGTAGTTTGAGGAAAAGGCCTGGGTGCCACACTGAGTCAAAGGCCTTCTTAAAGTCCACAAAGCAAGCAAATATTTTCCGTTTTGTATTGTGGACATGGTCCTTGATGAGACTGTGCAGGGTGTAGATGTGATCTGTAGTGCGATGGTTTGGCATGAACCCCGCTTGGCTTCTGTTGAGGACGTTATTCTGTGTCAGGAAGCTGAGGATTCTTTTGTTCTGGATGCTATTGAACAGTTTTCCCAGTGGCTGCTGACACATATCCCTCTGTAGTTGGCTGGATCATATTGGTCTCCACTCTTATGGATGGGTGTTATGAGGCCTTGGTTCCATACTTGAGGGTAGAATCCAACGCTCAGGACCAGGTTGAAAACTTTACATATTGCGGCGTGTACTTCTGGAGAGCCGTGTTTAATCATCTCTGGAAGAATTCCATCCATCCCGCTGGCTTTTTTACTTCGCAGATCTTGAATTTTTTCTGCTACTTCTTGGGGTGTAATGGGTGTATCTAACGGGTTTTGGAAATCCTTGATTTTTTCCTCCAGTTCATGTAGTCTTCTGATGATGTGTTCCTGTTCCCCAGTTAGCTCCTCTTTGGGAATGTCTTTGTACAGGCTCTTGAAGTAGTTGAGCCAGATGTTGCCATTTTGGATGTGGAGGTGTTTTTTCTTGGATCCTGAGCCGATTTGACTCCAGGTTTCCCAGAAAGAGTTATCCTGAAGAGCCTCTTCCAGTTGTTGAAGGTTTTGGGAGATGAGGTTTTGTTTTTTCTTTTTGAGGATTTGTTTATAGTTTTTCTGCAGGACACCATGTGTGATCCTCAGGTCAATGTTGTCGGGGTCTCTGTGTTTTTTATTTGAGACTGTTCGTAGGTTGTTTCTTAGTGTTCTGCATTCTTTGTCAAACCATTTATTGGGTTGTTTATTGGATGATTTCTTGAAGTTGACTTTTTTAATGTTGGAGGTCTCTGCGATGGTGTGTAGTATGCTGTGGAGGTCCTTTGCTGCTTGGTTCACCCCCTGGGGACTTAGTACATAGGTATGGTTTTGAAAGACTGTTAGCTGATCTTTGATGTCGGGTCTGTTGATGACCTCTCTGTAGGCTATGGTAGAGTGTCTGGTCCATTTGAACGATGGTGGGAGGTTGTACAGTCCGCTCTGATGGGGTTTTGAGGATGGTTTGTTTGAGGATTTAATATAAAGCAGTAGTTGGCTGTGGTCTGACAGGTGTGTTTGTGGGGTGACGGTGAAGGCGTTGATGTGAGTGGAGTTCATATCCGTGATTGCATAGTCAACCACACTGTTTCCTACATGGGAGCTTAATGTATACCTTCCCAGAGAGTCTCCCTTGGTGCGGCCATTAAGGATGTAAAGTCCGAGACTCCGACACAAATTCAGCAATTTTCTTCCACTCTTGTTGGTTGTATTGTCATAGCTGTTTCTTTGCACCTGTATTGACTCCTGACAGTAGTTTGCGGCTCCCAAAATGTATGTGTTCCCATCTGAGATCACATAGTCCTTTTCTCTTCCTGTCCTGGCGTTGAGGTCTCCATAGAGAAGCACGTGTCCTAGGGACTGGAAGTGGGAGGCCTCACTCTGTACCACCTCATAGGTGTCTGTTTTGGAGTATGGAGACTCTGGTGGTGCAATGTAAGCTGCACATAGGAAGATGTCTGACTGAGAGGTGAGGACGGAGCTACTTATTTTTATCCAGATGTGGCTGTCTCCTTTCTTGATTGCTTTGATGTTCTTGTGTAGCTCCTCCTTATACCAGATTAATATTCCTCCTGAATGGCGACCCTGTTTGATGCTTTTATCCTTCTGGGCGGGCACGGAAAATTCTCTGTAGCCCACAGGTGTTTGTGGGTCATCCTGTGCCCGGCTCCATGGGCACAGGATGTCTATGTCAGCTGATCACGTAGATTTTTTGCTCGTCTAGCCGTAAACATAGGTTTAACTGGAAGAACTGTGTTCGAGGGTTTCTCCATCTGGAGAATAGGCCAGAACTTTTCACAGCTAGATTTAACCTGGTTCCAGACATTATCATAGCTGGCTATGAATCTGATTTCTTTTTTGGTCTCTCTTCTATTTTTAGGAGACAATAAATCGCTTCTTGGGGTAAATAATGCTCTTTGATACGCCCGTTTAAGACATTTTTTTGGATAACCTTTGGCCAGGAACATCTCCCTTAGATGGTCTGCTTCCCTTTGGAAGTCAGTATCATTGGAGCAATTTCTCCTAGCTCGGAGGTACTGGCCAATGGGGATGCCTCTCTTCAGACCTATTGGATGGTACGAAGACCATTCCAGAAAACTGTTCGTGGCTGTGGGTTTTCTATAAAGTTTGGTAGAAATATGACTATCATCAATCATGATCAATAGATCTAAAAACTCAATTTTCTTTCCACCTGTGACTAAAGTCAACTGAAGGCCAATATCATTCAGATTTAAATCAGAGAAGAATTCATTCAGGTATTCTACAGATCCATGCAAAAATATTAGGATATCGTCTATTTTGGATCAAAAGCAGTAGGTTATGTGGGAGAGGCTGAACCCGATGGACGCATGTCTTTTTTCAGCCTATATAACTATGTAACTATGTAATGTATCTCATCCATTTTATGACGCGAGCAGTAAACTTAGATCTTTCCTGAATAAACACATGCAATTTCTCCCACCAGGCCAGATAGAGATTGGCATAACTCGGAGCACAGCATGTCCCCATAGTTGTACCCCGAATTTGTAGATAGTATTTGCCATTGAAAACAAAATAATTATGATGCAACAAAAAATCCAACAGTAGTAACACAAATTCAATCACCAAAGGTGAATATTTTTCTTTCAGAAAAAATTGTATAGCTCTTAAGCCAACATCATGAGGGATATTATTGTAGACGAAAACACATCAAGACTGGCCAATATGGTACCTGGAGGGATTGAAATATCCGAGAGTTTTGATAACACGTGCTGTGTATCTCTCACATATGAAGGTGTTGCTTCGACCAATGGATGCAAATCTTTATATTTGACTTTATGCCTGGGATTAGTTGAGGCACCTTCAAGTATAATGGGAATGCTTAGCTTATATTATGTACGACAGAATGGCTTCAGTCATCTCCTCATGTATTTACCGGGGACATATGCCAATTATTTTCCAGTCTTTTTGTCACATCTCGGCCCTGCCCCCTGCTGGTAGTAGCAGGGATTCATGTTTTTTTTTGTTTTCAGGCTCTACAGACTATCTGTTGGCTGATTGGTCTGCGATCACATGACCTTCTCAGCCCTATATATAGGCCTAGTAAGTCTCTTGCTCCCTGGGTCTGGATAGGTTACACCTATTAAGTTCCTGCTCACTGTTCTTGATATCATATTATATTGATTACTTGTGTATGACTTCTGGTTCTGGCTATTGGATTACTCTCTTGTCTGTCCCCTTAAAATATTATGTCTGGATTTCTCGTTTATGACTTGGCTTATGTTCTTGGACCACTCTCTAGGATTAACCTTGTCTGTTTCAGGTATTTCTCTTGTATGTGTTGTGTGTATTTGCTCAGTAGATCTATTGGTCTCGAAATTAATCGCTACTGAGAAGTTCCTAGTGTTCTCTCGTTGTCTGATCTCCCTGGAGGGAGTGCCAGGATCCACGGTTCTGTTCAGTGTTTTTCAGGTACCAACGAGTTCTGCCCTGCACTCCGTTGAATCCATTCTACCTCAGTCTGTCCTGTTGAGAATTACTGTGTGTACCACTTGTTATAGTGATTCAACCCCCTGCTGGTTGCTGGGTTAATCACTCACTATTTTGGGTTTTGACCCTTCATGATTAGGGGTATCGTTTGCAACCCTCCGGGGTACTTGTTCCCAGGTTACAACTTATCTTTATGTTTTTGTTTAAGACCACGATCACAGACTATTGTTCGTTTCTGTTTTATGTCACTTCTGCATTTCGGACTGCCCTGCACCTTGAGTACTTCACGGACTGTCATTCCACGTCTGCTGTTTTTTGATTGTGTCCTAGGTAATCTGTTGGTCTCAAAACCTTCAGTACTGAGAGACAATTCAAGTTAGTCCTTGTATGTGCCAAAACTCTAGCTCTGTTTCTGTTTATGTTAGTGTGTGCTGGATTAAACATTATGAAACAAACCACAAACCTGCCTCAAGGGCTCAAATATATGTGCAATGAAGGGCCTTCCCTGGCATCTGCCGGGACCCCTGGGACACTTTTTCTCCACATTGAGTGTGAGCTATTAGTGTTAATAAAAGTACTGTGTTACCATTAGTGTGTAACATTGATACTGTTCTTACATTTTATTTTGCATTTATATATCGTAATCTTAAGTGCATCAAGGCATTCATGAGCACTCTAGATCTTTAGCCTATTTGGTCGGCGATTCTATCATGTTATCATCAGCGAGTAGCTCTAATTTTGTTTTTACACTCATCCTGTAATTATATATCACAGTTCTTTAAGTATATTGAGGCATTCATTAGTACTTTAGATCTTCAGTTTAATTGTTTCCAAAATACGCCGAGTTCGGCGATTTTTTTATGTTGTCTTCAATCATCTCATCCGTGAGAGTAAATGTCAATTAATTCATTTTTATTATTGGCTTTACACCCCCTCTGCATTGGTAACCATGACCACCGATTAATGCCACCTTTAAACTGGATGAGGTTTATGCCAATTAATTATATAACATATACTTATACATTTACATCTCTTTTCAGTATCAGTACATTCATTAATTATGGTTGCCTTATTTTTCAATTTAAGATCTATTTTGCTATAGCATCCCCTTTAGGTTATACAATCTACCATTATTCCAGCTATTGCCCACTGAATTCTTATAGTCTATCAATAATGTCACTACTGTTTACCTCGGAGTTCTCATCTAATCCATACGTTACTAGACAATGTTTTAATTATGTACAATATTGTACAATCAGTGACATCATTTTTACATTTGAATTTATGTCCACGATCAGTAGAGGCACTTTCAAGCATAGTGGGAATGCTTAGCTTGTATGTTGTATTATGTATGACAGTATGGCCTCAGTTTTTTCCTTATCTAGTTATTTATGGCATAAGCCAACTAATTTCCAACTTCTGCTCCACATTGAGTGTGAGCTATTTGTGTTATTGATAAGTTTGTTTTTACACTCATCTTGCATGTATACATTGCAATTGTAAGTGTATTGAGGGATTTACAAGCACTTTAGATTCTTAGCTCATCTATCCATTAAATACACCGGGTTTGGCGATTTTATTATGCTATTAATAGTACGCAGCTCTAATACTGCTCTTAGACTTTTCCTGTATTTATATATCGCAATCTTCCAAGCGTATTGAGGTATTCACCAGCACTTTAGATCTCCTGTTCATTGTTTACAAACACACGCCGGTTTTGGCGATTTATTACGTTATTTTCACTTCATTCGTGAGAACAAATGTCAATCAATTCACTGTTTTCTCATTGGTGTATACTCCCTCTACAATGGTAACCATGACTATCGTTTAATGCTGTCTCTGGATTGGATGAGGTTTATGCCAATCAATCATCTGTATGCCATTATCACACAAAAATTATACACACCCATTCTGATTGGTTAATTATGGGACCATCCCTTTGTGGGAGTTGGTTTAAATATACACGCTCCTCTCGAACATATTCCCAGCACTCCTGACGAGCCTGTGCAAGGCGAAACGCGTGTCGGGTGCGCTCTCTGTGTGGGAAACCTTCCCATACCCCCAAATCTCCTTTATTTAATAACCTTTTACATTTTCATTGTGTGTGCAATCGTGGCTATACATTACATGGACGGAATGTCCTTGGTTTACATTGAGAACCGCTTTGTCTGCACATTTTGGTCATAATTACAATCTAGGAGTTTTTGACTAATATATATGTGCCTTATAGTATGAAATCATGATATGGGCAATATATATATATGTATACTCATTAATGCCTGAGGGTTTGTTTGCTCATTTCATTTATGTGTTCTTTGGCGCTTTATCTTCATTGAACTTTAAAATTAGATGTCAGTATCAGCTGATTTAAATGTGAATAGTGCATTTTGGATACTACTCATGGGATGATGAAACATATCTTTGGAGTAGATGCGCTAGCCTTGAATGGGTTAGGTTTCCATAATTCGCCAATGGGAGTCGTGGTGGATATTTCTTGCCAAGAAAAAACACCAACAGTAATTTCCAAAGTAAAAATTTATTCCTTTAAAAATATTAGGCTAAAATAAATATAAAAGCCCATAAGCCAGACGTGTTTCGTCTTCAAGGCAACAGACTTCCTCAGGGGCAATGAGCAAATAAATATAAAGCAAAATAATAATACAAATTAATCAGCAACTGGCATTTTTATACTCCCTTAGAACAACCCCATTGGATACAATCACATGCTTCATTATGTATGGTGTTTTCCATATATGGCAATCAATTCCTGCCGCCCATCTCTACTCCAATCCACTTATTTCTTTCTTTTTAGTCATTAGCCAATAGAAGTCCATATACATGAAAGTCCCGATACGTCACATCCGCCCTAGACCGGAAGTGAGTAAAACGCACCACAGTCTTCCGCAGTAACAAGTCCCTCCACAACCGGCGTCTCCGTAGGAGGGTTCCTACTTTCTTTACCAATCCTTTTCAACCTTGAATCGAAGAACTTCCCCCATAGGTTCTTTTCCTCCAGTTCCAAAAGATTATCCTCTTCAAAAACCGGATGTCCTCAATGGTGATTTCGTTTTCATAGCCCATCCTTCCTGCGTCTCCCAGACTCCGCTCTACTATATGATCCCGCCATTACAGAAGTCACATATGGCTCCGAGGGAAAAAAAATGAATGGCATAAGCGCATCAAAAAGAGGCATATCAGCAAAAACACATAAGAGCGTATAAAAAAATCAATAATCCAAACCACATGGATGTAAACACACTTATATGTGACAATAAAAAATATATAAGGCCATCAAAAATCACATGAATAATAAGCCAAAGACTAATCAAAACACACCAAATTGAGCTCTTCATTGAGCCTCCCTGGCGACAGCGTTTTTAATTTATTAATCCAGAAGGATTAACTTTGTAAAAGTTTTTTATTTCTATCACCGCCTCTCCAATGGGGGCTCACAAACTCAATACCTATAAAATCCAATAAAGTGGGATTATAAACAGCACATTCATTACAGTGAATAGGAACAGAATGCTTAGCAGATTTTTTTCTAATATTATTTTGATGTTCAAGAATCCTCTCTTTAAGTTTGCGAATAGTTTTTCCTATATACTGTTTGCCACAACTACATGTCAAAAGATTTACTACAAATGTAGTGTCACGTGTGATTTTCTGTTTCACCTTATATGTCTCATCTGTCACAGTACTTGAAAAATTCACATTTTTATTTTTCTTTAAATACCGACACGCCTTACACTTAGAGCATTTAAAGAACCCATTGCCCTCTTTGACCACACTCTGATTACATATACCGGTGGCACTGGGAGCAATAAGTGATTTTACATTTTTGGCCCGTCTAAACCCTACGTTCGCTTTATCTGGGATAATATTACCTAAGTACGACCCAAGAGTTGATGTCTATTCATAGCCCCTACCTCGTTACCTGTTTTTTCCAATTCTTTTTTCTTATAGTTTTTTGCCAATAGTTTATTTTTAATCACTGAAAACTGTTCCTGATAATCTTCGAGATTCGTGCAATTTCTACGTACTCTTAACGCTTGGCTACGTGGAATGCCCTTCAACCAGGGTTTGTAATGGCTACTGGAGGAATGGATGTATCCGTTACCATCTGTCGCTTTGAAAAACAATTTCATTTTGACTTGATGATCTGAAAAACGTGATATCCAAAAGATCTATTTGTTTCTCATGGAATGATGCTGTAAAACTTAATCCATATTCATTCATGTTTAAAAATCTAACAAATTCCTCAGCATCATTCCATGAGAAACAAATAGATCTTTTGGATATCACGTTTTTCAGATCATCAAGTCAAAATGAAATTGTTTTTCAAAGCGACAGATGGTAACGGATACATCCATTCCTCCAGTAGCCATTACAAACCCTGGTTGAAGGGCATTCCACGTAGCCAAGCGTTAAGAGTACGTAGAAAAAGTGCACGAATCTCGAAGATTATCAGGAACAGTTTTCAGTGATTAAAAATAAACTATTGGCAAAAAACTATAAGAAAAAAGAATTGGAAAAAACAGGTAACGAGGTAGGGGCTATGAATAGACATCAACTCTTGGGTCGTACTTAGGTAATATTATCCCAGATAAAGCGAACGTAGGGTTTAGACGGGCCAAAAATGTAAAATCACTTATTGCTCCCAGTGCCACCGGTATATGTAATCAGAGTGTGGTCAAAGAGGGCAATGGGTTCTTTAAATGCTCTAAGTGTAAGGCGTGTCGGTATTTAAAGAAAAATAAAAATGTGAATTTTTCAAGTACTGTGACAGATGAGACATATAAGGTGAAACAGAAAATCACACGTGACACTACATTTGTAGTAAATCTTTTGACATGTAGTTGTGGCAAACAGTATATAGGAAAAACTATTCGCAAACTTAAAGAGAGGATTCTTGAACATCAAAATAATATTAGAAAAAAATCTGCTAAGCATTCTGTTCCTATTCACTGTAATGAATGTGCTGTTTATAATCCCACTTTATTGGATTTTATAGGTATTGAGTTTGTGAGTAGGGATGAGCCGAACACTAGACATGTGCATTCGTTTTAGTACTAAAACGATTTAGTCAGAATTTTGGGATAATTTAGTTTTAGTATAACTCAAGAGAAACGAAACTGCTGAGTACAAAAAACAAAAGAAACTAAAATAAAATGCACTACTTTTTAGTTTCAGTCCTTTTTGTGATATTACATTGATGAGTGAAGGAGACCAGCAATGAAGAGCGCAACATCGGAAGATCTGCACCCTCCACATGCCAATGCTGTAGGATGTTCTATACAGAGAGGGGCATTAATTAATTCAGGAGGATGTTCTATAAATTATACAGAGAGGGGTATTAATTAATGCAGGTGGATGTTGTATACATTATACAGAGAGGGGTATTAATTAATGCAGGAGGATGTTCTAAACATTATACAGAGAGGATCCTTTTTTTTCAGCCCTTTAAATCCAGTGGCTGTGAGCGCTGAGATCGGCTGCTTGTTACATTATCTCTCAGTACAATGTATCAGGCTCAGTTGTTACAGTAACTGACTGTAACAGTGCTCAGAGTTTCAGTAAAACAAGGAAATAATATTGTTCTAACCTCTTATATATAAAAATATTATTTACTAGTTTTACTGAAACTCTGAGCACTGTGGTGAGCAGCAGTCAGTTACTGTAACAGCTTTGCCTGACACGGGCAGTATTACAATGTTGGTGCTAACTTAACCAGAGCTGTTGTAGACTAAAAACCTCCATAGGCTATAATGGCTCTGGGAAGTTTACAACAGCTCTGGTTATGTTAGCACCAACTATGTAATATGGCCCACATTGTGCTGAGAGTGAGAGATACTGTAACAAGCAGCGATCTCAGCCCTCTGAGGAGCCACTACAATAGTAATTGTATCCACTGGTTTTTGGAAGAATGAAATTAGTTTTTATACTAAAGAACTGAAAACGAATTTCTTTAGTAACTAAATAAATTGCATTTTAGGACTAATCCATTAGTTCAAAACGAAATTTTGTGCTGTGCACATGTCTACCGAACACCCCACGAGTTCGGTTCGAGCCCGAACACGAACTTGCCATATGTTCAGGTACGAACCCAAGCCCGAACTCGAACCCAATGCAAGTCAATGGGGCTGAAAATTCGGTTTTTAGAGTGCCCTCCAAGAGGGCATATATGCTACATATTTGACATAAAAGGTGTATGGGGGTCCGGGTAGTGCCCTGGGGGACAGGAAACAAGGACAAAAAGTTTTAGAAAAAAGTTTTTAACCCCTTCACTGCTGAGCCATTTCGGGTCTAATTTTTCTTCTTTACTTTAAACATGGTCATGTTTGGTATCATTGGAAAGGCCATGCTCTGGCCTTTCTACTGATAACAAACATGACCCTCTAGCTGCCAACAGTGGGGAGATATCGTGGTTCAAAACAACCCCCTATCTCCACCCCTATCTTTCCTTAGGAGTCAATGAGGACTGTCCCCACACGTCCTCAGCAGTGAAAGGGTTAAAGGGACAGTGAGTTTTCCATGAAATAAGGGTTAAAACTAAAAACGAAAAATTCCTTCAAATATCGTGCCTAGGAGGTCCCCATAACCTGCCCGTGAAGTGGCGGATTTCTAGGATGTATAGAAACACTTAAAAACAAAAAAATGAAGTTTCATATGACGGTAAATGCTTTATCTTTAATTTATCCATGAAGAACTGCTTGGGGCGGCAGTCTGTATGAAAAGAGGAGACATTTTCGTACACGCAGAAAAAGTTTACTGATTTTTTTGGCTAAATTATTGTGAAACTTATGCAGGCTTTGGATGAAAGTAACAATAGGTGCTTTAAAATTGGTCCTTTAGCGTCCCCAACGGTGCCGTCACACCGTAACCCCTCTGAGGATATGAATCTGATACAAGCGTCAGTGGCAGTGCACCCAAATATTGTGCTTTTGGTGCCAGGCCAGCAAGTATCATCATACAGTAACCCCTCTGTGGTATTGTGGAAGAATGCAGGGGTGGACAATGTGGTCCTATATTGAAAAGATATGAATCTGGTAATTCGCGTCAGTGCACCCAGATATTGTGCCTTTAATGCCAGGCCAGCAAGTATCATCATACAGTAACCAATCTGTGGTATTGTGGAAGAGTGCAGGGGTGAACCTTGCGGTCCTATATTGAAAAGTTTTTGATCTGGTAATGGGCGTCAGTGCACCCAGATATTGTGCCTTTAATGCAAGGCCAGCAAGTATCATCATACAGTAACCCCTCTGTGGTATTGTGGAAGAGTGCAGGGTTGGACCCTGCGGTTCAAAAAATTTAAATGATATAAATCTGGCACAGGCGTCAGTGCAGCCAAATATTGTGCCTTACATGGCAGCAAGTGCCTTCACACCGTAACCCTTTTGTGGTATTCTGGAAGAGTTCAGTGCTGGAGGTTTTGTGTATGCAGAAGAGGACATCCCCGATCTATTCCATTACTTCAGCATCAGGGGATTGATAGCTGCTGATCCAGGACTGATTCATTTGTCGCTTTAGAGCGTCCTCAAGTTTTTTCATCCTGTGCTCCCTCTGTGTGGGCAGGATGAGCTCTGCAACTTTTCCCTTGTATCGTGGATCAAGAAGGGTTGCCAACCAGTAATGATCCCTCTCCTTAATAGCACGAATCCTGGGGTCCTTTAGCAGGTTTTGCATCATTAGGGAGCCCATGCAGCATAGGTTGGAGGTGGCATTAGCTTCCGAGTCTTCCTGGTCAATGAGGATGACCGTATCGTGCACTTCCTCCTCCCAGCCGCGCACAAGCCCTTCTGTTTCTGGGCACACAAAACCCTCCCTTGAAGAATCCCCACCTTCAATGCCCCCACTACTTAAATATTCCTCCTCCTCCTCATCCTCCTCCTGTCTGATCTGAGTAGGACCCGCTGGAATGCTGTCTGCGGAAAGACTGGGGTATTGAGAGCTAGGGAAGGCCTCCTCTTCCTCCCGCTGCTCTGCCTCTAGAGCCACATCTATAATTCCCCGCAGAGTGTGCTCCAGCAGGAACACTAAAGGAATTGTGTCACTGATGCATGCACTGTCCCTGCTCACCATCCTTGTTGCCTCCTCAAATGGTGACAGTACAGTGCATGCATCCTTGATCATCAGCCACTGCGGGGGGGAAAAAAAACAAGTTGACCTGAACCTGTCCTTGTGCCATACTCACACAGGTACTCGTTGATGGCCCTCTGCTGCTTGTGCAGATGCTGCAGCATTGCTAATGTCGAGTTCCACCTGGTGGGCATGTCACAGATCAGACGGTTTGTAGGGAAGGTGGAATTCTCTTTGAATTTATGCCAGGCGAACGCTTGCTGGGAATGACCGTCTGAAGTGGCTGCAGACTTTTCTGGCCTGGATGAGAAGCTCTGGCAGCCCTGGGTACTTGGTTAGAAAACTCTGTACCACCAGATTTAGGACGTGTGCTAGGCATGGTACATGCGTCAATTTACCCTTGCGTAGGGCGGAGAGAAGGTTGCTGCCATTATCGCAGACGATCATTCCCAGCTCAAGCTGGTGTGGTGTTAACCATCTCTGCACCTGCCCCTGCAGAGCTGACAAAATTTCTGACCTGGTGTGGCTCCTGTCCCCTAAACAAACCAGCTCTAGCACAGTATGGCATCTTTTTGCTTGAGACATTGCGTAGACCCTTTTCAGGCGTCGGTTTAACTGCCACTTCGCCAGAGACAGAGAAGGAGGAGGAGGAGGAAGACGTGGTGGTGGTGGAGCAGACAGACCTCATAGCTTTCTGGAGGCGTGGTGGATGAACAAGCTCCAGCACAGAGCCCCGTCTTGGATCCCTCCCAGTAGACATGTGCACAGCACAAAATTTAGTTTTGAACTAATGGATTAGTCCTAAAATTCAATTTATTTAGTTTTGTAAGAAATTCGTTTTCAGTTCTTTAGTATGAAAATTTATTTCACTCATCTGAAAACCAGTGGATACAATTACTATTGTAGTGGCTCCTCAGAGGGCTGAGATTGCTACTTGTTACAGTATCTCTCACTCTCAGCACAATGTGTCAGGCAAAGCTGTTACAGTAACTGACTGCTGCTCATCACAGCGCTCATCGTTTCAGTAAAACTAGTAAATAATATTTTTATATATAAGAGGTTAACGGTTAGAACAATATTATTTCCTTGTTTTACTGAAACTGAGCGCTGTTACAGTCAGTTACTGTAACAGCTGAGCCTGATACATTGTACTGAGAGATAAAATAACAAGCAGCCGATCTCAGCACTCACAGCCACTAAAGGGCTTTAAAAAAGGCTCCTCTCTGTGTAATGTATAGAACATCCTCCTGAATTAATGTCCTTCTCTGTATAGAGCATCCTCCTCAATTTATACCTTTCTCTGTATAATGTATATAACATCCTCCTGCATTAATACCCCTCTCTGTATAATGTATAGAACATCCTCCTGCATTAATTAATGCCCTTCTCTGTATAGACCATCCTACTGCATTGGCATGTGGAGGGTGCAGAACCTTCAGCACAGGAGAGGGAACTTTTACTTAGACAGGAATATAAAAGCAGGGGAGAGGGAAAATATTAACGTAAATTGGTCTGAAAGCTCAGAAGAGATGGCTGGTGCAATTTTTTTTAATAAAATAAAGCACTTTAAATCCAGGGAAAACATTCAAATAAATCACACTGAAGGCTCATAATGACAGAGTAACTGAGAGCTGGATACTAAATGTATCAGACGTAAAAAAAACTTTATAACAAGCAGCACTGGGAGAGGAGAGGAACTTTATATAAAATGTGTATTATAGATGAGGATCGAGGGATAGTGCTCCTGGATAATATAAAATGCATCAGACCTAAGCCCCTATTATGCAGAGCAGGAGGGGAGATAACACACGTTTTATAAAGTCCCTCTCTTCTCCCAGTGCTGCTTGTTATAAAGGTGTTTTTACTATCCAGCCCTCCTCTGTCATTAGCTTTCAGTGTGATTTATTTGAATGTTTTCCTTCTCCAGCTGCTTTTATCATCATGTCTGCCTCATAGACATGCAAGGGTTAAGTAAAGGTTTCCTCTCCTGTGCTGGCTGTCTGTGCTGCGAGTGAGTATTCTGGAGCTCTATCACTGTCAGATTTTCGGGTAGGGGTCGGGAAGGATTACGCATACAAACCTTTTCTGTAGCTTTGCGATGTTGCACTCTTCATTGCTGGTCTCCTTCACTCATCAATATAATATTACAAAAAAGACTGAAACTAAAATGTAGTGCATTTTATTTTAGTTTCTTTCGTTTTTGTACTGAGCAGTTTCGTATCTCTTGAGTCATACTAAAACTAAATTACCCCAAAATTCGGACTAAATCGTTTTAGTACTAAAACGAATGCACATGTCTACCTCCCAGCTGCAATCAGAGTTACCCAGTGTGCCATGAAGGAAATGTAACGACCCTGTCCATGCTTGCTGGACCATGTGTCTAAAGTCACATGCACCTTGCTGCTGACTGCCTTTCCCAATGACTCCATAACATTGTCTTCCACGTGCTGGTATAGTGCTGGAATGGCCTTGCGTGAAAAGTAATGGCGTTTTGGAACCTTGCCACTGTGGTACAGCACATTCAGCAAATTCACGGAAGGGAGCAGAGTCAACCAGCTGGAAAGACAGCAGCTGCAATGCGAGTAATTTTGCTAAGCTGGCATTTAGACGCTGTGCTTGGGGATGGTTGGGACTATATTTTTTCTTACGCTGCAGCAGCTGCGGCAACGTAATCTGACTGCGTAAATCTTCAGCTGCTGGGATGATGTCACATTGTGAGGAAGGACCTGGTACATCCATTACTGTAGCATCATACCTGTCAGTGGAGGTTGTAGGCAATGACATGGCAGTACATACAGTGGGTGTAGAGACAGATGAGGAGGAGGACCTACGCAAAGTTTTGTGCCAACTGGATGTGTGGCAAGAGATCATATGTTGCCTCAAGCGCGTGGTACCCAAGTGTCCGGTGTCTTTCCCATGCTTAAGCCTCATCTGACATAGATTACAAATAGCAACGGTGGGGTCTGCTGCACATTTCTTAAAGAACTCCCAGCAGACAGCAGAGTTTCTGCGTGTGTGCTTTGAGACAACAGCGCTCTGCACCAGAGCAGCTCTGACATGTGATGCCTTGGACTGTCTAGTGCTACGGTTGGTCATAGAGGATGTTGTGCCTCGTGTTTGCTGTGCCTCCTCCTCCCCCTCTTCTTCACTTGATTCCTCTGTTCGATCAGGCACCCAGGTGGAGTCAGTGACCTCATCATCATTGTCATCATCATCCCCTATCTCCTCGTCACTGGAGCCAACTTGGCAGTATGCTGCAGCTGCTGGGGCAACATGAGTGCCAGTTATTTGTGTGTCATCACTGGCACCTCCTTCCTCTAGGTTGATTATACTCCCTTCCTCAACCTCAGAGATTGAATCAGAGCACTGTACTTGCTGCGCATCCTCAAGCAGCATGTCACTGTCATTGTAGTCAAACAATTCATTTGACTCCTCCGTGTGTGATAGCGAGGCTATGGCAGGAGTAGCTGTGGACATGGAGCCTGCATTAGATGTTATGGCAGCTGAGGTGGACTGTAAAAAACTACAAGCCTGGCTGGCAGAGGACTCGGAGGATGAGAATGGCCTGGTTAGCCAATCCACCAAGTCCTCTGTATGTTGCTGCTGCTTAAGACGGCCAGCACCAGTTAGAAAGGACAAGCGTGCCCCTGCAGAGGATGCACCACGTCCACCACGACCAGAGGCACAGCCTCCCGACACAGGGGCTGCTTGCCCTCTTATCTGTGTCTGGGAGCGTCTGCCTGTTCTATTTGTTCTTTCAGACATGGTGAGTGATATATAGATTAAATATATACAGAACTCTGATTCAACTCTGGTATAAAGATTAAAGATTTACAGAACTCTGGTATAACTCAGTGAGACACCCTGATAGCTGGCAACCAGTGACAAGACACAGATTACAATTCCCAGAAACCTCCTATAAATCAGTGAGACCCCCTTGTGAGTGCCAGTGACAAGACACAAACTATAATTCGCAGAAATCTACTACAAGTCAGTGAGACCCCTGATAGGACCCCTGATAGCTTGCAACAGTGACAAGACACA
Source organism: Leptobrachium leishanense (assembly GCA_009667805.1). NCBI lineage: Eukaryota > Metazoa > Chordata > Amphibia > Anura > Megophryidae > Leptobrachium > Leptobrachium leishanense. The sequence continues at coordinate 460,537,081 of CM019064.1, read as the reverse complement.
GATTACAATTCGCAGAAACCTCCTAAAATGCAGTGTGACCCCCTGATGGGTGGTAGTGAGAAGACACAAATTACAAATCTCAGAAACCTCTTATAAATCAGTGAGACCCCTTGATGGGTGGCAGTGAAACCTCCTATAAATCAGTGAGACCTCTTGATGGGTGGCAGTGAGAAGTAACAGATTACAAATCTCTGAAACCGCTTATAAATTGGTGAGACCCCTTGATGGGTGGCAGTGAAACCTCCTATAAATCAGAGAGACCTCTTGATGGGTGGCAGTGAAACCTCCTATAAATCAGTGAGACCCCTTGATGGGTGGCAGTGAGAAGCCACAGATTACAAATCTCTGAAACCGCTTATAAATCAGTGAGACCCCTTGATGGGTAGCAGTGAGAAGCCACAGATTACAAGTCTCAGAAACCTCCTATAAATCAGTGAGACACCCTGATGGGTGGCAGTGAAACCTTCTATAAATCAGTGAGACCCCTTGATGGGTGGCAGTGAGAAGCCACAGATTATAAATCTCTGAAACCTCCTATAAATCAGTGAGACCCCCTGATGGTGGCAGCCAGTGAGAACACACGGATTATAACATTCCCAAATATTTTGTAGAAATTAGTGACCCCCAAAATACTTGCTGGCAGTGACAAGACACAGAAGATCACCTCAATTCCCAAATGTTTTGTAGAAATTATAGTGAGCCCCAAAATACTGCGTGGTACTGGCTGAGTGACAAGACACAGAAGATCACCTCAATTCACAAATGTTTTAAAGAAATTTGTAAACCCCAAAATACTTGCTGGCACAATGACAAGACACACGTCACCTAAATTCCCAGATATTTGGTAGAAATGAGACCCCCCCCAGTAGCGTGGCAGACCGGCAGTAAGAACACACAACAGCAATCTCCTATGAAATCTCCTCTCAAATGCGTGCAGAAGCGCTGCGTGGAAACCTTATATAGTGTGCTGTGGGACTTAGCTCTGTGAGCCCATGATTGGGCAAATTTTGCCCAATCAGGACTCTGAGCCGTGATTGGCATAGTGTTGAATCTGTCTTGCACCAGACCTGTGGTCAGGTGCAAGGCTGTAGCCAATTACGAGCTTCAGGCCAGTGGGAAAGTGCATGGTGAGTCATTGTGATGCATTGTGGTCGAACTTGCTCCGAACACCCGGAAATGTTCGGAGTTCGCGATCTAACCGAACAGGCTAAGTTCAGCTCGAACTCCGAACCGTCCGAACTGAACAGCTCATCCCTAGTATCGACTATACTCTTGTGACTTCACAATCTAAAAGCATTGTGGGGAGCGCACTTCTTGTAGTGAGCTGTAAGAGATGGAGGAAAAAAGAGAATTGCGGGAGGTGGTAGGGGGGATATTTGGAAGGAAAGAACCTCCCGAAATATATGCATAAAAACCTTTATTAATCTTTACAGACATGGCGAGCTGCGAACATCAGGCAGAGGAGCTGACTTCTCACATTTACTTTATAAACATACTCTGCAGCGCTGTACAATGCAAAGAGCATTGACACATGGGAAATCAACGCATAAGTACAAAACACAAAGAACTATGGGAAAAGAGGAGCTGCTCATGTGATCTCACAATCTAAGGGCACCTCTTTAGCGTCTGGATCTGTAAGCGTTAGCTCCAGGATAAGTATTTAAGGCATGTCCCCACATTACATTCCTGACGCTGCCCTTGTGAGAAATCAGATTGCGCATTGGTTTCTGCATGAGCTCCCGCAAGCTTACTGTACTTTGCGCCTCTTATACTTTGTGACGGGATGGTCGTCCATCGACTGTCCTGCTCTCCAGATGCCCCTGCTGTGGATCAGCCCGACTACTGAGTGGCTCGGCATTCGGCGTCCCGAGCAGCCTGATCCGCTGGTCCTGGGAGCTGGGAATGGCTTTGGTGTTGTTAGGGGCCGCTGTAAGGAAGTGGTGTCGTCTGGGGTCGATTCGATGTTCCTCTTCAGGGGTCAGGTAGCGTTTCGGAAGACCGCTGAGTGTCTTCCGTGGTGAATGTGATTTGCTCTGAAATAAAACACCAGACGAGCTGTATGTCTTATAACAGTGAATTGCTTTATTTAGGGGTTTCAACAGGGTCATTTATACAACTTCACATACACAGATTACCAACTCCTCCGCCCACACAACCAGCACTGATTGGCTCCTTTCCCAGCCTCCTGTTCCCTATTAGGTCCCTTTCAGGCTCCCCCATTGTCCAGGGGATTAGGCAGATGAGGTCTTGGAAAAGCCTCCAATCAGCTGGCTTGCTGTATCCTCCATCTTGGGGCCATGAGGTCCTTTGTCCTTTGGCCCCATGCTGGGCTGGACAAAATGGCGACTGGGGAAAACCACATACAACCACATATTGTGCTAATAAAAATTCTTTAAAAGATATATAGGGCTTATATATCTTTTAAAGAATTTTTATTAGCACAATAAATTTTTCACTTTTATACTTTGTGTGGCGGCTTCTTCTCCTGGCACAAGATTCAGATAAAATCATTATCTATGGGATATAAAGGGACCACAGATTGACACTGATTCCGAGAGGACCTCCTTCTTCCATCTTGAAGATATTTTGTCTGGTTGGGGAAAAAACAATCGTGAGTTATCTGAATAACCTGTAATTTGCAACATTAATTGATCGAATAGGACATTCAAATCTTCCGATCTATTGCTTGTTACATTATTGAAGGAGAGTTTGAACCACCTCCTGGAAGATTGTCCTAAGGCTTTAAAAGTTAAGTATTTGTATACGCCTTATTTTCTTTGTTATATTTGAAAACCACATACATACAGTTTTCTTCATTTGAAACTACATTCATACAATAAGGATACATTGTAAAATACACCACACTAATAAACCACATGTAGCAATAATATAAATGTCCATACAATTCAATACGCACAAGCGAAAGATAGGTCTTTAAACTTGTCCAGTTTGAGTTCCGTTGCCTCGCTGAGGCGAGCCCGATGTCAGCTCCGTGACATACTTAACATGGGGAGCGCAAACGTACATTAGCCATAATTAAGGTATTACACGGTGCTGGCGCTAATTACCGCAGGGACTCGCAAGGCAAAACTTTAGCGAGTCCTAAAAACTGGTGCTAAATGATTCTGCAAATGCAACCCCCCCCCCGCTAAATTAAATCCTATACTCACCTCTCATACCGCGGCGAGAACGGTGGCCTGATCCACTGCTTCTCCTTGGCACGAGCAGACTAAAACTGGGGATAAAAATAGCTCCCAGTCTCCCTCCGCAATCACTCTGTGAGGAGCTGAGCTGGCGCCTTCCCGAAATAAGACACTAACACAGGGACGCGACGGGGAAATCTGCAGGCGCAGCGTCGCCATGTTAGCATTAAGAATGGAAAACGGCACTAAGGGCTGGAGTGCCACAAAGAACAATGGGAAACTAGCAGCCTGCTCACGGGAGCTTACAATCTAAAGAGGGCTGGGGTGACACACAGAGGTGAGGGGTAATAGCAGCTTTGTATTTCATACTCCCTTTCCTTTCCCTCCAGGCTTCATCTCTAGTGCGAATGGATGGACTCGGGGGACATATTGCCATAACCTCTGGCACGTCTACCTGCAAGGCACCATGAGCAGGGTTCCAATTGCCGCCTGTGACCCCCTCTTTATATTACACCACGCATTTATGGACAAGTAAGTACTGGGAGAGGCACGGGCAGAGCCACAGAGGGAGTTATGGGTATTCTGGGATATGTTGTTTAGGATTCACTATCGCATTGATAATCCTGCGCCATATACCTTTTATTTCACTTTGCATCGCTTTGGATTAATTATTGGTTGAAAGTTTACACATTTACTGCCATGTTATGATATGCTCAGTGAGCACCAAGATGGCTGCTGACCATTTGGCCACAGTGAGCACCAAGATGGCTGCTGACCATTTGGCCACAGTGAGTACTAAGATGGCGACCAATCATTTGGCCTCAGTGAGTACTAAAATCAGTGGCGACTTTAGGAACAATATTTAGGGGGGCACATAAGATACCACAGTCAAAACGGGGGGACTAATAATTTTCGCCACTAAATCAAACCAATGAATAAACGTAAGGGCCCGATCACCTGGTGTGAACTAAAACACCATCGCTAAATGGAATAATTTAGCACGAGTCACTAAAACATAGCGCCTCATGACCCACCAACAGATCACCTTGTCCACGGGAGTCTGTGTACAAGGTCATTTGGCGCAAGCTGGAGAATCGCTAAGACCTGGGCTGAGCCCTAACAATGCGTTTGTGTACAGGTTAGAAAGGTTTTGCACGATGCCGGGCCATACCTATCCCCCGCCCTCACAAGCTTGAATAAGTATGAACACATCCAGTGAAGAGCCCTCATAGCCTGCATTATTAAAATCCTCCAAGGTGGCCGCTTCATCCATGTTTATATGCACACATAGACAGTGAGCGGGCAGATTATTATCACTCCCCCCATCAGTACTTGGTTGGGCCACCTTTTGCCTTCAATACTGCGGCGATTCATATTGGCATTGACTCCACGAGATGTTGAAAGGTGATGAGAGGAATCTCACACCATGCCTGATGAAGAGCACCGTCCAGTTATGTGAGATTTGATGGTTGTGGAAGCAGCTGCTGGATGGCTCTTTCAACTTGGTCCCACAAATGCTCAATCGGATTGAGATCTAGTGATTGTGGGGGTAAATTCTCCCTCATGTTCTTAAAACCACTCCTGCACAATACGAGTAGTGATGGGCTGAACACCCCCATGTTTGGTTCGCATTAGAACTTCCGAACGGACAAAAATGTAGCATTTGTAGAATGAAGAGACGGAGCTTGTTCTAATACAACACATTTATTATTGATTTTTCTTTCTGAAACAGAGAAATGACTCAGGTTTTTACTCTGGATCCAATGATTCTCTCCTCCTCATTTAATGTCTGTCTCAGAACTAAGAAACCACTGACTATACATAATAATCTAATATAAAATAATAATCAATTTCTCTCTGTAATAAACAAATCTATCCGGTATATTAATGTAACCGCTGGATAACAGCCTGTGGGAGCTTGTCCGGCATATTAATGTAACCTCTGGATAACAGCCTGTGGGAGCTTGTCCGGCATATTAATGTAACCGCTGGATAACAGCCTGTGGGAGCTTGTCCGGCATATTAATGTAACCGCTGGATAACAGCCTGTGGGAGCTTGTCCGGCATATTAATGTAACCGCTGGATAACAGCCTGTGGGAGCTTGTCCGGCATATTAATGTAACCGCTGGATAACAGCCTGTGGGAGCTTGTCCGGCATATTAATGTAACCGCTGGATAACAGCCTGTGGGAGCTTGTCCGGCATATTAATGTAACCTCTGGATAACAGCCTGTGGGAGCTTGTCCGGCATATTAATGTAACCTCTGGATAACAGCCTGTGGGAGCTTGTCCGGCATATTAATGTAACCTCTGGATAACAGCCTGTGCGAGCTTGTCCGGTATATTAATGTTACCGCTGGATAACAGCCTGTGCGAGCTTGTCCGGCATATTAATGTAACCTCTGGATAACAGCCTGTGGGAGCTTGTCCGGCATATTAATGTAACCTCTGGATAACAGCCTGTGGGAGCTTGTCCGGCATATTAATGTAACCGCTGGATAACAGCCTGTGCGAGCTTGTCCGGCATATTAATGTAACCTCTGGATAACAGCCTGTGGGAGCTTGTCCGGCATATTAATGTAACCGCTGGATAACAGCCTGTGGGAGCTTGTCCGGCATATTAATGTAACCTCTGGATAACAGCCTGTGGGAGCTTGTCCGGCATATTAATGTAACCTCTGGATAACAGCCTGTGGGAGCTTGTCCGGCATATTAATGTAACCTCTGGATAACAGCCTGTGGGAGCTTGTCCGGCATATTAATGTAACCTCTGGATAACAGCCTGTGGGAGCTTGTCCGGCATATTAATGTAACCTCTGGATAACAGCCTGTGGGAGCTTGTCCGGCATATTAATGTAACCTCTGGATAACAGCCTGTGGGAGCTTGTCCGGCATATTAATGTAACCTCTGGATAACAGCCTGTGGGAGCTTGTCCGGCATATTAATGTAACCTCTGGATAACAGCCTGTGGGAGCTTGTCCGGCATATTAATGTAACCGCTGGATAACAGCCTGTGGGAGCTTGTCCGGCATATTAATGTACGCTCTGGATAACAGCCTGTGGGAGCTTGTCCGGCATATTAATGTAACCTCTGGATAACAGCCTGTGGGAGCTTGTCCGGCATATTAATGTAACCTCTGGATAACAGCCTGTGGGAGCTTGTCCGGCATATTAATGTAACCTCTGGATAACAGCCTGGGAGCTTGTCCGGCATATTAATGTAACCGCTGGATAACAGCCTGTGGGAGCTTGTCCGCATATTAATGTAACCTCTGGATAACAGCCTGTGGGAGCTTGTCCGGCATATTAATGTAACCTCTGGATAACAGCCTGTGGGAGCTTGTCCGGCATATTAATGTAACCGCTGGATAACAGCCTGTGGGAGCTTGTCCGGCATATTAATGTAACCTCTGGATAACAGCCTGTGGGAGCTTGTCCGGCATATTAATGTAACCTCTGGATAACAGCCTGTGGGAGCTTGTCCGGCATATTAATGTAACCGCTGGATAACAGCCTGTGGGAGCTTGTCCGGCATATTAATGTAACCTCTGGATAACAGCCTGTGGGAGCTTGTCCGGCATATTAATGTAACCTCTGGATAACAGCCTGTGGGAGCTTGTCCGGCATATTAATGTAACCGCTGGATAACAGCCTGTGGGAGCTTGTCCGGCATATTAATGTAACCTCTGGATAACAGCCTGTGGGAGCTTGTCCGGCATATTAATGTAACCGCTGGATAACAGCCTGTGGGAGCTTGTCCGGCATATTAATGTAACCGCTGGATAACAGCCTGTGCGAGCTTGTCCGGCATATTAATGTAACCGCTGGATAACAGCCTGTGGGAGCTTGTCCGGCATATTAATGTAACCGCTGGATAACAGCCTGTGGGAGCTTGTCCGGCATATTAATGTAACCTCTGGATAACAGCCTGTGGGAGCTTGTCCGGCATATTAATGTAACCTCTGGATAACAGCCTGTGGGAGCTTGTCCGGCATATTAATGTAACCTCTGGATAACAGCCTGTGCGAGCTTGTCCGGCATATTAATGTAACCGCTGGATAACAGCCTGTGCGAGCTTGTCCGCATATTAATGTAACCTCTGGATAACAGCCTGTGGGAGCTTGTCCGGCATATTAATGTAACCGCTGGATAACAGCCTGTGGGAGCTTGTCCGGCATATTAATGTAACCGCTGGATAACAGCCTGTGGGAGCTTGTCCGGCATATTAATGTAACCGCTGGATAACAGCCTGTGGGAGCTTGTCCGGCATATTAATGTAACCTCTGGATAACAGCCTGTGGGAGCTTGTCCGGCATATTAATGTAACCTCTGGATAACAGCCTGTGGGAGCTTGTCCGGCATATTAATGTAACCTCTGGATAACAGCCTGTGGGAGCTTGTCCGGCATATTAATGTAACCTCTGGATAACAGCCTGTGGGAGCTTGTCCGGCATATTAATGTACCGCTGGATAACAGCCTGTGCGAGCTTGTCCGGCATATTAATGTAACCTCTGGATAACAGCCTGTGGGAGCTTGTCCGGCATATTAATGTAACCGCTGGATAACAGCCTGTGGGAGCTTGTCCGGCATATTAATGTAACCGCTGGATAACAGCCTGTGCGAGCTTGTCCGGCATATTAATGTAACCTCTGGATAACAGCCTGTGGGAGCTTGTCCAGCATATTAATGTAAGCTCTGGATAACAGCCTGTGCAAGCTTGTCCGGTATATTAATGTTACCGCTGGATAACAGCCTGTGGGAGCTTGTCCGGCATATTAATGTAACCTCTGGATAACAGCCTGTGGGAGCTTGTCCGGCATATTAATGTAACCGCTGGATAACAGCCTGTGGGAGCTTGTCCGGCATATTAATGTAACCGCTGGATAACAGCCTGTGGGAGCTTGTCCGGCATATTAATGTAAACCTGGATAACAGCCTGTGGGAGCTTGTCCGGCATATTTAATGTAACCTCTGGATAACAGCCTGTGGAGCTTGTCCGGCATATTAATGTAACCTCTGGATAACAGCCTGTGCGAGCTTGTCCGGCATATTAATGTAACCGCTGGATAACAGCCTGTGGGAGCTTGTCCGGCATATTAATGTAACCTCTGGATAACAGCCTGTGGGAGCTTGTCCGGCATATTAATGTAACCGCTGGATAACAGCCTGTGGGAGCTTGTCCGGCATATTAATGTAACCGCTGGATAACAGCCTGTGGGAGCTTGTCCGGTATATTAATGTAACCTCTGGATAACAGCCTGTGGGAGCTTGTCCGGCATATTAATGTAACCGCTGGATAACAGCCTGTGCGAGCTTGTCCGGCATATTAATGTAACCTCTGGATAACAGCCTGTGGGAACTTGTCCGGCATATTAATGTAACCACTGGATAACAGCCTGTGGGAGCTTATCCTGCATATTAATGTAACCGCTGGATAACAGCCTGTGGGAGCTTGTCCAGCATATTAATGTAACCGCTGGATAACAGCCTGTGGGAGCTTGTCCGGCATATTAATGTAACCGCTGGATAACAGCCTGTGGGAGCTTGTCCGGCATATTAATGTAAGCTCTGGATAACAGCCTGTGGAGCTTGTCCGGCATATTAATGTAACCTCTGGATAACAGCCTGTGGGAGCTTGTCCGGCATATTAATGTAACCTCTGGATAACAGCCTGTGGGAGCTTGTCCGGCATATTAATGAAACCGTTGGATAACAGCCTGTGTCAGCTTGTCCGGCATATTAATGTAACCGCTGGATAACAGCCTGTGGGAGCTTGTCCGGCATATTAATGTAACCTCTGGATAACAGCCTGTGGGAGCTTGTCCGGCATATTAATGTAACCTCTGGATAACAGCCTGTGGGAGCTTGTCCGGCATATTAATGTAACCTCTGGATAACAGCCTGTGGGAGCTTGTCCGGCATATTAATGTAACCTCTGGATAACGGCCTGTGGGAGCTTGTCCGGCATATTAATGTAAGCTCTGGATAACGGCCTGTGGGAGCTTGTCCGGCATATTAAAGTAACCTCTGGATAACGGCCTGTGGGAGCTTGTCCGGCATATTAATGTAACCTCTGGATAACAGCCTGTGGGAGCTTGTCCGGCATATTAATGAAACCGTTGGATAACAGCCTGTGTCAGCTTGTCCGGCATATTAATGTAACCGCTGGATAACAGCCTGTGGGAGCTTGTCCGGCATATTAATGTAAGCTCTGGATAACGCCTGTGGGAGCTTGTCCGGCATATTAAAGTAACCTCTGGATAACGGCCTGTGGGAGCTTGTCCGGCATATTAATGTAACCGCTGGATAACAGCCTGTGGGAGCTTGTCCGGCAATTAATGTAACCTCTGGATAACAGCCTGTGGGAGCTTGTCCGGCATATTAATGAAACGTTGGATAACACCTGTGTCAGCTTGTCCGGCATATTAATGTAACCGCTGGATAACAGCCTGTGGGAGCTTGTCCGGCATATTAATGTAACCTCTGGATAACAGCCTGTGGGAGCTTGTCCGGCATATTAATGTAACCTCTGGATAACAGCCTGTGGGAGCTTGTCCGGCATATTAATGTAACCTCTGGATAACAGCCTGTGGGAGCTTCTCCGGCATATTAATGAAACCGCTGGATAACAGCCTGTGGGAGCTTGTCCGGCATATTAATGTAACCGCTGGATAACAGGCCTGTGGGAGCTTGTCCGGCATATTAATGTAAGCCTCCAGGATTCTTTTATTTAATGTGGATAACAGCCTGTGGGAGCTTGTCGGCATATTAATGTAACCGGGATAACAGCCTGTGCGAGCTTGTCCGGCATATTAATGTAACCTCTGGATAACAGCCTGTGGGAGCTTGTCCGGCATATTAATGTAACCGCTGGATAACAGCCTGTGCGAGCTTGTCCGGCAATATTAATGTAACCTCTGGATAACAGCCTGTGGGAGCTTGTCCGGCATATTAATGTAACCGCTGGATAACAGCCTGTGTCAGCTTGTCCGGCATATTAATGTAACCTCTGGATAACAACCTGTGGGAGCTTGTCCGGCATATTAATGTAACCTCTGGATAACAACCTGTGGGAGCTTGTCCGGCATATTAATGTAACCGCTGGATAACAGCCTGTGTCAGCTTGTCCGGCATATTAATGTAACCTCTGGATAACAACCTGTGTCAGCTTGTCCGGCATATTAATGTAACCTCTGGATAACAGCCTGTGGGAGCTTGTCCGGCATATTAATGTAACCTCTGGATAACAGCCTGTGTCAGCTTGTCCGGCATATTAATGTAACCTCTGGATAACAGCCTGTGGGAGCTTGTCCGGCATATTAATGTAACCGCTGGATAACAGCCTGTGTCAGCTTGTCCGGCATATTAATGTAACCGCTGGATAACAGCCTGTGGGAGCTTGTCCGGCATATTAATGTAACCGCTGGATAACAGCCTGTGCGAGCTTGTCCGGCATATTAATGTAACCTCTGGATAACAGCCTGTGGGAGCTTGTCCGGCATATTAATGTAACCTCTGGATAACAGCCTGTGCGAGCTTGTCCGGCATATTAATGTAACCTCTGGATAACAGCCTGTGGGAGCTTGTCCGGCATATTAATGTAACCTCTGGATAACAGCCTGGGGAGCTTGTCCGGCATATTAATGTAACCTCTGGATAACAGCCTGTGCGAGCTTGTCCGGCATATTAATGTAACCTCTGGATAACAGCCTGTGGGAGCTTGTCCGGCATATTAATGTAACCTCTGGATAACAGCCTGTGGGAGCTTGTCCGGCATATTAATGTAACCTCTGGATAACAGCCTGTGGAGCTTGTCCGCATATTAATGTAACCTCTGGATAACAGCCTGTGGGAGCTTGTCCGGCATATTAATGTAACCGCTGGATAACAGCCTGTGGGAGCTTGTCCGGCATATTAATGTAACCGCTGGATAACAGCCTGTGGGAGCTTGTCCGGCATATTAATGTAACCGCTGGATAACAGCCTGTGGGAGCTTATCCGGCATATTAATGTAACCGTTGGATAACGGCCTGTGGGAGCTTGTCCGGCATATTAATGTAACCGCTGGATAACAGCCTGTGCGAGCTTGTCCGGCATATTAATGTAACCTCTGGATAACAGCCTGTGGGAACTTGTCCGGCATATTAATGTAACCGCTGGATAACAGCCTGTGGGAGCTTATCCGGCATATTAATTTAACCGCTGGATAACAGCCTGTGGGAGCTTGTCCGGCATATTAATGTAACCGCTGGATAACAGCCTGTGGGAACTTGTCCGGCATATTAATGTAACCGCTGGATAACAGCCTGTGGGAGCTTATCCGGCATATTAATTTAACCGCTGGATAACAGCCTGTGGGAGCTTGTCCGGCATATTAATGTAACCGCTGGATAACAGCCTTGTGGGAGCTTGTCCGGCATATTAATGTAACCTCTGCGATAACAGCCTGTGGGAGCTTGTCCTGCATATTAATGTAACCGCTGGATAACAGCCTGTGGGAGCTTGTCCGGCATATTAATGTAACCGCTGGATAACAGCCTGTGTCAGCTTGTCCGGCATATTAATGTAACCGCTGGATAACAGCTTGTGGGAGCTTGTCTGGCATATTAATGTAACCTCTGGATAACAGCCTGTGGGAGCTTAACCGGCATATTAATGTAACCGTTGGATAACGGCCTGTGGGAGCTTGTCCGGCATATTAATGTAACCGCTGGATAACAGCCTGTGGAGCTTGTCCGGCATATTAATGTAACCGCTGGATAACAGCCTGTGCGAGCTTGTCCGGCATATTAATGTAACCTCTGGATAACAGCCTGGGGAGCTTGTCCGGCATATTAATGTAACCGCTGGATAACAGCCTGTGTCAGCTTGTCCGGCATATTAATGTAACCGCCTGGATAACAGCCTGTGGGAGCTTGTCCGGCATATTAATGAAACCGCTGGATAACAGCCTTGTGGGAGCTTGTCCGGCATATTAATATAACCTCTGGATAACAGCCTGTGGGAGCTTGTCCGGCATATTAATGTAACCTCTGGATAACAGCCTGTGGGAGCTTGTCGGCATATTAATGAAACCTCGATAACAGCCTGTGGGAGCTTGTCCGGCATATTAATGAAACCTCTGGATAACAGCCTGTGGGAGCTTGTCCGGCATATTAATGAAACCGCTGGATAACAGCCTGTGGGAGCTTGTCCGCATATTAATGTAACCGCTGGATAACAGCCTGTGAGAGCTTGTCCGGCATATTAATGTAACCGCTGGATAACAGCCTGTGGGAGCTTGTCCGGCATATTAATGTAAGCTCTGGATAACAGCCTGTGGGAGCTTGTCCGGCATATTAATGTAAGCTCTGGATAACAGCCTGTGGGAGCTTGTCCGGCATATTAATGTAAGCTCTGGATAACAGCCTGTGGGAGCTTGTCCGGCATATTAATGTAACCTCTGGATAACAGCCTGTGGGAGCTTGTCCGGCATATTAATGTAACCGCTGGATAACAGCCTGTGGGAGCTTGTCCGGCATATTAATGTAACCTCTGGATAACAGCCTGTGGGAGCTTGTCCGGCATATTAATGTAACCTCTGGATAACAGCCTGTGGGAGCTTGTCCGGCATATTAATGTAACCGCTGGATAACAGCCTGTGTCAGCTTGTCCGGCATATTAATGTAACCGCTGGATAACAGCCTGTGGGAGCTTGTCCGGCATATTAATGTAACCGCTGGATAACAGCTTGTGTCCCTTTAAATCCCTGTGAGAGTTTGTCCAGGACATTTATTATATACAGTAAACAGATTCTGGCTCCTGGATCCACCCCTGACGAAGAATACACAATGCCACACAAATAAAAGCGGGAAAGGTATTTTTAAACACCGCAAGAAAATACTATCATGAAGTCATACGTCGACAGCGATAAAACCACATTATATTTTTATTTACAAAGTCTTAGGGAAATAACCTTTCCCTGATTTGGAAGGGCCGGCCAAAATACATGAAAGAGGATGTGGTATTCGGTATTCCATATTCCTTGGTATTTTAGTAACCAAACGGTCAATTTGTGAATTAATTGACTTTTATTGTAAACGCACTTTTTAGTCTTTCTCAAAGGACGCGTCTCAATCTGCCAAAGCTTTCTGTTCCTGACAATACCCGGTTCTTCCAAACTGACTTTTTTCCGGGTTTTTCGTCACGGTTTAAAGGCCAGTCCAAAACAAACTCTTTTCAACTGTCAAACTTAATGAGCTGAATATTTTTGGTATTCAGGGTGATCCCTTTCGCATTTAAGGCTGTTTTACTCCCAGAAAGTCTGTGGCTGTAAACAAATTCTGCGATGTGCGTGCCATCGGGTATTTCACTCGTCAGTTCGGCTAGGTAGTCCCCTAAAGGCGGATTGTCGTCTCCTTCTCTACTGACAAAAATGACAAAATCCCCATCTCCGGGCCACCTCGGATGTCAGGTTTGCGGGGGTGGCGGACGGACCCGCGGGTTAAGATTGGGGAGATCTTCCTCCCTCCTCCGGAGATGCGGAGGCTGCTATTTGCGGCCTAGATGCTTGCCTGCTTATAATGGAGGGCGAAGATGCGGATAGCCTACTCACCTAGGGGGTATGGTGCGAGATGCTAGCCGCACTGCTCTGCTGCCGGGAGTGGTCCCAGAGGCCACTTGAGATTGGAGTTGATTCGTGCCAGTCCACCACGGTCACCTGCCCTATTGCTGCTGCAGCCGAGGAGAGTGACGACAAGGATAGTGGCCTAGATGCGGTTCCGTCTCTGGAGGCTCATACCCCCCAGGAGGTACCTGCTTTTCTGTACTGGTCTCGGGGCTACTGTCCGCACCCCCTGGAGAGTGGAGGCAGCACGGGTGCCAGTGGTACCCCCTCGATGACCAAGGACGAATGGTTCTGCTAGGTTAGCGACCATGAAAGCGTGGCTGCGCACGCTGAGACACCGAGCAGCTCTGCGGAAGAGATCTGGCTGTGGTGCCCACAGATTGGCCTGGTCACCACAAATAGTAGTGCTTTGTCAAGGGCCTGGGATGACGCTCCCCCCCAAGCTAGCAGACGGGAAGGTGCAGAAGCTTACATTGCAGTACCAGGTAGTTTTGCTCAGAGGACTTTGCGGTGGACATTGCGGAATGGCTCGGGCTTTGAAGGGCCCCTATGGCTTCTCCGGGGATGATGGTCGGGCAGCTGTCGGGAGCCATGGCCAGCTGAGGGTCACAATGCCTGTATACCGCCCGTTCTTGTTTCTTGATGCGGGCTGAAGGAACAGTTGGACTGAATATTTGAGCCGCCCCATCTCCCGTCGTGACCCTTGTTATCCCCCCACTCCTGCTGAGACTTTGATTTTTGACTACAAAATTTGGATGAGACCCCCCTAATTGGGGATGATTTTGCTGATATCTTGCTGTTCTCGGATGCTTTAATTTTTCCTTTACTGGGACCTCCCTTTATTTCGGGACACTGAAGACTTTTTTGCTATAGTTCCCCGGCTGGGGCTTATTTTGATTGTGTTCCCCACTTCCCCCTCTGCTATTTGAGAATCTGATGTTTCCCTATAAGGACTCTCCTCCGCCTTATGCTTTCTGTGTTTGATGCCTTTTTGGCCCGGCGAGGCCTGCTTTGCCAGTTTGTGTATCATTCTTGCTTGCAAAATAAAAACTTTAAATATGAAATATAAAAAATGACAGAATGTGTGTCGCGATAGAGACATCTCTCTTGCAAATTGTCCAGAAGCAGGTAAAGTTCTGGTGTAGGCGGTGGTGAAACAGGTGATATATCTGTTTGTGCTTTTACAGTTAGTGTATCATTCTTTTGTGTACTAATTCAACGTCTTTACCTATCATGTCTCTCCACTCGTGTTCCCATAAAATACGTACGTCGTAACCGCAACTTTGCAGAAAGTTCTTTTTTATCTGGTACGTGTAGTAAAGCTGTCCGTACGTTGTGTTTGTGACGTCGTTTGTATCATTTTCACAAAAACAAGATGGACAACTATGATAAAAGCAACCTTGAAACTCAAAAGCTGTGTGTGTACCGTTAATCAGCGCAAAACCGTCTAAAAAGTACCAACCGACCGCCTTTTCACCGCCGCATAATGCATGCTGTATGACTATCCCCTCCTTGTGCGCTACATACATCAACCAATGGCTGCCGTGGAATACCTTTTCTGAGTTTTGTGGTAATTGTTGCACGGTAACAACGCTACGGTGTCCTGGGGTAAGTATTTGAATCGATACATGGCCATGCAAACCGATGCTAATGTCGTCAACAAAGGGATCTACCTGCTCGACAACCTCTTAACGTCTTTGTTTTTCTTAACCGTGATTTTTTTCTTGCGCGTCAAGATTACGGAAGATTTCAACATCCTGCCTACAATAAGCTTTCGATTCCTTCTTCTTGTGTTTATTTTCTTCCTACCAAATATTGAAATGAGCTTTTTGTCAGACATCATGTATTCGACGCCGTAATGCTCTGCGGGGGGCATAGGACCCACATAGTTCTGATTTTCTCTTTGTGTTGAAGAAATGCGGAAAGTATCCTTTTGACCCGCTAAAAGCCAGGGCTTGTGGCAATTTGCTCAATTTCATTGGGAGAATGTTTTGAGAATCTATAAAACGTAGCCTAGCCCGGTGTTTAACCTACGTAATACACTTTCGAGTTCAGACCGATCTTCATTTTGATGTAGATAGAGCTCGGTTATATAACACAAATCGAGATTAAAAGTGTGACATAGGTTTGTTATCTCAATCGCGATCGGTGTGAAAGCGACAGAATGACGCCACGCGGGGTGACGCCACACGGGGTGACGCCTCGCAGGATGACGCCACGCAGGATGACGTGTCGCAACGCTTACATTTGCTGTATGGATGTCCGTTGACAGTGTCACGGAATGACCCAAGGGGCTCGGCAGCAAAGCCCAGGACTCTCAGCCAGGGACAGTTTTAAATGACGTTTGTGTTACTGTGGACTCTTCAGTGCCATTGCACCGTATGAACACCTTGATTCCTTTATTAGATGTGGTTGATATTGCGTGATGTAATAAAAGTGTTCCCTGTATGTATAACTGTGTAAAGTATGTAAGACACCCATTGTATGTTTTGCCCGTCGCCATTTGCCATCGCCTCGTGGATCCGGTCGGAGTGGCTGAATCATAAAATGGCCGATTCGGAACGTCCGGTCGGATTGGCCGAATCGTAAAATGGCCGATTCGGAACGTCCGGTTACGAATCGGCACCACCCCGATTCGGGAACGACCAATACGAATCGGGACCAAGGCACTCCACCTCGAGAAAGGGCCAATGAGATCATGGGGGGCGGGCAGGGATCCCATTGTTCTGATTCTGTATGATTGTTGATAAATACATGTGTCTTCCCAGTAAAAGTTAGTTCAACCTGTACATACAGCTCCGCCTGGTGTCTTTCTTGAGCCTACACCACAGGAGACTCCTCGCAGTCTATTGTGCACGTCATTGCCCAGGTACGATCCCGCGTCCACTGTGGCCAAGTTCCGCGCGTCGACCCAACGAACCGCCGTATCCACGGCAACTCCGCATCCCCGAATCGGAGCAGCGGCGCTTCCTCCGCGCATCGGCCCATTGAACAGTCGTACCCGCTTCGACCCCGCAGACCGAATCGAAGCCCCGACGCGGCGCTTTCCCGGCGCATCGGCACATCGGACGTTCTACCACTCCGAATTGAAACTTCGAGTCGACCACCCGCGGGACATCCGAAACGATTCCCGTCAGAACGGCTAACCCAGCGGACGATCCCAGCTTCCTCAAGGTCAGTGGATCAGCCGCTCGAGACACCGAGTGCCGTGACACTCGGTAGTCGGGCTGATCTTCCCCAGGGGTCCCATCTTGTACCCTGCCAGACCCTCCCCAGGGTCATTTCAGGCCGCTCGAGACGCCGAGTGCCGTGCCACTCGGTAGTCGGGCCAGGCGGCGAGGGCCACAGGGGGCCAGATAGGAGCACACCGCAGGCGGACAACACCCATTCCGCTACACTGGTGGCAGCGGTGGGATATGCTCTCTGCACCCCCCAAGAAGACCCTCACCATGGCTGGGTACAGTATCTACAAAAGGGACGCCCTGCGGGTCATGTTGGAGAGTCGGGGAGGAACCCCGGGCTGCAAAAGCAAAGACACTATAGAAACATAGAAAAATGTCGGCAGATAAGAACCTTTCGGCCCATCTAGTCTGCCCAATTACATGGATACTTAACCTGGATTTATCTTTTGTTTAGGATAGCCTTATGCCTATCCCATGCTTGCTTAAATTCAATTACTGTTTTGGCCTCTACCACTTCTACTGGAAGACTGGTCCATGTATCCACCACCCTCTCAGTAAAATAATGCTTCCTGATGTTACTTTTAAAGCTTTGCCCCTCTAATCTAAGACTATGTCCTCTTGTTTTGCTACTTTGTTTCCGTTTAAATATACTCCCTTCCTCTACCTTGTGGATTCCCTTTACGTATTTAAATGTTTCTATCATATCTCCTCTGTCTCGTCTTTTTTCCAAGCTGTACATGTTAAGATCATTAAGCCTTTCCTGGTAACTTTTCTCCTTCAAGCCGTACACCATTTTAGTAGCCCTTCTCTGAACTCTCTCTAAGATGTCTATATCCTTCTGGAGATACGGTCTCCAGTACTGCACACAGTACTCCAAGTGAGGTCTCACCAGTGCTCTGTACAGTGGCATGAGCACTTCCCTTTTCCTACTATGATTGAGGAGCTGCAGATACTAGACCAGGTGGGCGCTTCGACTGTGACGCCCCCCGTCCCCGTCCCTGTCCCCGCAGTGGTCTCCGAAAGTTCCTTCGACCGAAAGGTACGGCAGCGGGTCGCCCTCTTCGGAGCTGCCCCATCGGAGGCGGCCATCCACAATGCGATACAGGAGATCCGACAGGAGGAGGAGCAAGACAAGGGGCGCGAACACGAACTACGGCTGGCTGAGATGCAGAGCCACCGAGTCATCAGCCCCCACCCGGACCGATCAGCCGCCTGGAAAGTGCCCTTTCAAGCGTTCAAGACCTTCAGCGAGACAGAGGATGAGATAGAAAGCTTTCTCCAGGACTTCGAACGTCTGTGCCAGGTCCACGAGGTACACCGCGCTGACTGGGTCGGGATTCTGGCTTGCAAACTGACCGGTCGAGCAGCGGAGGCCTATCGGACTGTACCGGACAAGGAGGCCACCAACTATGACTATGTCAAACAAGCGTTGCTGAGCCGGTTTGCTGTGACCCCTGAAGCCAGCCGGGTGAAATTCAGGAACTTTTGCCGGCCCAATGGCGCTACCCATGTCGAGTGGGCACACTGGCTGCAACGGGACCTGCGGACTTGGTTCCTGGGCAGTAAAGCGCAGATGGTGGAAGACATTACCCAGCTGCTGCTGCTCGAACAGTTCTTTGAGCACACCCCCCTGGCAGTACGTGAGTGGGTGCGGGACAAAAAACCTCAGACCGTGCAGCAAGCGGCTGCCTGGGCGGATGAATACACCGACACAAGGAAGGTCGCCGGGGGTGAGCGATCTCTTCCTTCACGTCCCGCTCTACCCGCTCCTCCCCCTCCAGAGCCGGCGGTCCGGTGGCCTGCAGCACGACCAACGAGCCGGCCCAATGTGGCGGCCAACATCCGCTGCTACGGATGCAACCAGGAGGGGCACTACCGTCAGTACTGTCCCAACCGACCGGCCATGCCTCGACCCCCCGCCAGAGCATCGCCCGCAGCACATTGCTATAACACCGAAGCTCCGTGGCCGGATTCCCAGGAAGAATGGGAACGATTACACGAGGCTGACCCAGTGCAAGCTGCCTCAGCCGACAATCGCCACCACCACCGTCAGGCCGTGTGGATCAACGGGCGAGCCGCTGAGGGGCTCCGGGACTCCGGGGCTACCATCACTCTAGTACGACCCCATCTGATCCAGAGGAACGACCAGTTGAATCACACCGTCGCGGTTCGGGTGGCCAGGGGGAAGGTACTCCGACTCGAGACGGCACGCGTTCATTTAGATTGGGGTTCCGGGGAGGGAGTCGTGAGGGTGGGTTTATTGGACCGATTGCCGGCCGAAATTCTCCTCGGCAACGACCTGGGACGGTTGGTCTCCGCATACACCACAGACGCAGCCGCTCCAATGACCACCCGGCAACAAAGTCAACGCAACAGCCACGGCACTCCGATCGGGACCCAGGTGAGATCCCAACCAAAACCCCCCCGACCCCCCAAACCCCAACGAATCCCGACTCCACCCTCCCAACCGGACCCCCCCTCCCGTGGAGCTCCCCCGAGACGCTCCGAC
This sequence comes from Leptobrachium leishanense, assembly GCA_009667805.1. Lineage (NCBI taxonomy): Eukaryota > Metazoa > Chordata > Amphibia > Anura > Megophryidae > Leptobrachium > Leptobrachium leishanense. The sequence continues at coordinate 460,517,639 of CM019064.1, read as the reverse complement.
ACCAGACCCAGACCGATCCCACACTAGAGCGATACCGGGACCGGGCCGGCCAGGGCCTGGGAGACGGTAGGACCAATAGCATAGAGTGGGAGGATGGGCTCCTATACAGGTACACCGCAAGGGAGGGGACCAAAAAGCAGCAGGTCCTGCACAAGCAGATGATAGTACCCCAGGGCCCTAGACAGGAACTTTTGAGACTGGCACACAACATTCCCCTCGCCGGTCATCTGGGGCAAAAGAAGACTCGACACCGGTTGGCTCGCACATTCTTTTGGCCCCGCCTCAGTGAGGATACCCGCGAGTACTGTCGCACCTGTCCAGTCTGCCAGAAAGTAGGGAAGACCGGAGATCACCCAAAAGCCCCACTGCACCCCATGCCCATCATACAGGAACCCTTTAGTCGGGTGGCGGTCGACATAATCGGCCCCATGCCCCGCCCCAGTGCCACCGGTAAGAAATACATTCTCACCGTGGTGGACTATGCCACCCGGTACCCCGAAGCTGTGGCCTTGGCCAACATCCAGGCCGACACCATAGCTGACGCCCTCTTACGTGCGTTTACGAGGGTGGGGTTCCCTCGGGAGATTCTGTCCGACCAGGGTACCCAGTTCACCGCTGAGCTAACCCAGCAGCTCTGGCGTCTCTCTGGTGTCAAGGCGCTTCACAGCGCCCCATATCACCCTCAGACGAACGGGCTGTGCGAGCGGTTTAATGGGACCCTGAAGCAGCTCATCCGAGCCTTCGCGCATGAGGGAAAAGATTGGGAGAAATATTTGCCCCACTTATTATTCGCCTATTGGGAGGTTCCTCAGGAATCCACCGGATATTCCCCCTTTGAATTACTGTATGGGCGCCAGGTGAGGGGGCCCCTAGATTTAGTTAGGGCTCAGTGGGAGGGGGAACCGGAGGAAGGTGGGGTCCCCGTGCTGAGTTACGTCTTGGAGCTCCGGGAGCGCTTGGCGGAACTCGCGGGGTTCGTTCAAGGGAACATGGAAACGGCCCAGGCTCAGCAGAAAACGTGGTACGACCGCTCTGCTTGCAGTCACTCGTTCCTCGTGGGGCAGAAGGTTCTGGTGTTGAAACCACAGCGGCAGAACAAGCTGCAGGCGGCCTGGCAAGGCCCCTACAGGGTGGTAACCCAACTGGGGGATACCACCTATGTGGTTGTCAGCTGCGCAGACACCAGAATCCAGCGGATGTTCCACGTCAACATGCTGAAGGCCTACCATGAGCGCCCAGAGATGGTGAACGCCATCTGTGCGCCAGCCGCCGAGGAGACAGAACCGTTCCCCTTAATAGAACTTCCCGGGATAACCAAGCAGCTTCGGGGGTAGATCAGGTACAGCTGGGGGAGGAGTTGGGGCCCGATAAGCAGGCACAGGTGAGGCAGTTACTCCACGACCACCAGGAGATTTTCTCGGCCCTCCCCGGGTACACCAGCCAGGCCATCCATCAGGTAGAAACCCCCGGTCAGAGACCCCTCCGGCAACCCGCGTACCAACTTCCGGAGGCTGTCCGCGAACCCATGTGGGCTGAGTTCCGGGAGATGCTAGAGCTGGGGGTCATCGAACCTTCGGCCAGTCCATGGGCGTCGCCGGTAGTCTTGGTCCCCAAGAAAGACGGTACCACCAGATTCTGTGTCGACTATCGGCGGTTGAACGACTGTACCATCACAGACGCTTACCCCATGCCCCGAGTCGACGAGCTATTATTATTATTATTTGTCATGGAACTGACGTAGCGCTCCCCACGTCAAACCCCAAGACTTTTATTTCCATGGCGAAAACCCCAAAGACATAGACGCGTTGCTTTGGGGAAGACCTTATGTTCATTTATATTGTGTGGGTTTTAAATATGTTTTACATCGTTTGGTTTTAGTTTAATTTAGTTTAGTGAAAAATGACATAGCTTTGGTTTTAAAATACTATATTCCTGTAGGTAAATGTGTCTTTGTATAAAACAGTAAACAAGCTTTGCTGCTGTGTAAATTATGCGTCAGGGATTTTCCCCATTGTCACGGAATGGCCCAGCACCCTCAGCCAGGGGCGGTGCAGTGACAGTGGTGGCTATGGACACTCGGGTGCGGTGGCACGCACCCAGTTTTACGAGTACTTTCATTAGATGTGGTCTTACTGATGTGCTGTATTAAGATGTACCTTGTGTGATTGTAACTGTATTAGGTGTAAGAAAACGTTTGTATGTGTTTTCCCCGTCGCCATTTTGCCCATTCCAGCATGGTTACACCAGACAAAGGGATCTCCTGGCCCCAAGATGGAGGATACAGCAAGCCAGCTGCTTGGAGGCTGTTCCCAGACCTCATTTGCCTAATCCCTGGACAATGGGAAGGCTGGAAGGGACCTGGGAGGGAACAGGGGGGGCTGGGAGAGGAGCCAATCAGGGCTGGTTGTGTGGGTGGGGGAGTGGGCAATCTGTGTATGTGAAGTTGTTACCTGACCCTGTTGTAAACCCTTAAAGTTAGTTCATCCAGTTAATTCAGCCACGCCTGGTGTTCTTTATTTGGTGAACGTATTCCTGTGATCCAGCGCGGTCTACAGAGCACGGTAGCCAGATCCGAATCGACCACCCTGTGCCTGCATCTCGCATCAGGACAGAGGTGCAGCGCGTGCGGGCATCGACCGCTGTGAGATCCGATTCGACGGCCGCGGCGGCATCTGCCGCGCATTTGCCACGCATCGGTATAGCGGGCGCCATCCGACCGCCGGTAGATCCGAAAAGACGAGCGGACGTCCCAACTATAAAATCCGACCAGCTCCCGAGGGGAATTCCGATCCGACCGGCCGTTCCGCAGACGACACATCCGCCAACCAAGGTCAGTAGACCAGCTGCTCGGGACGCTGAGTGCCGTGTCGCTCAGTGGTCGGGCTGGTTTCACCCAGGGGTCCCTTCCAACGCCCGCCAACCCTTTCCCAGGGTCACTCCAGGCCGCTCGAGACGCCGGGTGCCGTGTCACTCGGTAGTCGGGCCGGCGGTAAGCGCACTAGGGGGAAGCAGATAGGAGCACACCCGCAGGCGGACAACATCCCATTCCGTCATACTGGTGGGCAGCGGTGGGATCGCTCTCTGCAGACCCCTAGGAGACCTACGCCATGGCGGTGTACACCCCCTACAACCGGGACACCCTGCGTGGGATGTTGGAGAACCGGGGAGGAACGCCGGGTAACAAAAAGAGGAAGACCCTGATCAAGGAACTGACCAGGATGGATCAGGACGAGGCGATGATGCCGTCCCCAGCCCTGTCCGCGCGGAGGTGGAGGAAGATGCTGGCCTCAAGGAAGTTGCGGCGTCGGATCGCCCTGCTCGGTGATGCCCCGGCGGAGGGGGCCAGATATCAAGTGCTTCGGAAGTTCTACTGGGAAGTGGAGCAGGAGAAGGAACGCCAGCACGAGCTGCGGTTGGCAGAGCTCCGCGGAGCAGAGACTGATTATGTTGACCCCGAACCCTACCCTGTGGAAACCTGGGTCGAGGCTCACAGCTCGACTGGAGCTTCACCTGGGGAATCTGCAAACCCCAGTGACTACGCTTGCGGGACTCTCAGCTTGCCTGGAGCCTGTACTGAGGACGTCACTTATCCCTGCGACCCTCGGATGAAGACTCACAGCCCGCCTGGAGCTGCATCTGAGGACGCCACATTCCCCACTGAGGAGCGGTGCTCCTGCGCTGGCACCTACGCCGACATGAAGGTCGTGCTGGCCAGAGAGCTGCAGGAGGGCCTGGAGCAGGACCAGAGGTCCACAGAGGAGCTGTGGTACGAGGCCCGGACCATGAGCGGGACTGCCATGGGGTGTACATTCCCTCCGACGCTGTCGTCCATCGAGTGCAGTACGATGTGCGAGCAGCGTTCCTGCAGGGGCGGGCCCCAGAGGAGTGGGAGGACGAGCTCCGGAGTCTGGTGCAGCAGGAGATCGCACTGGACGCCGAGTACCGCGCCCTCCGGTGGCTAACCGCCTCCCCGACCGTGCGCCCTAGTGAAGGCAGTTCCACTGCAGGGCCTCGCTACGGAGGTACGGGGCTGCTCTACGAGGGCATGGCCGCCGACCCGAGTTCGGAGAGGAGACCGAGGAGCGGATGGAAGACATCCTGGAGCGACGGGAACTGGAGATCCCGTCAGACAGCAGGGACTCGGTGTTTGAGGAGCTGGAGTCCCTAGCCGAGCGAGAGTGGGAGCTCGAGGTGGCTTACCGAAGACTGTTGGACGGCGTTCCGCAGTCGAGCCTGAGCTCCCCGTGGTGGGACGGGTCGGCGGAGGAAGCCGACAGTCCCCAGGTTTGGGACCTATGGGAGGCCGAGGCGGACCCATGGGTGCCCGTGGGGGTTTCGATTGAGGAAGATACCCCCTGTACCCCGCAAGAGGACAGGGTGGCCGAGGCCACGGGTCCAGCGGGGGAGGAGACGGATGGTTCCCCCGGGATGGGTTGTGTGCAACCATTGTTTGCCCCGGGGGGTGAAGTGACCATCCTTCCCCAAGGAGATCTCCACCCAGCGGAAGAGCTGGCTACAGGGCAGAGTGCTGCTGGCCTCTGCCCACTACTCAATGTCTGCCAGGCGGAGCAGACGGATGGTTCCCCCGGGATGGGTTGCGCGCAACCACTGATTGCCCCGGGGGGTGAAGAGACCACCCCGCCACAAGGAGATTGCCAACCAGCGGAAGAGCTGGCCACGGGGCAGAGCGTCGCTGGCCTCTGCCCCCTGCTGACAGTCTGCCAGGTGGAGCAGACAGATGGTTCCCCCGGGATGGGTTGTGCCCAACCATTGTTGGCCCCGGGGGGGGAAGCAACCATCCTCCCGCAAGGAGATCCTCGCGCAGCTGAAGAGCTGGCCACGGGGCAGAGCGCCGCTGGCCTCTGCCCACCACCCACAGTCTGCCAGGCGGAGCAGGCAGATGGTTTCCCCGGGCTGGGTTATGCGCAGCCAGTGACGGTCCCGGGGGGAAAAGAAACTATCCTTTTGCCAGAAGATCCCCACCCAGCGGAAGAGCTGGCACCAGGGCAGAGCGCCGCGGGCCTCTGCCCGTTTCTGTCAACTTGCCTCGAGGGGCAGAGCGAGGATGACCCCGTGCGACCGCGGTTGCATCCCCTGGTCCCCCTCGTCGGCCACCAGGAAGAGAAGCCAGGTCTGGCTCGAGGTGCTCCTTCGGTTGCCGTGTCGGTACCTGGCCATCCAGTGGAGGAGCTGGCAACGGGGCAGAGCGCCGCTGGCCTCTGCCCATTTTTACAACCCTTGGGCTCGGGGGCCTCACGCAGACACGGTTCTGTTCCACGGCTGACTTGGGCACCTGGGGCGTGTGCAGTTGGCACCCGGGTTCCCAGGTGAGCGACAACCCTGGGGGGGGCACAGGGGGTACTCTGGCCGGATGTATGTACTTTTGCCCAGCCGGGGTCACCCTGAGGACGTGGGGGCCCGACCAAGCTGGCACGGCCGCAAGGCCAAATGGAGAGGCCTGGTGACTCGGCCTCCCCAGACGGACTATGGGCCTGGGAGCGCCGACTTCCCCGGTATGACCCGGTGGGGTCAGACCAGGTGCGTCGAACTGGGGAGGGGGAGGAGTGTCACGGAATGGCCCAGCACCCTCAGCCAGGGGCGGTGCAGTGACAGTGGTGGCTATGGACACTCGGGTGCGGTGGCACGCACCCAGTTTTACGAGTACTTTCATTAGATGTGGTCTTACTGATGTGCTGTATTAAGATGTACCTTGTGTGATTGTAACTGTATTAGGTGTAAGAAAACGTTTGTATGTGTTTTCCCCGTCGCCATTTTGCCCATTCCAGCATGGTTACACCAGACAAAGGGATCTCCTGGCCCCAAGATGGAGGATACAGCAAGCCAGCTGCTTGGAGGCTGTTCCCAGACCTCATTTGCCTAATCCCTGGACAATGGGAAGGCTGGAAGGGACCTGGGAGGGAACAGGGGGGGCTGGGAGAGGAGCCAATCAGGGCTGGTTGTGTGGGTGGGGGAGTGGGCAATCTGTGTATGTGAAGTTGTTACCTGACCCTGTTGTAAACCCTTAAAGTTAGTTCATCCAGTTCATTCAGCCACGCCTGGTGTTCTTTATTTGGTGAACGTATTCCTGTGATCCAGCGCGGTCTACAGAGCACGGTAGCCAGATCCGAATCGACCACCCTGTGCCTGCATCTCGCATCAGGACAGAGGTGCAGCGTGCGGGCATCGACCGCTGTGAGATCCGATTCGACGGCCGCGGCGCATCTGCCGCGCATTTGCCGCGCATCGGTATAGCGGGCGCCATCCGACCGCCGGTAGATCCGAAAAGACGAGCGGACGTCCCAACTATAAAATCCGACCAGCTCCCGAGGGGAATTCCGATCCGACCGGCCGTTCCGCAGACGACACATCCGCCAACCAAGGTCAGTAGACCAGCTGCTCGGGACGCTGAGTGCCGTGTCGCTCAGTGGTCGGGCTGGTTTCACCCAGGGGTCCCTTCCAACGCCCGCCAACCCTTTCCCAGGGTCACTCCAGGCCGCTCGAGACGCCGGGTGCCGTGTCACTCGGTAGTCGGGCCGGCGGTAAGCGCACTAGGGGGAAGCAGATAGGAGCACACCCGCAGGCGGACAACATCCCATTCCGTCATACCCATTATCTAAGTACATGTTTAATTTAAGGGATCTCTGATAGAGTGTGTGTTTAATCTGATGTGCTGGAACAATAGATGTACAAATGTTATGTGGACTGAAGGCTAAAGAATGTGAAGAATGTTGATTGCAAATAACTGCCATACCTCATTGTATGGGTAGGCTCCTAATTAGTATGGGGAAAACACCTCATTGTATGGGTAGGCTCCTAATTAGTATGGGGAAGCACCTCATTGTATGGGTAGGCTCCTAATTAGTATGGGTATGCAAATTATGACTGTCTTACTTGAGCATAAATAGTGCGTTGTTCATTAAAGGATTCAGATCATCTGAGTGTTTGAAACATACAGCTCTGCCTGGTGGTGTCATTTCACGTCGGCTATATCTCACCACTACCCAGGAACGGGTCATTTTAACTCCGCAGCAGAACCTCGATTCGCCGCGCCGTTGCGCCACCTTGAATTGGTACCTCGGGATACCGCAACCACCCCGAATTGGGACCTCGACTCAGCGCCGTGCCTGCATCTTCAGGAGACTCTACCGAACCGCGGTTCACCACGCAGACCGTCTCCAGCCTTTCAATGGTCAGTAGATCCGCTGCTCGGGACGCCGAGTGCCGTGCCACTCGGTAGTCGGGCAGATTTCCACCGTGGGTGCCCCATCTACTCTCCAGATCTCCACCGCCACGTGGTCTTCTACCCAAGCCGCTCGAGACGCCGGGTGCCGTGCCACTCGGTAGTCGGGCTTGGCAACACCAAAGAAGGGGGTCAGATAGAGCAGGACCGCAGGCGGATACTCCATTCCGTCACATTGGTGGCAAGCGGTGGGATAGCTCTCTGCACCCCCAAGAAGACCCTCGCCATGGTGGTGTACAGTCACTACACCAGGGACACCCTACGTGGCATGTTGGAGACTCGGGGAGGAAATCCCGGCAACAAAAATAAGAAAACCCTGGTGAAGGAGCTTCACAGGATGGACCAGCAACTGATAAGCGTCCCCAACCCCCGTAGAACCCTGGTTCGAGGTTTACAGCACGCCTGGAGCTTCATCCAAGGAATCTACACCCCTCAGCGATACCTCTTTTGTGATTTACAGCGCGCCTGGAGGTTGTAATTGAGGACACGCACATCCCAGCGACCCTTGGATGGAGGCTTACAGCTCGCCTGGAGCTGCATCCGAGGACGCCACACCCCCCAGCGATACCTCTTTTGTGATTTACAGCGCGCCTGGAGTTGTAATTGAGGACACAGGACCCCCGTCCATAAGAGACCGGTTCCAGCGAAGAGTAAGGAGGGCGATGGCCCAGGCCCAGGCGGATGCACCTGGTACCTGGCAGGACGAGCACTGGTGGAAAGATTTTGTCCGCCAGGAGATGTGGAACGAAGCCATTCAACAGGAGGAGGACTGCCCTGAAGAAGCCCTTCCCACTTATACGGAGAGGTTCGAGCACCAGTGTACTTACGGGTGCCCTTTTTGGGAGCACAGCCCCGAGAGGAATGGCTGACGGAGCTAGGTGAACTGGTCCAGAGCGAAATTATACTGGACACCAGCTACAGAGCCCTCCAGTGGTTTACGTCCCAACTAATGCCCAGCACAGCAGACAGCGGCCCAACAAAAGGCTTCGACTACGGCGGCACAGGGCTGCTGTATACAAGGATGGGCAAAGACCCCGGTTTGGGGACGACACAGGTGGCGACGGGAACAACTCCTGGACCTCCGGTATGAGGAACTGGAAGACCTTGACGATGACCGTGAGGCAGAGGAACTGGAGTTTCTGGTTGAGCAGGAATGGGAGCTCGAAAAGGCCTACAAAAGGCTGTTCGACGACGCTCCACAGCTAGGCCTGAGCCCCATTACCTGGGACTGTCTAGCGGAAGAAGCAGACAGCCCAAGTGACACTGAAGTATTGGAGCCCGAGATGCTCCCATGGGTCCCCGTCGGGACCACAGTAGATGAGCCGGCCAGCTCAGAAGAAGCACGGCAGGTGCCAAGCGACCAGAATGGGCCGCGTAAAAGGTCCGAGTGGCCCAGTGAGGAAGTTATCCTCCCACCCCCGCAAGAAGACACTGTGGCAGTGTCCGTTTACCCAGCAGAAGAGCTGGCAACGGGGCAGAGTGCCGCTGGCCTCTGCCCACCCTCCCTCGTCTGCCCCGAGGAGCAGAAGGATGATTTACCTGAGCTGCTTATCCCGCAGCCGTTGACCCCATCTGACCCCCTGGACTTTGTTCCTGTACCCACCTCCCCAGCAGAAGAGCTGGCAACGGGGCAGAGTGCGCTGGCCTCTGCCCACCCTCCCTCATCTGCCCCGAGGAGCAGAAGGAGGATTTACCTGAGCTGCTTATCCCACAGCCGTTACCCCATCCGACCCCCTGGACTTTGTTCCTATACCCACCTCCCCAGCAGAAGATCTGGCAATGCGGCAGAGTGCCGCTGGCCTCTGCCCACCCTCCATCGTCTGCCCTGAGGAGCCGAAGGAGGATTTACCCGAGCTGCTTATCCCGCAGCCGTTGACCCCATCCAACCGCCTGGACATCATTCCTGCACCCGCTCCCCAGCAGAAGAGCTGGCAACCGGACAGAGTGCCGCTGGCCTCTGCCCATCCTCCACCATCTGCCCTGAGGAGCAGAAGGGGGATACCCTCGAGCTGCTTATCCCGCAGCCGCTTACCCCATCCAACCCCCTGGACTTTGTTCCTGTACCCACCTCCCCAGCAGAAGATCTGACAATGCAGCAGAGTGCCGCTGGTTTCTGCCCACCCTCCATCGTCTGCCCTGAGGAGCCGAAGGAGGATTTACCCGGGCTGCTTATCCCGCAGCCGTTGACCCCATCCGACCCCCTGGACTTTGTTCCCACACCCGCTTACCCAGCAGAAGAGCTGGCAACGGGGCAGAGTGCCCCTGGCCTCCGCCCACCCTCTCTCGTCTGTCCCGAGGAGCAGAAAGAGGATACACCCGGGCTGCTTATCCCGCAGCCACTGACCCCACCGGAGATGGAGGACGCCATTCTCCTGCCCGGGGACCCTTCCTCGGCCTTGAACCTCCCAGCCGACGCGCTGGCAATGGGCAGAGCCTGTTTCAACTCTGCCCATCTCCACACCCCTGGCCCGGAGGCCCCATGCAGCCACTGTTTTTCCAACGGCTGACCAGGGCACTCTGGGCGCGTGCATTTAGCACCCATTTTTCCCGGGTGCGCGATACCTCTGGAGGTGGTACAGGCGGTACCCCTCCCCGACCACAGGACCCTTATTCCGGAGGGGGTACCCCAAAGATTTGTACCCCCAACACGCCAGGCACTGCCGCAAGGACAAATGGAGAAGCCTGGTGGCTCGCCTCCTCCCAACAGACTATGGACCCAGGTATGGACTATTGCTCCAACGACCCCGCGTCGACCCGTTGGGGTCCAACTGTGGCCGTCGGACTCCTTTGGGGAGGGGAGATATGTCATGGAACTGACGTAGCGCTCCCCACGTCAAACCCCAAGACTTTTATTTCCATGGCGAAAACCCCAAAAGACATAGACCGTTGCTTTGGGGAAGACCTTATGTTCATTTATATTGTGTGGTTTTAAATATGTTTTACATCGTTTGGTTTTAGTTTAATTTAGTTTAGTGAAAAATGACATAGCTTTGGTTTTAAAATACTATATTCCTGTAGGTAAATGTGTCTTTGTATAAAACAGTAAACAAGCTTTGCTGCTGTGTAAATTATGCGTCAGGGATTTTCCCCATTATCTAAGTACATGTTTAATTTAAGGGATCTCTGATAGAGTGTGTGTTTAATCTGATGTGCTGGAACAATAGATGTACAAATGTTATGTGGACTGAAGGCTAAGAGAATGTGAAGAATGTTGATTGCAAATAACTGCCATACCTCATTGTATGGGTAGGCTCCTAATTAGTATGGGGAAACACCTCATTGTATGTAGGCTCCTAATTAGTATGGGTATGCAAATTATGACTGTCTTACTTGAGCATAAATAGTGGCGTTGTTCATTAAAGGATTCAGATCATCTGAGTGTTTGAAACATACAGCTCTGCCTGGTGGTGTCATTTCACGTCGGCTATATCTCACCACTACCCAGGAACGGGTCATTTTAACTCCGCAGCAGAACCTCGATTCGCCGCGCCGTTGCGCCACCTTGAATTGGCCCGGGATACCGCAACCACCCCGAATTGGGACCTCGACTCAGCGCCGTGCCTGCATCTTCAAGGAGACTCTACCGAACCGCGGTTCACCACGCAGACCGTCTCCAGCCTTTCAATGGTCAGTAGATCCGCTGCTCGGGACGCCGAGTGCCGTGCCACTCGGTAGTCGGGCGGATTTCCACCGTGGGTGCCCATCTACTCTCCAGATCTCCACCGCCACGTGGTCTTCTACCCAAGCCGCTCGAGACGCCGGGTGCCGTGCCACTCGGTAGTCGGGCTTGGCAACACCAAAGAAGGGGGTCAGATAGAGCAGGACCGCAGGCGGATACTCCATTCCGTCACATTATTCTTTATTTATAAAGCGCCAGCATATTCCGCAGCGCTGTACAATAAACACAGTATAGACAGGTTACAATACATTGAACACATTTGACAAACAGTACAGGAGGAGATGAGGGCCCTATTCCCGTAGGAACTCACAATCTAGGAGGGTGGGGTTGGAAACAGGAGGAGAGGACTGTAAGGTGAGAGTGATTGATGGTTGTGTCAGTGAGTTGGGTGGTAGGCTTCCCTAAATAGGAACGTTTTAAGGGAGCGTTTGAAGGAAGAGAAGTTAGGGGAAAGTCTGACAGTACAAGGGAGAGCGTTCCAGAGAGTGGGGGCTGCGCGTGAGAAATCCTGCAGTCTATCATGGGAAAGGTGATGCGGGGAGAAGCTAGGCGCAGGTCACTGTTTGACCTTAGGGAGCGGGCCGGGTGTATTTGGTGATTAGTGAGGACAGGTAGTGGGGAGCTGAGTTAGTGAGGGTTTTGTAGGTAAGGATAAGGATTTTGAACTTAATTCTGCAGTGGATGGGGAGCCAGTGAAGGGACTCACAGAGGGGAGCGGCAGAGACAGAGCGGCGGGTGAGGTGAATTAGCCTGGCGAGGCGTTCAGGATGGATTGTAGGGGGGAGAGGCGGGACAGAGGGAGGCCAGATAAGAGATTATTGCAATAGTCGAGTCGGGAGATTACCAGGGCGTGTATGAGTTGTTTTGTGGTGACAGCAGTAAGAAATGGCCGAATTCGGGAAAATATTACGCAGTTGGTATCGGCAGGAGGAGGAAAGAGACTTGATGTGGGGATGAAGGAAAGAGCAGAGTCAAGTGTAACTCCAAGACAGCGAACTTGGTTTGATGGGGAAATGGTGATACCCTCCACCGTGATAGAGAAGTCAGGAGGTGGGGAGGCATTGGAGGGAGGAATAAGTAGGAGTTCAGTCTTTGACATGTTGATCTTTAGGTGGTGGGAGCCATCCAGGAGGAGATGCCAGATAAACAGTCACTGACTTTTGAAAGGACAGGGGGAGAGAGATCAGGGGTAGAGAGGTAGATCTGAGTGTCATCAGCGTAGAGTGGTAATTAAAGCCAAAGCTGTTGATGATTTTGCCCAGGGAGGAGGTGTAGATGGAAAAAGAGCAGAGGACCAAGGACAAGCCTTGAGGTACACCAACAGATAGAGGCAATGAGGAGGAGGAGTTTCCAGCAAAGGACACACAGAGGACCTGTTGGATAAATAGGATTCGACCCAAGCGAGTGCTGTGTCACCGAGACCCAGAGAGTTGAGGGTCTGTAGAAGGAGGGGGTGGTCAACAGTGTCAAAAGCAGCCGAGAGGTCGAGCAGGATGAGAATAGAATAGTGGTCGTGTTTTTAGCAGTTAGGAGGTCGTTGGTGACTTTGGTGAGGGCAGTTTCAGTTGAGTGAAGGGGACGGAAGCCAGATTGCGGGGTCAAGTAGGGAATTGGAGGACAGGAAGAGGGAGAGGCGGTTGAAGACTAGTTTTTCTAAGAGCTTTGATGTGAAGGGAAGCAGGGATACAGGGCGGTAGTTGGATGGAGAGTTGGGATCGAGGGATGGTTTCTTTAGTAAAGGGTAACTAGCGCGTGTTTGAAGGCGGATGGAAAGGAGCCAGTGGAGAGAGATAGGTTTAAGATGTGTGTGAGAGGCAGGGGTGAGGAGAGAGGAGGGGAGGAATTAGATGTGAGGGAATGGGGTCGAGCGGGCATGTGGTGAGATGTGAGGAGGACAATAAGGAATTGACTTCCTCCTCAGTGGCTGGGAGGAAGCGACAGAGGGTGGCAGAGGGGACCTCTGGGAGTGGAGGTGGCAGATAACTATCTTGTGTTGGGATGTTGCTTCTGATAGTTAGAGTTTTACTGAGGAAGTAGTCTGCCAGGTCTTGAGCGCTGAAGGCAGCTGTGGGGGGAGGTGCAGGTGGGTGAGCTACTAGATCAGATCTCCCGGGGTCATTTTCTGACCACGGTCGATCTGTGCAAGGGGTACTGGCAGATTCCCCTTGCCGAGGAGGCGACCCCGAAGTCGGCTTTCATCACCCCGTTCGGTCTGTACCAATTTCGAGTCATGCCATTCGGGATGAAGAATGCCCCTGCTACCTTTCAGCGGTTAATCGATCGCCTCCTCGATGGGCTCCAGGGATTCGCTTGCGCATACCTGGATGACATAGCCATCTATAGCCAGACCTGGGAGGAACACCTTCACCACGTAGGGGTAGTCTTAAACTGGATTAGGGATGCCAACCTGACCCTTAAGCCAGAGAAATGCAAGGTGGGGATGGCCGAAGTGCAGTACCTGGGCCACCGGGTGGGTTGTGGGATACAACGACCAGAGTCCGCCAAGGTGGAAGCCATCTTAGACTGGCCCACCCCTGTGACCAAGACCCAGGTCCTCGCCTTCCTGGGCACCGCGGGGTACTATAGAAAGTTTGTGCCCCATTACAGTGACCTGGCCAAGCCCCTGACTGACTTGACAAAGAAATCCCTGCCCACCAAGTCCTGTGGTTCCCGGAGTGCGAACAGGCCTTCCAACAACTGAAGGCCGCCTTGACCCAAGCCCCCCTTCTGGCAGCTCCCAACTATAATAAACGTTTTGTCGTCCATACAGACGCCTCGATGTTCGGACTGGGAGCTGTGCTAAGTCAAGTGGGGGACGACGGGGGGGATCATCCGGTGGCGTTCATCAGCCGTAAGCTTTTACCGCGGGAGGTGGGGTATGCTGCGGTGGAAAAAGAGTGCCTGACCTTGGTCTGGGCCCTACGGAAGTTCCAGCCCTATGTTTACGGGCGGTCCTTCACCGTGATGACCGATCATAACCCGCTGGTGTGGCTCAACCGGGTGGTGGGGGAAAACGGCCGCCTGTTGCGGTGGAGTCTGGCTCTCCAACCGTTCAATTTCACTATCCAATACCGGCCCGGGTCGCAGAATGGAAATGCTGATGGGTTATCGCGGCAATCGGCCCGGGAACCGGGAGACCTGAGAGCACCGACTTCCCCGGTATGACCCGTTGGGGTCCAACCGGGTCCGTCGGACTTTGGTAGGGGGGAGGAGTGTCACGGAATGACCCAAGGGGCTCGGCAGCAAAGCCCAGGACTCTCAGCCAGGGACAGTTTTAAATGACGTTTGTGTTACTGTGGACTCTTCAGTGCCGTTGCACCGTATGAACACCTTGATTCCTTTATTAGATGTGGTTGATATTGCGTGATGTAATAAAAGTGTTCCCTGTATGTATATCTGTGTAAAGTATGTAAGACACCCATTGTATGTTTTGCCCGTCGCCATTTGCCATCGCCTCGTGGATCCGGTCGGAGTGGCTGAATCATAAAATGGCCGATTCGGAACGTCCGGTCGGATTGGCCGAATCGTAAAATGGCCGATTCGGAACGTCCGGTTACGAATCGGCACCACCCCGATTCGGGAACGACCAATACGAATCGGGACCAAGGCACTCCACCTCGAGAAAGGGCCAATGAGATCATGGGGGGCGGGCAGGGATCCCATTGTTCTGATTCTGTATGATTGTTGATAAATACATGTGTCTTCCCAGTAAAAGTTAGTTCAACCTGTACATACAGCTCCGCCTGGTGTCTTTCTTGAGCCTACACCACAGGAGACTCCTCGCAGTCTATTGTGCACGTCATTGCCCAGGTACGATCCCGCGTCCACTGTGGCCAAGTTCCGCGCGTCGACCCAACGAACCGCCGTATCCACGGCAACTCCGCATCCCCGAATCGGAGCAGCGGCGCTTCCTCCGCGCATCGGCCCATTGAACAGTCGTACCCGCTTCGACCCCGCAGACCGAATCGAAGCCCCGACGCGGCGCTTTCCCGGTGCATCGGCACATCGGACGTTCTACCACTCCGAATCGAAACTTCGAGTCGATCACCCGCGGGACATCCGAAACGATTCCCGTCAGAACGGCTAACCCAGCGGACGATCCCAGCTTCCTCAAGGTCAGTGGATCAGCCGCTCGAGACGCCGAGTGCCATGACACTCGGTAGTCGGGCTGATCTTCCCCAGGGGTCCCATCTTGTACCCTGCCAGACCCTCCCCAGGGTCATTTCGGGCCGCTCGAGACACCGAGTGCCGTGCCACTCGGTAGTCGGGCCAGGCGGCGAGGGCCACAGGGGGCCAGATAGGAGCACACCGCAGGCGGACAATACTCATTCCGCTACAGACAGTCATTTTCTGTAATGTTCAGTGATAGTTAAAGCCGAGTCGTTTCATTTACGTATCAGAGCATCAATTGTACTAGGTGTCGCTATCTGCCGGGATCAAAGAGTCGTTACATATAATAAATCTGTGACATCCACGGCTATCAACATGAAGGCCGTGGAACGTGGCCATACAGCCTTAAGCGTCTCATTAGGCATATCTGTCATTTCTGTAACAGCGTCTCGGCCATCGTTATTGTTAAGTAGTAATAATGTGCAGAGCTACTCTACATTTCTTTGCTACCGTTTCTAATCTTGTATCGGCGTGTCTTTTCATTGAAGTGTGTACCGTTAAAGATGTTTTGTTTTGGCGTAATGTTTCTATAGGCTCACCCAACGAACCATCGCACAATTTCGGTTTCGCAATCACGTCCCCGGTCATCAACAGCGATAAGTCCATTATGCCGCATTGGGTCGTGTCGTGCTTCAGAATCTCCGGTGTGTTTGCGGCAAAGACTGACATATCTTCCTGCGTTGACGCCGCGCGTTGCCTTGACACAGATCCCTTTCTTTAGATAATGTTGAAAAGAGCTTTTGACTCAAACAAAACACGTGGACACAAATTCGATGAAGCGTTACTTGGAGAATAGACATTCTACATATGTTTGACTATCTTTTGCCCGCGGCTCCGCCTGCGTAGATTTTAGGACTTGTTAAAATTGTTTTTTAAAAGAAACTTAAGGTTTTTTTATGGCAGAACCCTCCCCCTCCCCCCCCCCCACTTGGTATTTTTGGAAAATTGTAAGACACGTGTTTTTTTATTTTTCAAGAAGAATGTAAGTGCCAAATTTCACACCTGTAACATCTTTGGTTTTTGAAATATAGGTATACTGATAAAAGTATTCACATCCCTTTCCCCACCCCCCTTAACTGGATTTTCTGAAAATGGTAAAACAAGCTTTTTTTTTGCACGAAGATTGTAAATATCGAATTTCACACCTGTAACATCATTGGTTTTTGAAATATAGTTAAAGTGATAAAGGTATTCGTCCCCCTTTTTGCCCCCCCACTGGGTTTTTGGAAAATGATAAAATACATGTGGTTTTATTTTCAAGACGAATCTAAATACCAATTTTCACATCTGTAACATCTTCTGTTTTTGAGATATAGGTATCCTGTTGAAAAGTATTCAGCCCCCCTTTTTTTCACCCACCACATGGAATTCTTGGAAAATGGTAAAACATGTGTTTTTTTTATTTTTCAAGAAGATTGTAAGTGCCAGATTTCACACCTGTAACATCTTTGGTTTTTGGAAATATAGGTATACTGATAAAAGTATTCAACCTCCCTTTTTTCCCCCTCCCACTGGATTTTTGGAATATGGTAAAATAGGTGTTTTTTTGTTTCTCAAGCCGAATCTAAATACCAATTTTTACATCTGTAACATCTTCTGTTTTTGAGATGTAGGTATCCTGTTTAAAAGTATTCACCCCCCTTTTTATTACCCCCCCACTTGGATTTTTGGAAAATTGTAAAACACGTGTTTCTTTATTTTCAAAAGATTGTAATTACCAAACTTCACATCTGTAACATCTTGGTTTTTGAACTATAGATATACTGATAAAAGTATTCAGACCCCTTTCCCTCGACCCCCCCTTATTTGGATTTGTGGAAAATGGCAAAAAACACAGGTTTGTTTGTTTTTTCATGAAGATTGTAAATACCAAATTTCACACCTGTAACATCTTCGTTTTTTGAAATATAGGTATACTGATAAAAGTATTCAACCACCCCCTTTTTGCCCCCCCTCTCACTGAATTTTTGGAAAATAGTAAAATAGGTGTTTTTTGTTTCTCAAGACGAATCTAAATACCAATTTTCACGTATGTAACATCTTCTGTTTTTGAGATACAGGTATCCTGATTAAAAGTATCCCCCCCCCCCCAATTCGGAGTTTTGGAAAATGGTAAAACACCTGTTTTTATTTTTAAAGATTGTAAATACCAAATTTCACATCTGTAACATCTTTGGTTTTTGAAATATAGGAATAATGATAAAAATACTCAGACCCCTTTCCCCCAACCCCCCCAATTGGATTTGTGGAAAATGGCAAAAAAGTTTGGTTATTTTCACGAAGATTGTAAATACCAAATTTCACACCTGTAACATCTTCTGTTTTTAAAATCTAGGTATACTGATAAAAGTATTCAACCCCCATTGATGAGTCAATCAGTCAGATTACGTTGCCCCAGCGTAAGAAGAAATATCCTCCTCCTCCTCCTCCTCCTTTTGTCACAGACAAAAGAGTGCGTCTGTCCACCGACTCTGTAGACCAGCTGACATTTATAAAAATGAATCAGTCCTGGATCAGCAGTTATCAATCCCCTGATGCTGAAGTAACAGAATAGATCGGGGATCTCTTCTGCAGTCACAAAACCTCCAGCACTGAACTCTTCCACAATACCAAAAAAGGGTTACGGTGTGAAGGCACTTGCTGCCATGAAAGGCACAATATTTGGCTGCACTGACGCCTGTGCCAGATTTATATCATTTTAAACCATCATTTATCACTCTTAAACCCTGCACCATTTTTTTAAACCCTGCACTCTTCCACAATACCACAGAGGGGTTACTGTATGATGATACTTGCTGGCCTGGCATTGAAGGCACGATATCTGGGTGCACTGACGCCCATTACCAGATGAAAAAAACCACTTTTCAATATAGGACCACATGGTCCACTCCTCCACTCTTCCACAATACCACAGAGGGGTTACTGTATGATGACACTTGCTGGCCTGGCAGTCTTGCACCAAAGGCAGAATATCTGGGTGCACTGACGCCTTTACCTGATGCATATATTTTTAATATAGGACCGCAAGGTCCACCCCTGCATTCTTCCACAATACCACAGAGGGGTTACTGTATGATGACACTTGCTGGCCTGGCAGTCTTGCACCAAAGGCACAATATCTGGGTGCACTGACGCCTTGACCAGAATCATATCTTTTTAATATAGGACCGCAAGGTTCACCCCTGCATTCTTCCACAATACTACAGAGGTGTTACTGTATGATAGTACTTGCTGGCCTGGCACCAAAAGCACAATATCTGGGTGCACTGACGCCTTGACCAGAATCATATCTTTTTAATATAGGACCGCAAGGTTCACCCCTGAATTCTTCCGCAATACCACAGAGGGGTTACTGTATGATGACACTTGCTGGCCTGGCAGTCTTGCACCAAAGGCAGAATATCTGGGTGCACTGACGCCTTTACCTGATGCATATATTTTTAATATAGGACCGCAAGGTCCACCCCTGCATTCTTCCACAATACCACAGAGGGGTTACTGTATGATAGTACTTGCAGGCCTGGCACCAAAAGCACAATATTTGGGTGCACTGCCACTGACGCCTGTATCAGATTCATATCCTCAGAGGGGTTACGGTGTGACGGCACTGTTGCCGGCACTAAAGGACCAATTTTGAAGCACCTATTGTTACTTTCATCCAAAGCCTGCATAAGTTTCACAATAATTTAGCCAAAAAAATCAGTAAACTTTTTCTGCGTGAACGAAAATGTCTCCTCTTTTCATACAGGCTGCCGCCCCAAGCAGTTGTTTATGGGTAGATTAAAGGAAAAGCATTTACCGTCATTTGAAATTAAATTTTTGTGTTTTTAAGTGTTTCTATACATCCTAGAAAACCGCCACTTCACAGGCAGGTTATGGGGACCTCCTAGGCACGATATTTGATGGAATTTTTCGTTTTTATTTTTAACCCTTATTTCATGGAAAACTCACTGTCCCTTTAAAAACTTTTTTAAAACTTTTTGTCCTTGTTTCCTGTCCCCCAGGGCACTACCCAGACCCCCATACACCTTTTATGGCAAATATCTAGGATATATGCCCTCTTGGAGGGCACTCTAAAAACCGAATTTTCAGCCCCATTGACTTGCATGGAGTTTGAGTTCGGGTTCGGACCCGAACATATGGAAAGTTCGGGTTCAGGCCCGAACCGAACTCGGGGGGGTGTTCGGCTCATCCCTAGTTCCAAAGAGCATTGTTACAGTTTTGTCAGTATTTAGAAAACGTTTGTTATCTGTGATCCACTTTTCTACCTTTGTGAATTGTTCTTGCAGCACGGTCTCCAACTGTGGGAGATCTGGTTTGCTGGTATAGATTACGGTGTCATCTGCATACATGTGTACAGTTGAGGCTTTGCAGACGTTGGGCAGATCATTTATGAATAATGTGAATAGCAGGGGTCCGAGTATTGAGCCTTGGGGTACACCGCACGTGACTGGAAGGGGGGAGAGAGGAGCTGCCAGAGATGGACACATGTTTCGATCAGTTGGATACATATGATTCAAACCAGGTTAGCGTATGATCACCAATACCAGAGTTTTTAAGTTTTTGTAATAAGATGCCATGGTCTACTGTGTCAAAGGCCTTGGCAAAATCAAGGAAGATGGCTCCAGTTAGGTCTCCTTGTTCCATGCCAGCTTTGGTATCATTGCAAACTTTTAAAAGGGTGGTTGTAGTGGAGTGATTTGGCCGAAAGCCGGATTGATCTGGGGTTAAATAGTTTGAAGATTGGTAATAATCATGTAATTGTGTGTACACGCATTTTTCCAAATTTTTGGACATAACGGGGAGCAATGACATTGGACGGTAGTTGGATACCAAAGTACTGTCACCACTTTTATGGATAGGTACCACTCTCGCAGTCTTCCATAGTTTGGGTATGTATCCAGTTGCCAGTGATTCATTGATGAGTGTTGTGACAGGTTTTGCAATTGCTGGGGCACTGATTTTCAGCAGCATTGCTGGGATTTGATCCGGTCCAGAATGGGATTTCATTTTTTGATTACGGAGCAGTTTAGTAACTATACTGACAGGCACTGGTCTAAAGTTGAATTTATCTGCGATATGTGGTCCCTGCACGGTTGGACGGGCCTGACCTGTGTGTGGCCTTTTTGTAGGTGTGTCATTTGCTAACTTAGCAATTAGGGTGGTGGCGCATCCAACAAAATAATTATTAAAGGCATTTGCAACATTTAGGGGGTGTTGCAGGGTTTGGTTGTTTACTTTGACAGCAGCCGGCTGGGAGTGGACTGGGGGTGCTTGTATGTTACTTATGATTCTCAAAAAATTTCTAGGGTTTGATAGGTTATAGCCATTTTTGTTTGTTTTGTGCATGCATTTCAGCATTTTCGGTATTCACAGTAATCATTCATGAAACCAGTCCTTTTGACATTTGACCACAGTGACTCTCTAATCTGGTACATTTGTGTAAGATCAGCTGTAACCCAGTGGAGAGGAGTCCCTTTTACTCGCACTTTACGCATCGGGGCATGGGCATTCCAGACTTGCAGGAGCTCGTACTGAAAGAATTCAATTGCACAGTCCAAGTCTGGGAGGAGGAGGAGAGAAGGGAGGAGAGAGAAAAGAGAAGCAATAGTGGTATAGTTGTTTTGTGTTAATTTCTTGCATTTTACTACTTTGTATTTCTGTAACCACGCTCTTGAACCCAGGACATACTTGAAAATGAGAGAAATCTCAATGTATCCGTCCTGGTAAAATCCTTTATAAATAAATATACATTATAGAGAAAGGTGGGGGTGAGAGTAGTTGGGTGGGCGAGAGTAAGTGTGGGAGGGTAGAAGAAGCAGGGATTTAATGAGGGAATTTAGTGCAGCTGCGTAAGAAGTGTGATAGGTGGGTATAAATCAAATGAAAACTGTGGGGTGTGTGGGTGAGGGGAGGGTAGGGTGGGAACAAAGTTCAGGAGAAGCCAGAATGAGTTGCTGCCTAAATCTGATGGGTGAGGAAGCTGATGAAAGAATGCTTGCTGAGAAAAAAAGTGCACAAAAGATCAGAGGGGTTTGGGGTGCAATAAAATTTGTAAACTCAGTGGTTCTGACGGGGGGGGGGGAAATAGATAAGCAGTGGCAAATGTGCCTAGCTACACATAAACTGAATACATAGAGAAAAATATGCATACATATATACAGAGTAGCAATTAGGTCTACCAGCACAGGACTGAATACATATGGAGGGAAACACACACACACACACTTATTACATATAGCCTATAAATATATACAAAAACTATACATCTATATAAACACACACACACACACACACACTTAATACATATATCCTATGAATATATAAACACACACGCTGACAAATTACAGTGCAGCTATATTAATCATTCAAAAGCATAGGAGGCTAAGTAAGGGTGATAGAGATTAGTCTGAGAAATCACCTTGCTGGGAAAAATTACTTAGTGGAACGATGGAGGCCTGTGTTCTTCAAGTCCAGGAGAACATGGTAAAATACATGTTTTTTTATTTGTCAAGAAGAATCTAAATACCGATTTTCACGTCTGTACCATCTTCTGTTTTTAAGATATAGGTATCCTGTTTAAAATATTCAACCCCCTTTTTTCGCCCCCCCACTTGGATTTTTGAAAACGGTAAATTATGTGTTTTTTTATTTTTCAAGATGAATATAAATACCGATTTTCACATCTGTAGCATCTTCTGTTTTTGAGCTATTGGTATCCTGTTTAAAATATTCAACCCCCTCTTTCACCCCTTTATGGGTGGAGTTTACAAAAATCCTTCCTTAGTGGGTGCCCACATCATAAAAATAGTGCACCTTCAAAATTTCACGTTCCTAGGTTAAACGGTTTCAGCTGGGCGTTGAGTCAGTCAGGACTTTCGCGTTTATGATAAAAGTATTCAACCCCCCTTTTTGCCCCCCAAGGAATTTTCAGAAAATGGTAAAATACATGTTTTTTTATTTGTCAAGAAGAATCTAAACACCGATTTTCACGTCTGTAACATCTTCTGTTTGAGCTATAGGTAGGGTGTTTAAAATATTCAACCCCCTTTTTCACCCCCTTAGGGGCGAAGTTTCCAAAAATCCTTCCTTAGTGGGTGCCTACATCATAAAAACAGTGCACCTTCAAAATTTCACGTTCCTTGTTTAAACGGTTTCAGCTGGGCGCTGATGAGTCAGTCAGTCAGGACTTTCGCGTTTATATAGATTAAGTTTGTAAAGGAATAAACTTCTTTAATGGGACAATTGCGGCATTTTTCTGTATATTGGACAGTTCTTAGAATTGCTTGGTGCGATACTCTGTCTTTTAGTTTATTCATGCCACATTTGTCACCTATTTAGGTTTTATAACCCTGCAGCATGTCCCTTTTATGCATGACTGCTCCCCCCCCAGTAATCACATATACATTAAGGAATATGTCTGAGACGTCCCCCTATTTGTTCCTCTCCTATAGACATGTGCATTCGTTTTAGTACTAAAACGATTTAGTCCGAATTTTGGGATAATTTAGTTTTCATATGACTCAAGAGAAACGAAACTGCTCAGTACAAAAAACGAAAGAAACTAAAATAAAATGCACTACATTTTAGTTTCAGTCCTTTTTGTGATATTACATTGATGAGTGAAGGAGACCAGCAATGAAGAGCGCAACATCGCAACATCCGAAGTTCTGCACCCTCCACATGCCAATGCAGTAGGATGTTCTATACATTATACAGAGAGGGGTATTAATGCAGGAGGATGTTATATACATTATACAGAGAAAGGTATAAATTGAGGAGGATGTTCTATACAGAGAGGGACATTAATTAATTCAGGAGGATGTTCTATATATTATACAGAGAGGGGTATTAATTAATGCAGGTGGATGTTGTATACATTATACAGAGAGGGGTATTAATTAATGCAGGAGGATGTTCTAAACATTATACAGAGAGGAGCCTTTTTTTTTTTTAGCCCTTTAAATCCAGTGGCTGTGAGCGCTGAGATCGGCTGCTTCTTAAATTATCTCTCAGTACAATCAGGGTTATTCAGAGAGCGTGAAAAGCAAGAGAATGACTGGAGAATGAAAAATTCTAGGTCAAAATAGCCAAACCAGAAGAATTCACCCTTTCATCTCACTTTCCAAGTCGGCTATTTTGACCTAGAATTTTTCATTCTCCAGTCATTCTCCTGCTTTTCACGCTCTCTGAATAACCGTGAATGTATCAGGCTCAGCTGTTACAGTAACTGACTGTAACAGCGCTCAGAGTTTCAGTAAAACAAGGAAATAATATTGTTCTAAACTCTTATATATAAAAATATTATTTACTCGTTTTACTGAAACTCTGAGCGCTGTGATGAGCAGCTACTGTAACAGCTTTGCCTGACACGGGGCAGTATTACAATGTTGGTGCTAACTTAACCAGAGCTGTTGTAAGCTGAAAACCTCCATAGGCTATAATGGCTCTGGGAAGTTTACAACAGCTCTGGTTAAGTTAGCACCAACTATGTAATATGGCCCACATTGTGCTGAGAGTGAGAGATACTGTAACAAGCAGCGATCTCAGCCCTCTGAGGAGCCACTACAATAGTAATTGTATCCGCTGGTTTTCGGATGAATGAAATTAGTTTTCATACTAAAGAACTGAAAACGAATTTCTTTAGTAACTAAATAAATTGCATTTTAGTACTAATGCATTAGTTCAAAACGAAATTTTGTGCTGTGCACATGTCTACTCTCCTATACCTGTATACTGCATTAACCCCTTCACTGCTGAGCCATTTCACCGCTGTGTGCTGAGTTCATTTTTACCGCTTTTGCTCATAATGTTTAAACGCGATTTGAAGCCACGTTTTATTATACGACCCAGACATATTATATATTGTTCTTTCCGGCAGACTCGGCAGATTCATGTGTAAATTCAATACGTGTAAAGTGGTTTTTTTACATTTTATCATGCAAGTTCTTGCATTTTTTCTATTTTCTATGGGGTGCACTTGTTAAAAAAAATTGAAATGGGGACCGTTAAAAATTTTTGGGGGGAATTACGTGATTTTTAGCAAATGCACCCCATAGAATAATAGCATTAGTGCAGCATCAATGTTCACATTATAATTGAAATGGGAACAATATTGCTGCATTAATAAAAACAAAATTTTTTTTTTTTTATGTGTTGTTTGTATTTCTTTTTTAATTATTTTTATTTGTATTATATTTGTTTTAAATCAAACATGGTCATGTTTGGTATCATTCAAAAGGCCATGCTCAGTTTACAAACCCCCCCCCCGCTCCTGAATCCAGAGCATGCCACAAAAACTCCCCCCCGCTCCTGAATCCAGAGCATGTCACAAAAACTCACCCCCCCTCCTGAATCCAGAGCATGGCACAAAAACTCCCCCCCTCCTGAATCCAGAGCATGTCACAAAAACTCACCCCCCCTCCTGAATCCAGAGCATGGCACAAAAACTCCCCCCGCTCCTGAATCCAGAGCATGTCACAAAAACTCACCCCCCTCCTGAATCCAGATCATGGCACACAAACTCACCCCCCTCCTGTATCCAGAGCATGGCACAAAATATCCCCCCCCTCCTGAATCCAGAGCATGGCACACAAACCCACCCCCCCTCCTGTATCCAGAGCATGGCACAAAAACTCCCCCCCGCTCCTGAATCCAGAGCATGGCACAAAAACTCACCCCCCCTCCTGAATCCAGAGCATGGCACAAAAACTCCCCCCCGCTCCTGAATCCAGATCATGGCACACAAACTCACCCCCCTCCTGTATCCAGAGCATGGCACAAAATATCCCCCCCCTCCTGAATCCAGAGCATGGCACACAAACCCACCCCCCCTCCTGTATCCAGAGCATGGCACAAAAACTCCCCCCCGCTCCTGAATCCAGAGCATGGCACACAAACTCACCCCCCTCCTGAATCCAGAGCATGGCACAAAAACTCCCCCCCTCCTGAATCCAGAACATGGCACAAAAACTCAAACCTATTTTACAATCTATACGAAAGAAAGCATTTGAATTCGCTGCAGGTAGTATCTTTAGGTAAAAATGTTTTTTTTTAAAGAAATATAAGTATATTTAAAACTAAAGCTACGCAATTTACACTAAACTTAATTTAACCACTTCAATGCTAAGGACGCGCTCAGCGCGTCCTCAGCATTACCGCTGGTGTGCTGAGGACGCGCTGAGCGCGTCCTCAGTTGGGGTCAGCGTTCGGCCGGGTTCCGGCCGATCGCTGCCCCTCCGGTGCGGGCTGACATCCTGGATGTCAGCCCGGCATCCGGACCACCAGCCGCCATTATTAGGTGTCATCGCGGGGGCGCGATGACACCTAATTCAGGCGCCCCCCCGCATGTGCGGAGGAGGCGCCTGAAAGGGAGGGGGGAGGTCCTTCGGACCTCTCTCCCTCCCGATCGGTGGCACACAGGGGCTTAACCCAGGCATCATTTGGAAGGGCACAGCCTACCCTTCTAAATGATGCCTGGCATTAACCCCTGGGGAGCTGGATCGCAAATCGGCGCTGAAAAGCGCCGATTCGCGATCCTTCCCGGGAGCTGGCCGACATCTTGGATGTCGGCCAAGCTTCCGGGAACTCCCCCAGAGGACTGGCGTCATCGTGCGCAGCACGATGACGCCAGTCCTAGCGTTAACCCCTAACTGCCACCAAGTGTGGAGATAGGGAGTTCCAATGAACTCCCTATCTCCCGATCCGTGGCAGCTAGGGGTTAAATTTTGATATCGTTGGATCGGCCAGAGCATGGCCGTTCCAACGATACCAAACATGAAAGTTAAAAAATTTGTAAAAAAAAAAAAAATTTAAAAATAAAAATAAAAAAATTAAAAAAAAAATTAAAAAAAAAAAATAAACACATTTTTTTTATTTTTTTTGGTTTGTTAGTGTAGCAATATTGTTCCCATTTCAATTATAATGTGAACAATGATGCTGCACTAACGATTTTTTGTATGCGGTGCGTTTGTTAAAAATAGTGTAATTTTCCCCAAAAAAAATGTAACGAGACCCCATCTCTAATTTTTTTAACAAGCGCACCCCATACAAAATATAACCGCAATTGCTCGCATGTTAAAATGTGGAAAAAAACACTTTACACATTGTAAATTATTGAAAATACATATTTTATTGCATTTTTTGTTATAATATACAGACATGACATAACGTATACATATAATAATGACATATTATGAATCTACCGAGTCTGACGGAAAGAACGATATATAATATGTCTGGGTCATATACTAAAATAAGCCTTAAAAACACGTTTAAACATGATGCGCAAAACAGGTAAAAAATGACCTCAGCACAGGGGCGGGAAAAGCCTCAGCAGCGAAAGGGTTAAACTAAAATCAAACAATGTAAAATATATTTAAAATCACACGATACAAATGAACACAAAGTCTCTTGGGGTCTGAAGCGCAGAGCGCCACGTCAGCTCCATGACATATGATCCAGTATCAAAGCGCCACAAACAACGCTCGGTGGGAGACCCAATTCACCAACTGTCTCCACGAGGTTCTAATCAGATGGGGACGCCACCAGCCCCCTGGATAAACTGAATCAAAAAAAGGATAGACCTCCAGTGGATAAGAAGTGCCAAACGGTTTATTAAAGGGAACAGCACCCCACCAACAGAGACAAGACGGCGGAGGCGGAGGAGGAAACATTGTAAACGTGGGAACGAGACAGAACCCGGGACGTTTAAAGAAAACCTACCATCCGAAAATGTACAACTCCAACCGGCACCGCTAGTCATTAATATCTCAGATTACCCACTTTCGGACATTGAACATCAGGTATTGTCCAAAGGCCTTTCATTCTGTCCCACCGCTTTGGTGGATTCATTTGCTTTACGAGCAGATCTTGAGAAATTCTTTAGAAATATTAAACTAAAAGTTTTTTTCCATGATCATAAAGAATCCAATGGGGCATCAGTTTCTGTTGTTCCATTCCAAGCTAGAGCATTGAAACTCTGGAACAAGAGTAATTTTACACCACCGTCTACCCCACCCATAGAAACATATACTCAATTTGTTAAACAGGATATCGATAATCTTTTAGGCAATTTTAGGGATGGTAAGAACCCCAATTTTTCAAGGGCGGAACGTCTAGCGTTAAAAAACTTACAAGAGAATAAAGAGCTTATGTTAAAACCTGCAGACAAGGGGGGCGCCTTAGTTGTTATGAATCATGTGGATTACGTCAAGGAAGTCAATCGACAGTTAAATGACATTGACACGTATTGTGTCTGTCACGTTGGAACAGTATCATTGTTGGAGAAACAAATTGAATCTCTGATCTCTGAGGCATTAGCAGATAATATTATTGATGAAGATTTGTACAAATTTTTGAAGAAAGAACATGCAGTGATGCCAGTATTCTATGTATTGCCCAAGATACATAAGAGTTTGGAGAATCCTCCAGGAAGACCAATTGTGGCGAGCACAGATTCTGTGCTTCAGCCCATATCGGTTTTCCTTGATAGGATTCTCCAACCTCTAGTTGTTCTCACTAAATCCTTTTTATGGGATAGTAGGGATGTACTATGACGTATTTCAGACCTCACCTTTGTGGGCCCAGTGATTTTATTCACATGGGACGTTAATAGTCTGTACACCTCCATCCCTAACAGAAAAGGTATGGAGGCTGTTCATGAGGCTTTACTTGGTAATTATTTTTCAGAAGAACAGATTTCATTCCTTATGAAATTGGTAGAGTTGGTCCTTTATAATAACATCTTTCAATTTGGCGACACCATTTATAAACAGCTTAGGGGCACGACAATGGGATCTAATATGGCTCCGGCCTACGCTAACTTATATATGGATATGTTTGAAAATCGTTTTGTCTATAAGCATCATCTTTTTATTAATCATGTTCATACTTGGTGGAGATACATCGATGATGTATTTGGAGTATGGACAGGCAATGAGACAGATTTAGCGACCTTTTCACAGAGATTAATTTGGTTAGTCCACATATTACATTTACTATGACATCTAATCTTTCTGAGATCCATTTTTTGGACCTTACATTAAAGGTCAATGAAGGTCGTCTTATCAGCGATCTATATGTGAAGCCTACCGATAGGAATAGCCTTCTTCACTTTTCAAGTTTCCATCCACAAAGTACATTAAACTTCCCTGCCCCGGAGTCAATACACGAGGGTAGTGAGGAACATCACAGATCCTGTCCCTAGAGATAGCAGATTGCTACAAATGTCAAAAAAATTCAAAGACAGGGGTTACCCTACAGATCTTCTAAATAGGGAATACACATGGTCTAAAACGTTAGATCGCTCCACCATTATTTCACAACAGAAAATTAATAGACATACAGAATCTCGCATTCCATTTGTTTCTAAATTTAACCAAGCTAGCAAGTCGATCAATCAGATCGTGAGGAAACATTGGCAGATCCTCCGTAAGGCCTATAGTGACATCCCTTCCTTTCAGATGACCCCGCTATTTGCACATAAAAGAAATAGGAATCTTAGAGATTCTCTCATTAGAGCAGATGTAGGATCCACAAAAGGTAATCTATGTAATGTTTTAGCTCCACAGAAGTGTGGGACATTTCCTTGTTTACATTGCGCTTCGTGTAATGCAGTTATTAAAGGCGATCATTTAGTACATCCACAGACTGGGGAGAAAATTCCCATAAAAAAAAAATTCACATGTGATTCTTCATTTGTGATTTATGTCCTAAAATGTCCATGTGGTCTCCTTTATGTTGGAGAAACCACAGTATGAGTTAAAGATAGAATTAGTAAACACAAATCAACCATCAGGACTAAACGCCTAGAACTGCCGGTAGCGGAACACTTCCATAACTGTTCTCATAACGTGGCTCAGCTACGCTTCCAGGTGGTGGATTGTGTTCCACCGCTTAGACGTGGAGGTAATAGAATCAAATTGCTAAAATGTAAAGAAAAGAAATGGATACATAGATTAGAGACACTATGGCCTAAAGGCCTTAATAGAGAATTCGATCTGGGCATATGCTTTTGAGTTTTGATTCCTCTATAGTCCCATCATACTGGCGGGCCCATTGTCATTTACCCCCTACATCGTAATATCTAAATGTCTATATTAATACCGCTTCACTTCTTGTGATGGATTGGGTGTTCATCCAGATACAATCATATGATAGAGACACTTTGGTTTATATACATGAAACTTGACATAGATACATACTCATGATAACACTGTCTCTTTAGGTCTGTTATATATATCCATGATCTATATATTCATGTAGTCTGCTTTTTCATATCTTCTGTACGTGTCTTTTTTTATTTATTTATTCATTTTTTATTTATTATCATTATTTGTCTCTTTTCTTGTCTACACTTATCCAGATATTGGATTATATTGGAGATATACCTACTCCCCTCATTTCTTTTAAAATCACGTCAATATGGCTACACTTCTTTCTTCCTTTAATTGAATATACCCCATAACATTTCATTTTCATCTAATTGCTTAATTGTTTAATGAGATGTTGTTTTAAATTTTAATTGTTTAATTGTTTGGTTGGGGTATTTAAGGAGGTCATATGTTGTAGCTTGTATGTATGATTAAGACCTCAGGGTCGAAACGTCACTGATTTTTCAAGGGGTGCTGTTCCCTTTAATAAACCGTTTGGCACTTCTTATCCACTGGAGGTCTATCCTTTTTTTGATTCAGCTCCATGACATATGTCCCCCTTCCAGAACAGCAGGGCAAGCTTAGATCCCAAACGGATCGCTTGCCACTGACGAGACTTCTCACTTTGTCTCTTCTCTGTGCCTTCCTCAAAGTTCCAGGGTGCTGGTGCACACACACCATCAGTGGGGGCTGACGGTCGCTGCAGGGTTGTGGGTCCATAGTCCCAGGGAAAGAAGCAAGACACCCCTCTTGTCCAGTGCGCCACGCAACAGGCCACCGAGAAAAATAGCTCCTCCTCCCTCCTCCCTATAGGTCTGAAGTTAAAGTAACCCAACCAAGAATAATGAAACAGCATTTGTTAACCTACAAAATCACTGTTTATTTGAGATGCCTCTTCAGAAATTATAACAGACATATTTACAGGGTTATTAAAAGAGAATCGAACAGTCACCGCATGTTCTCTTCAATTCAATGCGATTCGGTGATACTATTTTGGCGACCCTGCAGTGTATTCAGCAAGCACCCCAGGGCCGTCGTAGTGCAGGGAAAAGCCACCACAAACCCTCCGAACACTCACTGCAATACCGGGCAAATGCTCACCGAACACTCACTGAAACACAAAGAAACATCTGGATTAACCCCGCCGAATACAGAGAAACCCAACTAGCCGTCGACCACTAGGGATGTGCGTTTCGAGTTTCGGAATTTTCACAAAATTTCCCGATTTGTGCATTTGGATTCGGCCGAGTTTGCAAAAATTTTCAGATCCGAAAACGGCAGATCTGAGCAAATTTTCGTGCCGAAACGAAAACTTTTCAGAATTTTAGAATGGACTAGAAATGTGTAAAATCGAAATTAATTTTCGTTCCATTTCGTGATTTTGCCTCCATTCCTGATTTCGGTTCCATTTCAGTAATTTCGGACATCGTATTTATATCGCTGATTCAGTAATTAAATTTTGCATCATTCCCATCTCAATGTATCCTTCCTGGAAAACCAGAGAAATCTCAATGTATCCTTCTTGTAAAACATAAGAAATCTCAATGGCAGAATTATCGTATCGTATAATTATCATATCCGAAAAACCATTAGTTTACGTCAAAACGAATAGACACTTTGAAACGAGGAGAACAGGCGTTCCGAAAAACACAAAAATTTCCGAAATCCCCAAAAAAAAGTCAACACGAAAAACAAAACTAAACGAACCGAAACAAAAATCGTCCGAAACGAGTCAAAACGAAAATTTACAAAATCCGAACGAACCAAACCGAATTGAACCGAAAAAAAATAATTGGTGCACAAGCCTACCGATCACAGCACAGAGCAGCTGCCGGAAAAAGCCGACACCGCAGACGAAGGAGGTGAAAAAAACCAAAAAACAGTTTGCTTGAAAGTTTGAAAAGTGAAACGCTGTTTGCAAAAAAACTACTGTATGAAAATGTGTGAAATTTACATATAAAATCCAATGAATGAGAATAAAAAGGTTTGTTACAGAAAAAAGGAAAAGCGATTTAAAAAAAAAAAAACAGAAAAAAGTTTGACAAAAAATCCCCAAAAATGCCTATAAATAAAGAGACTCTTAACTGCAGAATTTTGTAATAAACGGTTTATTAGATATCGAATTAAAACTGGGATATTTTTAAAACGGGAAAAGGGGGGGGAGTTTTTGTGCCATGCTCTGGATTCAGGAAGGGGGGAGTTTTTGTGCCATGCTCTGAATTCAGGAGCGGGGGGGGGAGGGGGAGTTTTTGTGCCATGCTCTGGATTCAGGAGGGGGGGAGTTTTTGTGCCATGCTCTGGATTCAGGAGGGGGTGAGTTTTTGTGCCATGCATTGGATTCAGGAGGGGGGGGGAGTTTGTGTGCCATGCTCTGGATTCAAGAGGGGGGAGTTTGTGCCAAGCTCTGGATTCGGGAGCGGGGGGAGTTTTTGTGCCATGCTCTGTGTTCAGGAGGGGGGGAGTTTTTGTGCCATGCTCTGGATGCAGGAGCGGGGGGAGAGTTTTTGCGCCATGCCCTGGATTCAGGAGGGGGTATTTTTTGTGCCATGCTCTGGATTCAGGAGCGGGGGGAAGTTTTTGTGCCATGCTCTGGATTCAGGAGGGGGGGAGTTTGTGTGCCATGCTCTGGATTCAGGAGGGGGGGGGAGTTTGTGCCATGCTCTGGATTCAGGAGGGGGGGTTTGTGCCATGCTCTGTGTCACGGAATGGCTCAGCACCCTCAGCCAGGGGCGGTGCACAGTGACAGTGATATGGCCATGGACAATTAGGTGCGGTGGCACGCACGGAGTTTTGAAGTACGTTTATTTAGATGTGGTTATGTGTGGTGTAATAAAGTGTCCCCGTTTGTGTTGTGAAATGTATTCCCTTTGTCTGCCTTGCCCGCCGCCATTTTCCGATTGCCTCGTGGCCGTTATCAGATTCTTCGAATCGGAAAATGGCCGATTCGAACCATCCGGTTCGAATCGTAAAATGGCCGATTCGGACCATCCGGTCCGAATCGGCGACTCCCTGAACGGTAACGGCCAATGGGTCCTGGGAGGGCGGGCAGGGTTCCCCATTGTATTCATAATTTGTGTAAAGTGATAAATGCCTGAGCTGTGAATAATAAAGCCAGATTTTCCAGTGCATCCAGCCTCGACTGATGTCTTTATTTCTCCGCCGTACTTCATCTTCTGAGTATCCCCCGCGGTCTCAGGGTACGGTGTCCAACTCGATCCGAACCGAACTGAGCGCTCTGTGCCTGCATCTCGCATCAGGACAGAGGTGCAGCGTATGGTGTTCGGTTCCCAGACTATTAGCCCGAGATCCGATCCGAAGGGCGCGGCCGTGTACCGCGCTTCGGTATTGCGAGTGACCGCGGTAAGATCCGAATACTCTGCCGATCCCGCAAGATCCGAAGCTGCATCTATTTAAGATCCGAAAAGTCTTCCGCAATCGGATCCGAATATTCCGCTGGAAAAGATCCGATCTCCGAAATCGGCCGGCCGCCCGCAGACGTACTCCACACCCACAAGGTCAGTGAACCAGCTGCTCGGGACGCTGAGTACCGTATGGCTCAGTGGTCGGGCTGGTTCTAGGCAGGGGTCCCCTCCACGCCCGCTAACCCTTCCCCAGGGTCACGCCAGGCCGCACGAGACGCCGAGTGCCGCGACACTAGGTAGTCGGGCCAGCGGTAAGCGTCGGGGCCACGCAGATAGAGCACACCCGCAGACGGACAACATCCCATTCCGTCATACTGGTGGCAGCGGTGGGATAAGCTCTCTGCAGGCCCCAGGGGACCCTCATCATGACCGGGTACAGTGCCTACAAGCGGGACGTCCTGCGTGGCATGCTGGAGAACCGGGGAGGCGCCCCGGGCTCCAAGAGCCGGGAGGCCATGATGGAGGAGTTAAGGAGGATGGACCAAGAGGCGGCGTTCGCAGCGCTGCCCGCTGACATAGTGCCGGCAACTGTCCCCGCCGAGCCTGAAGACAACGACTTTTGTCGGAAGATGCGAGAGCGGATCTCTATGATGGGTCCGGCCCCATTGGAGGCTGAGATGCGGAGTCTGGTCCGGGAACTTGGCCAGGAAGAGGAGCGTGAGAGAGAGCGAGCGCATGAGCTACGGCTGGCTGAGGTGCGAAGCCGGCGGAGTAGCCGTTCCCCTTCGGACCGTTCCACCGGACGCAAAGTGCCTTTTCAGGCGTTCAAGGAGTTCCGGGAAGCAGAGGAGGAGATAGAGAGTTACCTCCAGGACTTCGAGTGCCTGTGCCGGGTGCACGAAGTGCACCGTGCCGACTGGGTGAGGATCTTGGCGTGTAAACTGACCAGTCGGGCCGCCGAGGCGTATCGCACGGTGCCAGACGAAGAGGCCACCAGTTACTCGCACGTTAAGCAGGCGCTGCTGAGCAGGTTTGCTGTGACCCCTGAAGCCAGCCGGGTGAAGTTCCGGAACTCTCGCTGGCCCCATGGCGCCACTCACGTGGAGTGGGCCCATCGGTTGCAGCGGGACTTGCGCACCTGGTTCTCGGGTAGCAGAGCGGAGACGGTAACGGAGATTACCCAGCTGCTGCTGCTCGAGCAGTTTTTCGAGCACACCCCCTCCGCTATCCGGGAGTGGGTGCGTGACAAGAAGCCCCAGACAGTGCAACAAGCGGCTACCTGGGCAGACGAATACACGGACACTCGGAAGATGTCCGGTGGGGAGCGATCCCTGGCCGTCTGCCCAGCGCTACCCGCTCCCCCACCTCCACCACCCCCACCACCGGCGGTCCGGACGCCGGCGGCACGGGCCCCCAGCCGGCCCAGCAACATGGCTAATGTCCGGTGCTACGGGTGCAACCAGGAGGGGCACTACAAGCAGTATTGCCCCAACCGACCGGAGTCGACCCGACCGGCCGCCAGGCCATCGTCGACGGTCCATTGCTGCGACGCCGAAGCTCCGTGGCCGGAGGCCCCGGAGGAATGGGAGCAGCTACACGAGGCCGACCCCGTGCAAGCCGCCGCGGACAACAACCGTCGTCACCACCGTCAGGCGGTGTGGATAAACGGGCGGCCCGCGGAGGGGCTGCGGGACTCCGGGGCTACCATTACCCTGGTCCGGCCTCACTTGATTCCGCCGAGCGACTGTCTGCGAAGCACCGTTGCAGTACGGGTGGCGGGAGGGAAGGTGCTCCGGCTCGAGACGGCCCGGGTTCACCTGGACTGGGGGAACGGGGAGAGGGAGGTGAGGGTGGGGTTGTTGAGGCAACTGCCGGCCGAGGTGCTCCTGGGTAACGACCTGGGGCGGCTAGTCTCCGCTTACTCCACAGATGCAGCTACCCCAGTGTCACGGGATGGCCCAGCACCCTCAGCCAGGGGCGGCGCGCAGTGACAGTGGTGACATGGACACTTGGGTGTGGTGGCACGCACCCCGTTTTACCAGTATTTTTATTTAGATGTGACATTGTGTGGTGTAATAAAGTGTTCCCCGTTGGTTATGGTGTAATGTATTTTCCCCTTTGTTTGCCTGGCTCGCCGCCATTTTCCGATTCTTGTGGCGCAGTTGGAATTTCGATTCGGAAAATGGCCGATCCGAACCATCCGGTTCGGATCGCAAAATGGCCGATTCGGACCATCCGGTCCGAATTGGCGACTCCCTGAAGGATGGTGGCCAATGGGTCCCGGGAGGGCGGGCAAGGAGTCCCATTGTATTCTAATTGTGTGCAGAGGTAATAAATGCTTGGTCTGTAAACAATAAACTCAGATTCTGCAGTGCATTCAGCTTTGACTGGTGTGTCTTTATTTCCACCGTATTTTCGTATCTGAGAGTCCCCCGCGATCTCAGAGTACGGTGTCCATTCAGGTACGAACCGAAGCGAGCGCTCTGTGCCTGCATCGTGTAGCAGGGCAGAGGCGCAGCGCATGAAGGTTCGGTTCTCGGAGAGACGGAGATCCGAACCGAAGGGAGCGGCCGTGTACCGCGCTTCGGTATTGCGAGGGATTGCGGTAAGATCCGAATCCCTCGCCCATTCCGGCAGATCCGAAGATTCCTTCAGCCCTGGTCCGATCCGAAAAGACCTCCGTTAGTTCCGAAGAGTTACCCGCACCGCGATCGGAAACGTTTCCCGCAAGATCCGAAACGTTTCCCACATCGAACCGAAGATTCCTCCGCGGCTGGCAGATCCACTCTCCACGGACGTCCCACACCCGCAAGGTCAGTGAACCAGCTGCTCGGGACGCTGAGTGCTGTATGGCTCAGTGGTCGGGCTGGTTCTAGGCAGGGGTCCCCTCCACCGCCCGCTAACCCTTCCCCAGGTCACGCCAGGCCGCACGAGACGCCGAGTGCGCGTCACTCGGTAGTCGGGCCAGCGGTAAGCGAAGGGGTCACGCAGATTGAGCACACCCGCAGGCGGAACAACATCCCATTCCGTCATACTGGTGGCAGCGGTTGGATCGCTCTCTGCAGACCCCTAGGAGACCTACGCCATGGCGGTGTACACCCCCTACAACCGGGACACCCTGCGTGGGATGTTGGAGAACCGGGGAGAACGCCGGGTAACAAGAAAAGGAAGACCTGATCAAGGAGCTGACCAGGATGGATCAGGACGAGGCGACGACGCCCGTCCCAGCCTGTCCACGCAGAGGTGGAGGAAGGCGCTGACCTCAGAGAGGTGCGGCGTCGGATCGCACTGCTTGGAGATGCCCCGACGACAGAGGACCGATGTAAAGTGATTCGGGAGTTCTACCGGGAAGTTGAGCTGGAGAAGGAACGCCAGCACCAGCTGCGGTTGGCAGAGCTCCGCGGAGCAGAAACTGAGTACAATGACCGAACCCTACCCCGTGGAACCCTGGTCGAGACTCACAGCTCGTCTGGAAGCTTCACCCTGGGAATCCACAACCCAGTGACGACGCTTGCGGGACTCTCAGCTTGCCTGGAGCCTGTACTGAGGACATCACTCATCCCAGCGACCCTCGGATGGAGACTCACAGCTCGCCTGGAGCTGCATCTGAGGACGCCATATTCCCCATTGAGGAGCGGTGCTCCTGTGCCGGCACCTTCGCAGACATGAAGGTCGTGCTGGCAAGAAGGCTGCAGGAGGGTCCAGAGCGGGACCAGGGGTCCACAGAGGAGCTGTGGTACGAGGCCCTGGACCATGAGCGGGACTGCCATGATGTGGACATTCCTTCCGACGCCGACGTCTATCGGGAGCAGTACGCTGTGCGAGCAGCGTTCCTGCAGGGCCGGGCCCCAGAAGAGTGGGAGGACGAGCTCTGGAGTCTGGTGCAGGAGGAGGTCGCACTGGACGCCGCGTACCGCGCGCTCCGGTGGCTAACCGCCGCTCCGGCAGTACGCCCTTTGGGAGGCAGTTCCGTTGCAGGGCCTCGCTACGGAGGCACAGGACTGCTCCACGCGAGCATGGCCGCCGACCCCGATTTTGGAGAGGAGACCGAGGAACGGATGGAGGACATCCTGGAGCGACGGGAACTGGAGATCCCGTCAGACAGCAGGGACTCAGTGTTTGAGGAGCTGGAGTCCCTAGCTGAGCGAGAGTGGGAGCTCGAGGTGGCTTATCGGAGACTGTTGGACGGCGTTCCGCAGTCGAGCCTGAGCTCCCCGTGGTGGGACGGTCGACGGAGGAAGTCGACAGTCCCCAGGTTTGGGACCTATGGGAAGCCGAGGCGGACTCATGGGTGCCCGTGGGGGGGTCGTCTGAGGAAGTTACCCCCCTCACCCCGCAAGAGGACAGGGTGGCCGAGGCCACGGGTCCAGCGGGGGAGGAGACGGATGGTCTCCCCGGGATGGGTTGTGCGCAACCGTCAATTGCCCCGGGGGGTGAAGTGACCATCCTTCCCCAAGGAGATCTCCAACCAGCAGAAGAGCTGGCTACGGGGCAGAGTGCTGCTGGCCTCTGCCCACTGCCCAAAGTCTGCCAGGAGGGGCAGACAGATGGTTCCCCCGGGATGGGTTGTGCGCAACCCTTGGTTGTCCCGGGGGGTGAAGCAACCATCCTTCGCCAAGGAGATCTCTCACCAGCAGAAGAGCTGGCTACGGGGCAGAGCGCCGCTGGCCTCTGCCCACTACTCAAAGTCTGCCGGGGAGCAGACGGATGGTTCCCCCGGACGGGTTGCGCGCAACCATTGATTGCCCCGGGGGTGAAGAAACCATCCTCCCGCAGGGAGATCCTCGCCCAGCTGACGAGCTGGCCACGGGGCAGAGCGCCGCTGGCCTCTGCCCATCCCTCTCAGTTTGCCTCGAGGGGCAGCGCGAGGATGACCCTGTACGACTGCCGCGGCAGCGGTCCAGTCCCCTCGTCGGCGGCCAGGGAGAGCAGCCGGTTTGACCTCGTTTGTCCTCCCGGTTGCCGTTTCCGTACCCAGCCAACCAGCAGAAGAGCTGACGCCAGGGCAGAGAGCCGCTGGCCTCTGCCCGTTCCGCCCGATTCGCCCCGAGGGCCAGAGCGTGGATGACCCTGGGCGACTGCCGTTGCATCCCGTGATTCTCCCTTCCAGCTGGCTGGAGGAGCAGCCAGGTTTGGCTCTTGTGGTTCCTTCAGTTGCCGTTCCGTACCTGGCCCTCCAGTGGAAGAGCTGGCAACGGGGCAGAGCGCCGCTGGCCTCTGCCCATTTTTGCAACCTTTGGGCTCGGGAGCCTTACCCGCCACGGTCCTGTCCCACGGCTGACCTGGGCACCTGGGGCGTGTGCAGTTAGCACCCGGGTTCCCCAGTGAGTGACAATCCTGGGGGGGCACCGGAGGCCCTCCGGCCCAGAGGCATGTCCTCTCGCCCAGCCGGGGACACCTCGAGACATGGGGTCCGACCAAGCTGGCACGGCCGCAAGGCCAAATGGAGAGGCCTGGTGACCCGGCCTCCCCAGACTGACTATGGGCCTGGGAGCACCGACTTCCCCGGTATGACCCGGTGGGGTCAGACCAGGTGCGTCGAACTGGGGGAGGGGAGGAGTGTCACGGGATGGCCCAGCACCCTCAGCGGGGCGGCGCGCAGTGACAGTGGTGACATGGACACTTGGGTGTGGTGGCACGCACCCCGTTTTACCAGTATTTTTATTTAGATGTGACATTGTGTGGTGTAATAAAGTGTTCCCCGTTGGTTATGGTGTAATGTATTTTCCCCTTTGTTTGCCTGGCTCGCCGCCATTTTCCGATTCTTGTGGCGCAGTTGGAATTTCGATTCGGAAAATGGCCGATCCGAACCATCCGGTTCGGATCGCAAAATGGCCGATTCGGACCATCCGGTCCGAATTGGCGACTCCCTGAAGGATGGTGGCCAATGGGTCCCGGGAGGGCGGGCAAGGAGTCCCATTGTATTCTAATTGTGTGCAGAGGTAATAAATGCTTGGTCTGTAAACAATAAACTCAGATTCTGCAGTGCATTCAGCTTTGACTGGTGTGTCTTTATTTCCACCGTATTTTCGTATCTGAGAGTCCCCCGCGATCTCAGAGTACGGTGTCCATTCAGGTACGAACCGAAGCGAGCGCTCTGTGCTGCATCGTGTAGCAGGGCAGAGGCGCAGCGCATGAATGTTCGGTTCTCGGAGAGACGGAGATCCGAACCGAAGGGAGCGGCCGTGTACCGCGCTTCGGTATTGCGAGGGATTGCGGTAAGATCCGAATCCCTCGCCCATTCCGGCAGATCCGAAGATTCCTTCAGCCCTGGTCCGATCCGAAAAGACCTCCGTTAGTTCCGAAGAGTTACCCGCACCGCGATCGGAAACGTTTCCCGCAAGATCCGAAACGTTTCCCACATCGAACCGAAGATTCCTCCGCGGCTGGCAGATCCGCTCTCCACGGACGTCCCACACCCGCAAGGTCAGTGAACCAGCTGCTCGGGACGCTGAGTGCTGTATGGCTCAGTGGTCGGGCTGGTTCTAGGCAGGGGTCCCCTCCACCGCCCGCTAACCCTTCCCCAGGGTCACGCCAGGCCGCACGAGACGCCGAGTGCGCGTCACTCGGTAGTCGGGCCAGCGGTAAGCGAAGGGGTCACGCAGATTGAGCACACCCGCAGGCGGAACAACATCCCATTCCGTCATACCCAGTAACCACTAGGCAACAGAGCCAGCGCCACAACAGGGGCACTCCGAACGGGACCCAGGTGAGATCTCAACCAAAACCTCCCCGACCTCCCCGACCTCCCAAACCTCCCCGACCGCCATCACCTCCCATGTCCCGGCGGGTCCCGACCCTTCCCCTCCCACCTGACCTCCCTTCCCCGTGGAGTACCCCAGAGACGCTTCGCCACCAGACCCAGACCGACCCCACCCTACAGTGCTACCGGGACCGAGCCGGTCAGGGCCTGGACGACCAGAGGAAGGACAAAATAGAGTGGGAGGATGGGCTGCTTTACTGGTACACCGTGAGGGAGGGGGCCAAGAAGAGGCAGGTCCCGCAGAAGCAGTTGGTGGTGCCTCAGGGCCCTAGGCAGGAGCTTCTGCGCTTGGCCCATGACATTCCCCTTGCGGGTCACTTAGGCCAGACGAAGACCCGGCACAGGTTGGCGCGCGCGTTTTTCTGGCCCCGCCTCAGCGAAGACACCCGCGACTATTGCCGCACCTGCCCAGTTTGCCAAAAAACTGGGAAGGCCGGGGATCACCCGAAAGCGCCCCTGCGCCCCAGGCCCATCATTCAGGAGCCCTTTAGCCGGGTGGCGGTCGACATCATTGGGCCGTTGCCACGGCCCAGTGCCACGGTAAAAGGTACATCCTTACCGTAGTGGATTATGCCACCCGGTACCCCGAGCTGTGGCCTTGGCCAACATCCAGGCGGACACCGTAGCGGACGCGCTCCTACGGGTGTTCACGAGGGTGGGGTTTCCCCGAGAAATCCTATCCGATCAGGGTACCCAGTTCACCGCTGAGCTCACCCAGCAGCTCTGGCGTCTCTGTGGTGTTAGGGCGCTGCACAGCGCCCCGTATCACCCCCAGACAAATGGGCTGTGCGAGCGGTTTAATGGGACCCTGAAGCAGCTCATTCGG
Organism: Leptobrachium leishanense; assembly: GCA_009667805.1. Taxonomy (NCBI): domain Eukaryota; kingdom Metazoa; phylum Chordata; class Amphibia; order Anura; family Megophryidae; genus Leptobrachium; species Leptobrachium leishanense. The sequence continues at coordinate 460,477,446 of CM019064.1, read as the reverse complement.
GCCTTTGTGCACGAAAGCAGGGATTGGAGAAGTATCTTCCCCACCTGCTGTTCGCCTACCGGGAGGTTCCTCAGGAATCCACCGATACTCCCCTTTTGAGCTGCTGTATGGGCGCCAGGTGCGAGGACCGCTGGATCTGGTTAGGGCTCAGTGGGAGGGGAACAGGAGGAAGATGGGGTTCCCGTGTTGGATTACGTCTTGAAGCTCCGGGAGCGCTTGGCGGAACTCGCGGGGTTCGTGCAGGAGAACATGGAGACGGCCCAAGCTCAGCAGAAGGCGTGGTACGACCGCGCTGCTTGCAGTCGCTCGTTCTGCGTGGGGCAGAAGGTTCTGGTGCTGAAGCCACAGCGGCAGAACAAGCTGCAGGCAGCCTGGCAAGGTCCCTACAAGGTGGTAACCCAGCTGGGGGATACCACCTATGTGGTTTAGCTGCGCGGACACCAGAATCCAGCGGACGTTCCACGTCAATATGCTGAAGGCCTTCCATGAGCGGCCGGAGACGGTGGACGCCATATGTGCGCCGGCTGCCGAGGAGACGGAACCATTTCCGTTGGAGGAACTTCCGGGGGTAGCCAAGCAGCCTTCCGGGGTGGATCAGGTGCAGCTGGGGGAGGAGTTAGGACCCGAGTGTCACGGAATGGCCCAGCACCCTCAGCCAGGGGCGGTGCGCACAGACATTGATTGACCATGAACAGTGAGGTGCAGTGGCACGCACAGAGTTTTTCAAGTATTGTTTTATTAGATGTGATTATTGTGTGGTGTAATAAAGTGTCCCCGTTGGTTTATTGCGAAATGTATTTTCCCTTTGTTGCCTTGCCCGCCGCCATTTTCCGATCACCTTGTGGCGCAGTTAGAATCTTCGATTCGGAAAATGGCCGATTCGAACCATCCGGTTCGAATCGTAAAATGGCCGATTCGGACCATCCGGTCCGAATCGGCGACTCCCCGATCTGTAAGGGACAATGGGTCCTGGGAGGGCGGGCAAGGATTCCCATTGTATGATAATTTGTGAAAAGTTAATAAATGCTCGAACTGTAAATAATAAAGCCAGATTTAGCAGTGCATCCAGCCTCGTCTGATGTGGTTACTTCTCCGCCGCACTTTTCGTTCTGAGAATCCTTCGAGGTCTCAGGGTGCGGTGTCCCAGATCCGAACCGAATCGAGCGCTCTGTACCTGCATCGAGTATCAGGGCAGAGGCGCAGCGGAGGAGATTCGGTTCACAGCCTATCTGACGAGGATCCGAACCGAAGGAAGCGGCCGTGTACCGCGCTTCGGTATTGAGAGGAGTTGCGGTAAGAACCGAATTCCTTGCCGATCCCGCCCAATCCGCAACGCCATCCACTCCCGATCCGATCCTCCATCCATCCCCGATCCGAAGAGTCCTTCACCGGAGATACGAAGATTCACCCGCCCCAGGATCGGAAACGTTTCCCGCATAAGATCCGAAACGTTTCCCACATAAGATCCGAATATTCTCCGCGGCTGCCAGATCCGATCTCCCCGGACGTCCCACACCCACAAGGTCAGTGAACCAGCTGCTCGGGACGCTGAGTGCCGTATGGCTCAGTGGTCGGGCTGGTTCTAGGCAGGGGTCCCCTCCACCGCCCGCTAACTCCATCCCGGGGTCACGCCAGGTCGCACGAGACGCTGAGTGTGCGTCACTCGGTAGTCGGGCCAGCGGTAAGCAACGGGGTCACGCAGATAGAGCACACCCGCAGGCGGAACAACATCCCATTCCGTCATACTGGTGGCAGCGGTGGGATAGCTCTCTGCAGGCCCTAGGGGGACTCTCATCATGACCGGGTATAGTGCCTACAAGCGGGACGTCCTGCGTGGCATGCTGGAGAACCGGGGCGGCGCCCCGGGCTCCAAGAGTCGGGAGGCCATGATGGAGGAGCTGAAGAGGATGGATCAGGAGGCGGCGTTCGCAGCGTTACCCGCTGATACGGCGCCGGCCACTGTTCCCGCAGAGCCCGAAGACAGCGACTTCTGCCGGAAGATGCGGGAGCGGATCTCCATGATGGGTCCGGCCCCATCAGAGGCTGAGATGAGGAGTCTGGTCCGAGAACTCGGCCAGGAAGAGGAGCGGGAGAGGGAGCGAGCGCACGAGCTGCGGCTGGCTGAAGTGCGAAGCCGGCGGAGTAGCCGTTCCCCGTCAGATCGTTACCCCGGCCGCAAAGTGCCGTTTCAGGCGTTCAAGGAGTTTCGGGAAGCCGAGGAGGAGATAGAAAGTTACCTCCAAGACTTTGAGCGCCTGTGCCGAGTGCATGAAGTGCACCGGGCCGACTGGGTAAGAATCTTGGCGTGTAAGCTGACCGGTCGGGCCGCTGAGGCTTATCGCACGGTGCCAGACGAAGAGGCCACCAGCTACTCACACGTCAAGCAGGCGCTGCTGAGCAGATTTGCCGTGACCCCTGAAGCCAGCCGGATGAAGTTCCGGAATTCCCGCCGACCCAGTGGCGCCACACACGTGGAGTGGGCCCATCGGCTGCAGCGAGACTTGCGCACCTGGCTCTCGGGAAGCCAAGCGGAGACGGTAACGGAGATTACCCAGCTGCTGCTGCTCGAGCAGTTCTTCGAGCACACACCCTCCGCTATCCGGGAGTGGGTGCGCGACAAGAAGCCTCAGACAGTGCAACAAGCGGCCACTTGGGCCGACGAGTACACGGACACTCGGAAGATGTCAGGGGGGGAGCGGTCCATGGCCATCCGCCCAGCTCTACCCGCTCCACCACCTCCACCACCCCCACCACCAGCGGTCCGAACGCCGGCAGCACGGCCCACCAGCCGGCCCAATAACATGGCTAACGTCCGGTGCTACGGGTGCAACCAGGAGGGGCACTACAAGCAGTATTGCCCCAACCGACCGGAGTTGACCCAGCCGGCCGCCAGGCCATCGCCGGCGGTCCATTGCTGCGACGCCGAAGCTCCGTGGCCAGAGGCCCCGGAGGAATGGGAGCAGTTGCATGAGGCCGACCCCGTGCAAGCCGCCGCGGACGACAACCGCCGTCACCACCGCCAGGCGGTGTGGATAAACGGGCGGCCCGCTGAGGGGCTGCGGGACTCCGGGGCTACCATCACCCTGGTCCGGCCTCACTTGGTTCCGCCGAACGACCGCCTGCGAAGCACCGTTGCAGTACGGGTGGCGGGGGGAAAGGTGCTTCGGCTCGAGACGGCCCGGGTTCACCTGGACTGGGGAAACGGGGAGAGGGAGGTGAGGGTGGGGTTGCTGAGGCAACTGCCGGCCGAGGTGCTCCTGGGTAACGACCTGGGACAGCTCATTTCCGCTTACTCCACAGATGCAGCTACCCCGGTAACCACTAGGCAACAGAGCCAACGCCACGGCAGGGGCACTCCGAACGGGACCCAGGTGAGATCTCGACCAAAACCATTCCGACCTCCCAAACCTCCCAGACCTCCCAAACCTCCCAAAACCCCCAAACCTCCCAAACCTCCCGAACTGCCCCGTCCGCCCAGACCGCCATCTCCTCCTCTACCCCGACGGGACCTGACCCTTCCCCTCTCACCCGACCTCCCGTCCCCGTGGAATACCCCGGAGACGCTTCGCCACCAGACCCAGACCGACCCCACACTGCAGGGCTACCGGGACCGAGCCGGTCAGGGCCTGGACAACAAGAGGAAGGACAAGGTAGAGTGGGAGGATGGGTTGCTTTACCGGTACACCGTGAGGGAGGGGGCCAGGAAGAAGCAGGTCCCGCAGAAGCAGTTGGTGGTGCCTCAGGGCCCTAGGCAGGAGCTTCTGCGCTTGGCCCATGACATTCCCCTTGCGGGTCACTTAGGCCAGACGAAGACCCGGCACAGGTTGGCGCGCGCGTTTTTCTGGCCCCGCCTCAGCGAAGACACCCGCGACTATTGCCGCACCTGCCCAGTTTGCCAAAAAACTGGGAAGGCTGGGGATCACCCAAAAGCGCCTCTGCACCCCATGCCCATCATTCAGGAGCCCTTTAGCCGGGTGGCGGTCGACATCATTGGGCCGTTGCCACGGCCCAGTGCCACCGGTAAAAGGTACATCCTTACTGTAGTGGATTATGCCACCCGGTACCCCGAGGCTGTGGCCTTGGCCAACATCCAGGCGGACACCGTAGCGGACGCGCTCCTCCGGGTGTTCACGAGGGTGGGGTTTCCCCGAGAAATCCTATCCGATCAGGGTACCCAGTTCACCGCTGAGCTCACCCAGCAGCTCTGGTGTCTCTGTGGTGTTAGGGCGCTGCACAGCGCCCCGTATCACCCTCAGACCAATGGGCTGTGCGAGCGGTTTAATGGGACCCTGAAGCAGCTCATTCGGGCCTTTGTGCACGAGAACAGGGATTGGGAGAAGTATCTTCCCCACCTGCTGTTCGCCTACCGGGAGGTTCCGCAGGAATCCACCGGTTACTCCCCTTTTGAGCTGCTGTATGGGCGCCAGGTGCGAGGACCCCTGGATCTGGTTAGGGCTCAGTGGGAGGGGGCACAGGAGGAAGATGGGGTTCCTGTGCTGGAGTACGTCTTGAAGCTCCGGGAGCGCTTGGCGGAACTCGCGGGGTTCGTACAGGAGAACATGGAAACGGCCCAAGCTCAGCAGAAGGCGTGGTACGATCGCGCTGCGTGCAGTCGCTCGTTCTGCGTGGGGCAGAAGGTTCTGGTGTTAAAACCACAGCGGCAGAACAAGCTGCAGGCGGCCTGGCAAGGTCCCTACAAGGTGGTAACCCAGCTGGGGGATACCACCTATGTGGTTGTCAGCTGCGCAGACACCAGAATCCAGCGGACGTTCCACGTCAATATGCTGAAGGCCTTCCATGAGCGGCCGGAGACGGTGGACGCCATATGTGCGCCGGCTGCCGAGGAGACGGAACCATTTCCGTTGGAGGAACTTCCGGGGGTAGCCAAGCAGCCTTCCGGGGTGGATCAGGTGCAGCTGGGGGAGGAGTTAGGACCCGAGTGTCACGGAATGGCCCAGCACCCTCAGCCAGGGGCGGTGCGCACAGACATTGATTGGCCATGAACAGTGAGGTGCAGTGGCACGCACAGAGTTTTTCAAGTATTGTTTTATTAGATGTGATTATTGTGTGGTGTAATAAAGTGTCCCCGTTGGTTTATTGCGAAATGTATTTTCCCTTTGTTGCCTTGCCCGCCGCCATTTTGCGATCACCTTGTGGCGCAGTTAGAATCTTCGATTCGGAAAATGGCCGATTCGAACCATCCGGTTCGAATCGTAAAATGGCCGATTCGGACCATCCGGTCCGAATCGGCGACTCCCCGATCTGTAAGGGCCAATGGGTCCTGGAGGGCGGGCAAGGATTCCCATTGTGATAATTTGTGAAAAGTTAATAAATGCTCGAACTGTAAATAATAAAGCCAGATTTAGCAGTGCATCTGTCACGGGATGGCCCAGCACCCTCAGCCAGGGGCGGCGCGCAGTGACAGTGGTGACATGGACACTTGGGTGTGGTGGCACGCACCCCGTTTTACCAGTATTTTTATTTAGATGTGATTATTGTGTGGTGTTAATAAAGTGTTCCCCGTTGGTTATGGTGTAATGTATTTTCCCCTTTGTTTGCCTTGCTCGCCGCCATTTTCCGATCCTTGTGGCGCAGTTGGAATTCTCGTTTCGGAAAATGGCCGATTCGAACCATCCGGTTCGAATCGTAAAATGGCCGATTCGGACCATCCGGTCCGAGTTGGCGACTCCCTGAAGGCCAAGGGCCAATGGGTCCTGGGAGGGCGGGCAAGGAGTCCCATTGTATTCTAATTGTGTGCAGAGTTGTTAAATGCTGGAACTGTAAACAATAAAGGCAGATTCTGCAGTGCATTCAGCTTTGTCTGGTGTGGCTTTATTTCCACCGTATTTTCGTATCTGAGAGTCCCCCGCGATCTCAGAGTACGGTGTCCATTCAGGTACGAACCGAAGCGAGCGCTCTGTGCCTGCATCGTGTAGCAGGGCAGAGGCGCAGCGCAAGGGGATTCGGTTCTCAGAGAGACGGAGATCCGAACCGAAGGGCGGGCCGCGTACCGCGCTTCGGTATTGCGAGGGATTGCGGTGCGATCCGAATCCCTCGCCCATCCCGGCAGATCCGAAGATTCCTTCAGCCCTGGTCGATCCGAAAAGATCTCCATTAGTTCCGAAGAGTTACCCGCACCGCGATCGGAAACGTTTCCCGCAAGACCCGAAACGTTTCCCACATCGAACCGAAGATTCCTCCGCGGCTGGCAGATCCGATCTCCACGGACGTCCCACACCCGCAAGGTCAGTGAACCAGCTGCTCGGGACGCTGAGTGCCGTATGGCTCAGTGGTCGGGCTGGTTCTAGGCAGGGGTCCCCTCCACCGCCCGCTAACCCTTCCCCAGGGTCACGCCAGGCCGCACGAGACGCCGAGTGCGCGTCACTCGGTAGTCGGGCCAGCGGTAAGCGAAGGGGTCACGCAGATTGAGCACACCCGCAGGCGGAACAACATCCCATTCCGTCATACTGGTGGCAGCGGTGGGATCGCTCTCTGCAGACCCCTAGGAGACCTACGCCATGGCGGTGTACAACCCCTACAACCGGGACACCCTGCGTGGGATGTTGGAGAACCGGGGAGGAACGCCGGGTAACAAGAAAAGGAAGACCCTGATCAAGGAGCTGACCAGGATGGATCAGGACGAGGCGACGACGCCGTCCCCAGCCCTGTCCACGCAGAGGTGGAGGAAGGCGCTGACCTCAGAGAGGTGCGGCGTCGGATCGCACTGCTTGGAGATGCCCCGACGACAGAGGACCGATGTGAAGTGATTCGGGAGTTCTACCGGGAAGTTGAGCTGGAGAAGGAACGCCAGCACCAGCTGCGGTTGGCAGAGCTCCGCGGAGCAGAAACTGAGTACAATGACCCCGAACCCTACCCCGTGGAACCCTGGGTCGAGACTCACAGCTCGTCTGGAGCTTCACCCTGGGAATCCACAACCCCCAGTGACGACGCTTGCGGGACTCTCAGCTTGCCTGGAGCCTGTATTGAGGACGTCACTCATCCCAGCGACCCTCGGATGGAGACTCACAGCTCGCCTGGAGCTGCATCTGAGGACGCCATATTCCCATTGAGGAGCGGTGCTCCTGTGCCGGCACCTTCGCCAGATGAAGGTCGTGCTGGCAAGAAGGCTGCAGGAGGGTCCAGAGCGGGACCAGGGGTCCACAGAGGAGCTGTGGTACGAGGCCCTGGACCATGAGCGGGACTGTCACGATGTGGACATCCCTTTCGACGCCGACGTCTATCGGGAGCAGTACGCTGTGCGAGCAGCGTTCCTGCAGGGCCGGGCCCCAGAAGAGTGGGAGGACGAGCTCTGGAGTCTGGTGCAGGAGGAGGTCGCACTGGACGCCGCGTACCGCGCGCTCCGGTGGCTAACCGCCGCTCCGGCAGTACGCCCGATGGGAGGCAGTTCCGTTGCAGGGCCTCGCTACGGAGGCACAGGACTGCTCTACGAGGGCATGGCCGCCGACCCGATTTTGGAGAGGAGACGAGGAACGGATGGAGGACATCCTGGAGCGACGGGAACTGGAGATCCCGTCAGACAGCAGGGACTCAGTGTTTGAGGAGCTGGAGTCCCTAGCTGAGCGAGAGTGGGAGCTCGAGGTGGCTTATCGGAGACTGTTGGACGGCGTTCCGCAGTCGAGCCTGAGCTCCCCGTGGTGGGACGGGTCGACGGAGGAAGTCGACAGTCCCCAGGTTTGGGACCTATGGGAAGCCGAGGCGGACTCATGGGTGCCCGTGGGGGGGTTGTCTGAGGAAGTTACCCCCCTCACCCCGCAAGAGGACAGGGTGGCCGAGGCCACGGGTCCAGCGGGGGAGGAGACGGATGGTCTCCCCGGGATGGGTTGTGCGCAACCATCGATTGCCCCGGGGGGTGAAGTGACCATCCTTCCCCAAGGAGATCTCCAACCAGCGGAAGAGCTGGCTACGGGGCAGAGTGCTGCTGGCCTCTGCCCACTGCCCAATGTCTGCCAGGAGGGGCAGACAGATGGTTTCCCCGGGATGGGTTGTGCGCAACCCTTGGTTGTCCCGGGGGGTGAAGCAACCATCCTTCCCCAAGGAGATCTCCCACCAGCAGAAGAGCTGGCTACGGGGCAGAGCGCCGCTGGCCTCTGCCCACTACTCAAAGTCTGCCCGGAGGAGCAGACGGATGGTTCCCCCGGGACGGGTTGTGCGCAACCGTTGATTGCCCCGGGGGGTGAAGAAACCATCCTCCCGCAGGGGGATCCTCGCCCAGCTGACGAGCTGGCCACGGGCAGAGCGCCGCTGGCCTCTGCCCATCCCTCTCAGGTTGCCTCGAGGGCAGCGCGAGGATGACCCTGTACGACTGCCGCGGCAGCGGTCCAGTCCCCTCGTCGGCGGCCAGGGAGAGCAGCCAGGTTTGACCCCGTTTGTCCTCCCGGTTGCCGTTTCTGTACCCGCCAACCAGCAGAAGAGCTGACGCCAGGGCAGAGAGCCGCTGGCCTCTGCCCGTTCCGCCCGATTCGCCCCGAGGGGCAGAGCGTGGATGACCCTGGGCGACTGCCGTTGCATCCCGTGATTCTCCCTTCTAGCTGGCTGGAGGAGCAGCCAGGTTTGGCTCTTGTGGTTTCTTCAGTTGCCGGGTCCGTATCTGGCCCTCCAGTGGAAGAGCTGGCAACGGGGCAGAGCGCCGCTGGCCTCTGCCCATTTTTGCAACCTTTGGGCTCGGGAGCCTTACCCCGCCACGGTCCTGTCCCACGGCTGACCTGGGCACCTGGGGCGTGTGCAGTTAGCACCCGGGTTCCCCAGGTGAGTGGCAATCCTGGGGGGGGCACCGGAGGCCCTCCGGCTCAGAGGCATGTCCTCTCGCCCAGCCGGGGACACCCTCAGGACATGGGGTCCCGACCAAGCTGGCACGGCCGCAAGGCCAAATGGAGAGGCCTGGTGACCCGGCCTCCCCAGACTGACTATGGGCCTGGGAGCACCGACTTTCCCGGTATGACCCGGTGGGGTCAGACCAGGTGCGTCGAACTGGGGGAGGGGGAGGAGTGTCACGGGATGGCCCAGCACCCTCAGCCAGGGGCGGCGCGCAGTGACAGTGGTGACATGGACACTTGGGTGTGGTGGCACGCACCCCGTTTTACCAGTATTTTTATTTAGATGTGATTATTGTGTGGTGTAATAAAGTGTTCCCCGTTGGTTATGGTGTAATGTATTTTCCCCTTTGTTTGCCTTGCTCGCCGCCATTTTCCGATCCTTGTGGCGCAGTTGGAATTCTCGTTTCGGAAAATGGCCGATTCGAACCATCCGGTTCGAATCGTAAAATGGCCGATTCGGACCATCCGGTCCGAGTTGGCGACTCCCTGAAGGCCAAGGCCAATGGGTCCTGGAGGGCGGGCAAGGAGTCCCATTGTATTCTAATTGTGTGCAGAGTTGTTAAATGCTGGAACTGTAAACAATAAAGGCAGATTCTGCAGTGCATTCAGCTTTGTCTGGTGTTGCTTTATTTCCACCGTATTTTCGTATCTGAGAGTCCCCGCGCATCTCAGAGTACGGTGTCCATTCAGGTACGAACCGAGCGAGCGCTCTGTGCCTGCATCGTGTAGCAGGGCAGAGCGCAGCGCAAGGGGATTCGGTTCTCAGAGAGACGGAGATCCGAACCGAAGGGCGCGGCCGCGTACCGCGCTTCGGTATTGCGAGGATTGCGGTGCGATCCGAATCCCTCGCCCATCCCGGCAGATCCGAAGATTCCTTCAGCCCTGGTCCGATCCGAAAAGATCTCCATTAGTTCCGAAGAGTTACCCGCACCGCGATCGGAAACGTTTCCCGCAAGACCCGAAACGTTTCCCACATCGAACGAAGATTCCTCCGCGGCTGGCAGATCCGATCTCCACGGACGTCCCACACCCGCAAGGTCAGTGAACCAGCTGCTCGGACGCTGAGTGCCGTATGGCTCAGTGGTCGGGCTGGTTCTAGGCAGGGGTCCCCTCCACCGCCCGCTAACCTTCCCCAGGGTCACGCCAGGCCGCGCACGAGACGCCGAGTGCGCGTCACTCGGTAGTCGGGCCAGCGGTAAGCGAAGGGGTCACGCAGATTGAGCACACCCGCAGGCGGAACAACATCCCATTCCGTCATAGCATCCAGCCTCGTCTGATGTGGTTACTTCTCCGCCGCACTTTTCGTTCTGAGAATCCTTCGAGGTCTCAGGGTGCGGTGTCCCAGATCCGAACCGAATCGAGCGCTCTGTACCTGCATCGAGTATCAGGGCAGAGGCGCAGCGGAGGAGATTCGGTTCACAGCCCATCTGACGAGGATCCGAACCGAAGGAAGCGGCCGTGTACCGCGCTTCGGTATTGAGATGAGTTGCGGTAAGAACCGAATTCCTTGCCGATCCCGCCCAATCCGCAACGCCATCCACTCCCGATCCGATCCTCCATCCATCCCCGATCCGAAGAGTCCTTCACCGGTATGACGGAATGAGATGGTGTTCCGCCTGCGGGTGTGCTCTATCTGCGTGACCCCGTCGCTTACCGCCGGCCCGACTACCGAGTGGCGCCCACTCGGCGTCTCGTGCGGCCTGTCGTGACCCTAGGGAAGGGTTAGCGGGCGGTAGAGGGGACCCCTGCCTGAAACCAGTCCGACCACTGAGCCATACAGCACTCAGCGTCCCGAGCAACTGGTTCCTTGACCTGGCGGGTGTGGGACGCCTGCGGGAATCAGCCCTAGCGGCTGCGGAGGAAGATTCGGATCTTATGGGGAAACGTTTCGGTTCTTAGGTGGGAAACGTTTCCGATCCGGGGCGGAGGTTTCTTCGGATCTTGCGCGGTGATGTTTCGAGTCGGGAAGGGATGGCGGGTCGGATCGGAACTGGAGGGCTTCCGATGGGTAGGGAAGGGCGTTCGGATCGGTAGGGGAAGGGCGCTTCGGATCTGGCGGACCAGGTGGAAGGTCGGGTCTTACCGCGACGGTCGATGCGCGGCTCCCGGCGGGGCCGTTCTGTTCGGATCGCTGTATTTCCCCGATCGAATCTTCTTATGTAGCGCCGCTGCCCTGATGCTCGATGCAGGTCAGCGCGCTCGATTCGGATCGGATAGGCACCGTATTCTGAGGCCGCGGGGGACACTCAGATCCGAAATACGGCGGAGAATCAAGCCACACCAGACAAAGCTGAATGTACTGCAGGAACTGCTTTATTGTTACAGTACAGACTTTTATTACTTCTTATCATAATTAGAATACAATGGGACTCCTTGCCCGCCTCCAGGACCCATTGGCCCTTAGCCTTCAGGGAGTCGCCAATTCGGACCGGATGGTCCGA